>OZ037937.1:36773232-37373232 GCA_964035585.1 Polytrichum formosum | reverse complement strand
CTCTGTACCTAAAAAATAATTTTAGCAACAAAAATACACAAAGATACACGTTAATAAAATCATTATGTTTCTATATTAAAGAATCAAGCACATTCGTCATCATAGATCATTCACAACAACTTCTCCGACATTCTTGAAGTACGGTGATTGCACACAACTTCTCATTAACAATTTGAAGAAGGATTTAAACAACAATAGTAGTACGGAAACTCCAATTGGTATCACAAAAGGGTCACTCTATAGGATTTTTGTGCACCACGTGCAGTGGATGGATATTTGTATAGGGATTATTTGCTTCCAAGGCATGGATTCAAAGTTCCCTATAATTATTTAATTATCTAAAGCAACCTATTTGTTTGCACCTTATCATTACTTATACATCCTATGTCAATACAATTTATTGTAGTCTATATTCTTTTTAAATAATGAAAATTTTTTCATGTCCATATATACTATTGCTTACATATATAATTCATGCATACATATCATTGCAAACATGGTTTCTAAAGTCATAAACTTCACAAGGTCTTCAGACAAAGCACAATTACATCAACAACCAAAATCTCATACACCATATGCATTACAAAAGTGCATGTGTATTCACCAAATAAAAAAATGATTGTGTACTAAAAAACACAACACCTGCTTTGTAGGAGTCTACACTCTACACATGAGTGCAAAGAAAATTTTGAATGGGTACAAACAAAATGACAAAATTTAACAACTCTTGCAAATTTAGGACCCCTAGCTTCCAATCCTTGATCGTACCAAATATGAATCCTAGGAATTTAAGCTTCAACCCCTATATAAAATCTATTAAAAAATATGGCCCACATTTTATACCTATCTACTATACTTGTAATGGGATGGACTATTTTTAATGGACATTTTATTATTTGGAATTCATTCATAATTTTATTTCAAATGAATTCAATTCTCCTCTAACATGCTGCATGTTGTTTGTAGAATGCACTAAGTGACCCACCCATGGTTGTTGTTTGAAAAAGAAGGAATTTCACGGGCAATTTATCTAAACCTTTAAAATTTGGAGAGGAGGCATTTTCAAACAGTGAAAGCTTCAATGATGGACATAGTAGTGTTATGAAAAATGCTTCCAAGTAATAACATATGTTAGGGAGAGGGAAACTAGCATATGAGCGGTAGCAGTAACATGTGAGCATTGAGCAGTGAATAATAATATGAGATATAGGTTTCCATTTTTAGAATATGTTCCATAAACTTTGAATATTTTGACTATAAATGGAATGCACATGACATTTGACATTCAAAAAATAAACCCTATTACCGTGGGATTCATGATCTAAGGGATCTATTAGCCAACTTTTTTTTGTAAATCTAGGAAATAAGCCTCAATATATTATTATAGCTTGGATGTTAGTAAATGGAATGCGAAAATAGCTACAATCACCTGCATATATTGAAAGTTTGTTAAATTTATATATCAACATTGCACTAACATCATATCACATGTGATTATATATTATTGCCTATTAATGCTCAACAATAGTTGCAACCCTATATCATTCGGGTATGATGAGCATGACCTTGTTGTAGTTCAAAGTTACAATTGTGTACACGAAGGTGTTTGCCATCATGTAGTCAACCTTGCATATAGATACATGAATACATGATACACGTGTGTTTGTAGTATAACCCATTGGCAAATCTTCCCCACCGTGCCATACGTTGTAAGTGTTCTACTGTCCCATTTGTTACTATACTTTGCAATGTGTGCATTTGGATTGTGCCAAGCTTTTGGAGATGGAAACCACCATTCTCTAGATTAAACATCTCATCTCAAGGTTCGCTTACAAATTAAATACCTCATCCTCGTTTCACTTTCGCTTTAAATTTTGATAGAGGTTTTAAGGGTTTTTCATTCATATGATGTAGTTCATGAGAGAATTTGATCGTGCAATATGCATCACTGAAGCTAGAGAAATGATAGAATCTAGATTTACCAACAAATAATCGTTTGAGTCGTAAGGTAAGCACAATTACTATCAAATTTTGAAAAACTTTAGGATTACGATTGTATGTCTACCTCTACTTTAAACTTCTCAATTGCCATTTTATTTGTAGACAACAACATATTATAATAAACAATAACTCCCATTTACACATATTATAAACATCAATGCCTATAAAAATCCCCTTTTATATACTCATGTTATTTAATTTGTGATGTCCAAAGAACATTCTTATCCCTCAAAAAACATTTATAGCACCTTATTGATTTGTACATAACTAGGTGGAGCAATACCCCTCCCATATGTACACTTTGTAAGCCAAATTTTCAATAGGAGCCTTAGCTACTAGATTGTAGACTTGTAATGTATGTACTTTGTGTATGTTAGGTTGGATTGTTAGATGCAAACACATATATGCTGGAACAACAAAAGTTGTCAGTCAAAAACTAAAATTTTCAGCAACTAGAGTGTGCCGAACATTTATGTCTCCTACACCATCTAAGTAACAATAGGATCAATGAAATTGACAAAAAAAAAACGGTGTTATTTATTACAATTGGGTGTAGTCATATCAAAATCATGCACTTTATACCCCCAAAATAGTTACCCTCTTAATACATATGTATACCACAACACATATTAGTTGTCCTCGCTAAGAACCTACCAAGAGCATGTGACCAATTCATTATTTGTAATGGAAAGGGCACAATCTCAACTGTCTTGAAAGATTGTAGAAGCCTTCTTTTGTGCCTACACTAGAATACAACCACCAACATAGAGTGACATGGTATTGTGTTTCAACATCCTTCCTTCGTTGTATTGTGTACATCTAATTCTTGCAAGATTTTTGTGCTGAAATTGTAGCCACAATTACATGTGATGTTGGGTGATCTTGCTTATAGGGAGTCATCCAAATCATAGTTGGGTCACAACATCTTTGGATTGTGTATCACAACAATCAACAATCTGGATTGTATATTATTTGCTATCACACCCATGGCATGAAATTGTGGCTTTATCCTTCATATGTTGGCCATGATCACATCTTTTAAGTACTTCAACTTCAAACAAGAGTGGCCCTTAAGGATCATGATATGAGCGATCCATCCTTCTGATACCCATCGGAATGAATGATTGAACCCCTAAACATATCAAGGTCAACATTTGAAATTCATGCACGAACACAATTTTGTTCTCTACTTGATATCCAAGATTCCAATGAGATGTTTCCCCAAAAAATAGAATTCAATTCCCTCTTGTAAAATAAAAATTTCAACATTTTGAGCACCCCCAAAACTGGCTTTAAATTTTAACGTTAAAATGAAATGCTTTAAAAATGGCTTTTAAAACTTTCCAAAATATAAAGAATGGATTTGAATGAAACAAAATGTGCCAAGGGTGCCTAGGTGACTCATATCAACATTTGGGTGCTCTTAAGTTTCTCTAAAATTTTCCTTTATTTTTCTTGAATTGTTTACAAATGGCCCTTGCGGCGCTTCCTAAGGCTTTCAAAGTAATTTTGAAAACTCTCCAAAAATGAGCAATTAGTCATCATGGTGCCACGATGACTAATATCAAGATTTGGGTACTCTTATGTATCTATGGAAAAGTCCTTTATTTGTCTCAAATTATTTACAAATGGCCTTCATACCGTTTCCCAAGGCTTTATGAACGATTTTACAAATCTTACAAAAGAAAGAAATTGGGCACCTCGGTGCCGAGGTGATTAATATCAAAATTTGGGTACTCTTAAGTATCCCTAGAAATTTCCTTTTTCTCGGATTGGTTACAAATGGGCCTCGTATTGCTTCCCAAGGCTTTATGAACGATTTTACAAATCTTTTTTAAAAAAGAAATTAGGCACCTCGGTGCCAATGTGATTAATATTAATATTTAGATACTCTTAAATGTCTCTAGAAATTTCCTTTAATTTTCTCAAATTCGTTACAAATGGGCCTTGTACCACTTCCTAGGGCTTTATGAATGATTTTACAAATCTTCAAAAAAAAAGAAATTAGGCACCTCAGTGCCTCAATGACTAATATCAACATTTGGGTACTTTTTAGTTTCTCTTACTTTTCTTTCTTTTCTCCAAGTGTTTACAAATGGCCTCATAGCGCCTCCCAAGTCTTTCAAAGTGATTTTAAAAAATCTTCAAAATTTTGAAATTAGTCATCTCGGTGCCGAGGTGACTAATATCAACATTTGAGTACCCTTAGGTTGCTCTCACAATTTCCTTTATTTTTCTCAAATTGTTTACAAATGGCCCTCGCAACGTTTCCTAATGCTTTCAAAATGATTTTGAAAACTCTTCAAAAATTTGAAATTAGTCATTTCGGCTACAAATGCCCTTGGAATCAATTCCCAAGGCTTTTGAAGCAACCTTGACAAATCTCAAAGAAATTGAAATGAGGTGACTTAATATCAACATCTTGGTAACTTTAAAGTTAGCACAAAATTTCATTTATTTTTGTCAAATTTAATTTTTGAGGAAGCAACCAGAACTATCCGCAAAGGAGAAGATTTGTGAAGGATAAATATAAGAGCCGTGCTTGTAACCACCGGGATGACCACATAAGAAGTGGTGGTTAGGATAGTGAATTGAGGGTTTCTTAGGCCACAAAGCCTAGTGCCTACTTAGAAAATTGTAAAAGCAGGTGAGCAATACAAGGGAGTGGCGAAGTTTTGCGGTGTACGACCTTGCTCATGAATGTAATAGTGTTGGTCCTTGGAATATTAGTATTTGGCGTTGAAGGGATTCCTGACTTGTTTGTGATTGTAATAAGGCTTGTCTAAGTAGTTAGTTCCAAGAAGTCTTGGAGAGGCGAGACCTATGTATGTCTTACATTCATTCTCCCTAATAACAAGAAGTATCTACCACATTAGTGCTAGAGTTAAGGGGACTAAGTTGGTCAACCCTCAATATCATTACTGGCTAAAGACCCACCCTCTATAGTACAATGCAATAAGTTATATATAGACTAAGTTAGGAAGCTAGAAGTAAATGTGGTAGATCAATCATGGGTTGGAGGGTTATAACGTTGCCGGTATAAGAGGGAGTAAATCAAAAGATATATCATATAACTACAGTAGCCTCCCGCTTAAGTACGCAACTTGAACCTGCGTAGTTTGTGCGTACTTAGCTGGTAGGTGCGTACTTTAGATTTGCCACTCCCAAATCGCTTGTGTTTCGCTACAATGTCAAAGAAACCAAACGGAAAGTGTCTCAATGAACATTTATGCTGCGAAATCATCTCAAAGCTAAGCAAAACGAATGCTATGAGTAACAGGGCTCTAGCCCGAGAGTACAACGTAAGAGCTGGAAGAATTCGTTCATATTGACGATGAGGACAATGAAGAATATGCAACTGTTGTATTGGAAGATGTTGAAGAGCTTTCAAAGACGATGAAGATTGTTGAAACGATGATGGATGATGATGGCGATGTTAACACTCAAGAACTGAATGTCGGTTTAGAAAACGGAGTTATATTCCAGGGTTTTGATTCTCATTATAAGCAGGTTCTTGACATTGAGGATCAGCTACTCTGCCCTGAAGTTCAAGCAGAAGCAGAGGAAACATTCGATGACCTTAAGAAATCGTTTGAATCATTTTAGAGCAAGAACCGAACGGTTGGCCTCAAAGCCAAACGCAAAAAACTTCAAAACTTATGCCAAATGACGATTCGTGACATGTTCAACTAATAAATCTTGAACCCTAAATTTTTTGCCAAAAAATGCGTACTTAACCAGGATGCGTACTTAAACGGGTGCGTACTTAAGCGGGAGACTACTGTAGTACAAAGATATGATTGTAAGTAAGTCAAATTATAAAGGTCGTACATCTATGAGTCTCGACCAATATAAGGTGGCGGGCAGTACTGATACAACCTTCATGAATAGTATTATTGATATCATGGTAGTAATAAGGTCTAGGTAGTAGGGTAATGTAGACTAGAAAAGGTAGCTATCATGGGTAGTAGAGAGGATTCCAATGGAACTACCGATCTTTTCAATTGCACTACTGCATAAACACAAATTATGAAAGTAAATGTGTCATAGAGAGGTGGACAAGAAAAAAAACCAAAGTCTTTGTAATTCTTAATAGAGGCATTGACTAGACTAGGATCAATTATTGATGCTTATGCATCTACATGTGAATTTTAAAAGTAACTATGGATTTCAAACATTGAATATAATCTATATATCTATGTGGGTTGCCCATGCGTTTATTCATGCTTGTTGGTGTAGTAGCGATACTTCATTGCATTTGAGAGAGGCTCCGTAATATTTGATGTCATCTTGGCACCATCATACAATACTCTATCTTCGCCTCATAGTGGTGGCTCGATGGCAAAGATGATCTCCCTGAATGATGGTGAGGAACCTATTCGGAAAGTTTTCACGAAATTCCAATAGAGTATGTAAGTTCACCATTTGTTGCATGTTTGTTCAATTTTGGAGTCATTCAACATGTTATTCTCCAATAATGAATGCTGACTATTTGAGTTTTGTTTATTCAAAAATGAAAAATGTGATGTCCCCTCCCACTTGCATAATTATCCCATTACATGCAAAGCTGGTCACAAAGGTTGTGGATCCAACCTCAACACCATCACACTATAGTAGGTCATCGGGTTATGATCGTGAATTCTTGCCATTTGTGGATGTCGAGGTGAAGGAAGGTATTGAACATGTTAGTGACAAAGAGGAGGAGGGAACAGAAGACAACAAGGATAGTTACGGAGCTTCTATGCATGGTTCCACATTGACTACATTGAATGTGCTCGTTACTTTGTGGACATTGATGTGGGCAAGTAATTTCCTATTGTACTTCCATTTATGTCCAAAAACTTCACTTTTAAAATTTTCCGCAATGCCTGCATCAATTCGTTTCTCAAACCTGCATGAAATCTAGAAATACAGTCTAGAGTATGCTTGATACTTGGGATGTACTTGCCTTTTTAAAAATAAAAAATAAATGTTAAATCTAACGACAATGTTAAAAGTCATCTCCAACTCTCATGCCAAGCTTGTTGTTGTCAATTTTAAAAGTAAAGTAAGGCAATCATTAGGTTGATTGCATTTTGTGTGAACTTCCCACTCATATTATTTCAAACAAAAATGTTACTACCATGGTTATAGGATGGGTGTATCTCCAAATATTTTTGCCAACCTCACCGCTCACATGTTGGCACTCCCCATGATATGGAGGTGGATGATCTGGAGGCGGTGCAATTCATTCATTAACCAACTGTTTGTTACACATGAACCGTTTGAGTTTGAGAAGCAGTACAAGGACCATGACGCCAAACCACTAGATGACGTCACTGGGGGTCCCCATATCACTACAAAATGTGAGATAAATCGTAGTTGACCCAAATGTGGAGTCCAAAGTCATTCATGTTTGGATTTAGGTGAATGTGGACACCCAAAAAAATAAAATGAGAAGATCCATTATTGCCATAACATGTTTTATTATTGTTGTAGTGCCTGATCACAACTGCATTACAAACATGCAAAAAAATGCAATGTTCTATGTAGTCACCACAATTACAACAAAATGTCAACAAATTGTGGGTACTCTGCATGTGAATTGACGGCCTTAAATTCAGTTGGAGAGAATTTGTGCCGTTACAATTGACAATACTTTAGAGTTGCTTCTAATATGAGGACATCTCTATGCCCCATTGAAAGAATTGGTAGAGAATTGTCCACTTTCATTTATCCACATTAAGGATGAGTATCCTCAAGAAATTACTGATATTGCAGTGTGCAATTGTTATACAACACATTGGGTTGTGGTTCTTGTGGTATTGTGTTGAGGTGGTAAGGGATGACATGAACATGTGATGTTTTTTGAGGTATTGCTGGTGCAATCTTCAATGCCATTTTGTTGCAATTTCAATGAAAAATCTCAAACCTCACCAAATGTACAGGAAATGTGTGATGTAAATTAAGCAGTATTAGAGACACCTATTTCAATGTGCGCAAAAGTTGTGCTTTTGAGCCATTCTCTTTGAGGATGGCACTCATTCACAAGCTATGCTATTAGAGCCGACAATGTTATTTTAGAAAGCATTTAAAACTGCCATTACATCAACAGTCTTCAACTCATTTGACTATCATCTAACAAGGAACCTAGACAATGTTTGCTCAAATGACTAGGACGATTGTACACTATTACATCAAGGCCTTAGGGACATAATCGCCCATGTAGATTATTTAGTGCAAACTTCCTAACTCATAAATGTTTGCTAGTAGAAATTGGCATGGTCCAAGCAAATGAAGTGGTCATTGTGTCACCGCTCTTTATAATCTTACCCTATTTTTTGGGGTGGGGGATAACCGACTTCGGAGACAAGTAACATGTGGGCGTAGATAACACAAGTCACCTGCAAAAGACTAGTCTAGATTGCATTAGCTCAACAAACATTTCACGCAACAAATTCTGCAGATCCCAGGACAAACAAAAATCTTGCATGATCCATAAAATATAAAAACGCTGTTGACCACAACCACCTCAAAAAACATAAATACAAAGCTTTGCCATACCATTACCGAGAGGGCTCAACTTTAGGCGAATAGGTGGTGTTTTAAAACACCATTGGATATACAAGTACCCAAAGGTCGCAAAAATTTAAGCTTGTTTTCCATGTATACTGCGAGCCGATTGAATGTCCTTGGGCATGATTGTCACACACTTTGCATGAATAGCACACAGGTTGGTATCCTCAACAACCCCACCAAGTATGCCTCCAAAGCCTTATGCAAGGCCAACATCATGGAGCTATGGAACTGCAAATTGGTCTTGAAGTCCTGCACAATCTCCTTCACCAGCCTTTGGAATGGCAACTTGCAGATGAGAAGCTCGGTGGACTTCTGGTACTTGCGGATTTCCCTGAGGGCCGCGGTTGTAGGCATGTATCTGTGGGGCTTCTTCATGCCTTCGGTGGCACGTGTAGACTTACGAGCTGCTTTGGTAGCCAACTGCTTGTGGGGGCATTGCATCCGGTGGACTTGCGAGCAATATGCTTGGTATGCGCCATAGCTGCAATTGGAAAGAGATTGAAAGCGAAGTCAAAAATGCAAGAGAGCAGAGAAGATAGAGAGATTGAAGACGATCAAGAGAGAATGCAAGGGAGCAGCTACAAACCCTCATGTCTCTCTCGGGGCCTTGCAAAGAAAAGGAGGGAAGAGAAGGCAGGAAGATGGGTCCTATTTGAATGTTTGAACTTGCGCAAATGCGTGCCATGTGGATGGCACCCTAGGTAGAGTGTGACAAAACGAATGTGGTTAGGTGTGAGTGACGGGCAAGGCCACTCACCCTGCATCTGCATCTGTAGATGCACTTTTACATCCGCAATGCAGATGCGGATGCAGGGAAGTGGCCCACTCACTCTGATATGATATAAAATTGGATGAAATTTAATACACGAACCGTTGAACTCCCTGCATATGGTTGAGATATGTAGGGAACCTTTTATCATATAGGACAAGTAACATTATTGCAGCTTTAGGGAAGCGACGAGTCAATAGTTTACTAAGCTACTAGTGAATGATAGGTAAATCTGCATGAACCGGATGAGTTTGAGAAATAACCAGTTGAGGTTTAGGGTAAACTAGAAAAAAATACTAGTTGCGCACGAAGCACAGATGAGTTTGAGAAATAATCAGTTGAAGTTCACGATTTTAGAAAACTACTTATCATTTTAGAGGAAATTCAAAAGTTAGTGAAGAAAGCAATGTAGGATGAGTGGCAGTTTTGCCTGGGTTTGCATCTGCATTCTGGACGGAGGCCACTTTTCATTCCCGGATGCAGATGCAGATCCAAGAATGACTGGGCTTGCTCTAAGGTAGATAGGTCTTAAATGGTTACTTTTCCATACTAGCCCACTTTTCCTAGGATATGGAATGCACAATTAGTACGAGATGGTTATGTGATAGACTATGCCACTTTTGCTCTTATAATGTATTTGAAAATGAGGCACACTTTGTATTGGAGTGTCCCCTATATAATCTCATTAGAAATGAGACTGGAGTTCCAAGGAGCCTCAAGTCTTTCTTTCAATTGAATCATCAAGTTGACATTAATCTCTATTAGACTACAAAGCCGAATGGGTTGAAACCGCCAAAATTATGGTGCAATAAAGCTTTGGTGACACTAAACACGAGGTTAGAAATCCTAATGATTGTCAATGTACTGTAATTCTTTTCTTAAGAATCAAGCTTATACAAAGACATTTCTAAAAGCTTTCCAATGTTGCTAGTCTAGATGTTGCTTGTGTTAGGTTTAGTTAGCGGCATGATAGCTTATTCCTCCACACCAAAGCAATTGCTTTATTATGGGCCATCCTTGCAAAAACTTATTTGAGATGATACAACCACATACCTATGGGGGTCAAGTTTTTATTGCATTGGATGGATAAGAGGTACCCTCGTATGCAAGTGGTATGCAATAATTTCCTCTCCTACTTACATAAGGATCAAGGATCTGTTGTACATCGAACTGGTGCGTTTCCGCATGCGGGGAATCGCACTAACATTGTTATGCTTTTAGCCTGCTGGCGGCTAAGAACGGTAAGGACAAAAAACCCACAAGTATCTTCCCTTCCTTCCACTCTCCTTTTTTTTGCTTCTTGGTTAGGTTAGGTTAGGTTAGGTCAACTTTGAGTCAATTGGGATGCTAAGCGTCAATGCATTATTACTGTTAGGGTAAACTCCATATCTCAAGACACCATATGCAACTATCATCATTTGTCCAGTCACTATAATCCTCCACATGCCATTTTGTTTGCATCTTCAATAGGGTTAAGTTTAGTAAGCTTTGTATCTTGAGTAAGTAGACTATTGAAGTATATTCAATATCCACCTCAATAATTTGTAGTTTACAAAGGAAATTCTAGATCTCAAGACATCATCTGCAACTTTCACCAATTTGGCACGCGGATTTCTCCACATGTTGTTAAGTAAGTTTGCATGATGATATGTAGGATTTTGCATGTTAAGCTCCAAATCTCAGATATAAATAGGTATTGTCAATGTCTAATACAATAATCTATAGTTTATGGGGTTTAAGCTCCAAATCTTAGACATTTGTAGTTTTCATTGATTTTGCAGTCTAATTTGTACATGCTTTATAGATCTACCCCAAACCCTCCCTCCAATACTTTCATTTGGACTACATGTATGCAGGAAGACTTGCAGCTGAAGCAGATCTAATGCATGATAGGTGTAGATACTTGAATTCCCAGGTATGTACATATTTGGTAGATGAAGGCCAAAGCTTCCCTGCAATACGTTTCCATTGGGCTATAAGTATGCAAGGAAGATTTGAAGCCGAGGCGGGAAATGTATGCATAAGAGACATGACACGTGACATGAGGTGGCAGGGGATAGGGTTTCCAAGGGAGGGGAGGGAGGGAGAGAGGATTGCCTTGTGGTTTCCTTTTGGGTTTGCAGACTTGGAGGCTTATTGTTGTTGTTTCCTTGCTAACGTTGTAGCATACTTTCCTACTTGTTCACTATAAGGTAGAAATACCATAAACCATGAACTACCCTCTACCCATGCAGGAGACTTCCGTCAAAATAGTGAAGTGCCATTTTTGAAACCGATAATTGCGAGGATGGCAACTTGATATGCGTGTACAGTCAGTTTAATCAAATTTAGTCATGTTTGACTACCATCAATCATAGTTTAATGTACTCATGAGTTAACCGGTTTAGGTGATGTTCTGTGTGGAAATGAGCATTACCGTGTTCGGTTTAGGGAGAATCTAGTGAACGAGTAGGGGGTTTGACAAACTTTCCACTTTGAAAAATTGTAGATTTTTTTTTACAGGGAATAAAAATATGAAACAACTTGCATTCTTCATGAATCCTTCTCTTCTATCTTGGAAAATTATCTCATGATTGTAAGACCATATCTTCAATGCGAATCACCTTATTTTCACGGTTTATGGCATTTCTACCTTAGGGGCCATGTTTTCTTCTGCAACCGGAACTGTCTCCCGGTCATAGTCAAAAAACACCACTCCTCCATGTATAATAGACAAGCCCTTCATTGCACAGCTAGGGTCACCTTTCAATGAAGATGGTAGTGTGACTTTCAAAGACGGAGATTATGGAAAGCCTATTAAGGTAGAAATACTATAAACTGTTAAAATAAGGCGATTCGCATTGAAGGTCTGGTATGACAATCATGAGATAATTTTCCAAGATAGACGAGAAGGATTCATGAAGAATGCAAGTTGTTTCGTATTTTTCTGCCTTGTACAAAAAGTTCCACAATTTTTCAAAGTGGAAAGTTTGTCCAACCCACTTCCCGTTCACTAGGCTCTCCGCATTTCGATACAGAACATCACCTAAACCCGTTAATCATGAGTACGTTAGATCTTGCCTCCCATTGGCTACAATGCATTGAAGTTGCCGCGCCATTTAAGACATGGCACTTACCATTATGAGGCGGTCTAGTGCACCGCTATTGGGTGGTTAACAGTTTATGGTATTTCTACCTTATCTGGCGGTTGTCTCCAAAGCTTGACAGTAAAGATGTTGCATGGTCAATCTTAGTTGATGTGTACTTGACCACCTTGTGACAATGCATTGGCAAGGGATGCACTTTGAAGTGCACATTTGGAGGTTACTTGCATCACCAAGCTTGCTTGTAGCAGAAGGCACCTCCTCTAACAAATGTCAAGCTCGTGAAGTAACATCTCCTTGGCTTCTCCAAACTAAGGCATCATTGACTATAAAGGATTTGTGGAGCCGGGATGACTACTTCTGAAGCTTCAATTATGAAATATACTTACAAAGGGTGCTCATATGTATAAGACTCATTGTTGTTTGTCGTGATCTCACCGTTATTCCCCTTGTAAAATTTGAAGTGTCATGGAAAAGAAATATTTGAGCATGTACTCACTATTATCATATAAGGCTAGAGAACAAATTACTGAGTTTTGGTAAGCTTAGACCTCATTTTTATTCAAGTCTGAGCTGAAATGTTGCAAAATTTCACTATCCCCCATCCAACTTCTGCAAATCAGTGCCACCTATAGAATTCTCATCTTGAGTAAGAAAGAGATCATGGGGTTAGTGTCTTATTTGACTACCAAAGGACACATGCTGAAATTCACATTTGGAGTTACTTGCATCAACAAGCTTATTTAGCACCTCCTTTGACACAAGTCAAGCTAGTACAGTTGTAGTAATAGAAGGCAAAACAAGGCTACATGTAGGTTCAATGGTAGTTGAATGCAATGACTATGACATTTCAATTTCTTGCTTGAGTTGTGGATTTTCTTATTGCATGTTTTTAGATCATTTTTTGAGAATTTGAGGAATGGGATTCAACGTTGGTTATGTTACCTCTGTGTGCACCAAATGTATACTATTTGGGGAACTCTTGAATACTTCTACTGTGATTAGTTTATTTTTTCTCAATGTTTGGTTGTGATTCGTGACTCATTGAATTATGATATATGGAGCAAGGGGGAAGTTGCACTATTTGAAATGTGCACAATATTTGAAGAGTATGCTTGCATCACATTTTTTGTGCATAATTCATTGAGAGAGCATATAATTATTGCAATATTTGCCAACTTTGTGATTATTTTTTCTCCTAGGTAATTGTGAACATGAAATGTTAATTGTGTCAACGATTATGCCAAGAAAATGAGACCTTGTAAAAGTGTATACACATGATACCATATTTTATGACTAAGAATTTGCGGACGATTTAATATTTATTTTATTTTATTTGTCTAAGTGTCAGTTTATTTGACAACAATTGTGACATGCATTTCATTTTATTTATTTTTACCAAACTTGTAAAAAAATTCACAAAAAACACAAAACTTTCAAATGTGGCGTGCCCCCGGTACTGGTCCCCAAGCACTGCGATATTGTGCACTAATTTACATGTGATTTTACGACAATAATACATGTATTATTGCAGTGACATGGCCATGCGATCATAATAGTGAAGTAAGCGGTTGATGTTCAGCACTTCAATGATCACTATGGAGGAATTTCTGGAGTCTACACCAAATGAACAAAGATAAACCGAAAGATCACAACATTCAACCGGTTGGATTTGGAAACAGTAGGATATGCCCAAAAATCTCCCTGCACACATACTCAGAATGCACCGCTAATTACGCATGAACCGGTTGAGTTTGAAAAGTAAACGGTTGATATTCAACACTTCGGCGATCATTGTGGACACTACAAAACCTCCAACACTTAGAAGTTCCTGGAGCAATACGCTGCGGACAATTTGAGTGTTGCTGCAAACAACCTCGCAGATGTTGCCTGCCATGAGCGTCCGCACACTAGTAGAAAACATGGTAAAAAAGAACCGCAGTCGTTTTCCCATTGCGGTTCTTTTGACCACCCTGATCTGCAGTCATTAAACGACTGCAGATTTGTTTTTTTGATTTACTGACTGAAATTTTAATAATTTGGGGGCTTGTAATATACCGTTGGAAAGGTCTTCAAAATACCTTTCCAACGGTGTATTACACGCCCTGAAATTTTTATAATTTCAGTCGGTAAACCACAAAAACAAATATGTAGTCGTTTAGTGACTGCAGATCAGGGTGGTCAAAAGAACCGCAATGGAAAACGACTGTGGTTCTTTTTTACCATGTTTTCTACTAGTGGCAACCCCCAACCTTTGCAGCTCCAGTTGGTGGAAGAAACTCCCCAACTCACTGCAAACATGGCCAACGCACCATCTGCCCACTTCGGCGATCATTGTGGACACTACCAAACCTCCAGCACTCAGAAGTTCCTGGAGCAATACACTGTGGAGAATTTGAGTGCCGCTGCAAACAGCCTTACAGATTTCACCTGCCATGAGCAGCCGCAATCCCCAACATTTGCAGCTCCAGTTGACGGAAGAAGCTGCCCATCTCACTGCAAACATGGCCAATGCACCATCTGCCGACTTCGCAGCCTATCCACTACAATCTGCCAGATTTATCTCTCGTAAACCATATATATCCCCCACGCATGGAGGCATCAGATTCATGGCCAAGCAAAGTATTCTACACCATCAGCCCCCTCTTAATGAAGCTGAACATGCCTCACTTATTCGATGATAGAAACATACATTGAAACATCCAAGACCACAAGGATACTAAGCACAACTTGCAAGCACCTTAATTTGCACTGCCTCAGGGGTGCACCTGTTCATTAAAATCCAAGAACCACATGTGTTCACAACATGTTCTAAAAATCCTCTATATACAAGTTTTTATTTGTAAAATCAAGCCATACACGTACAATTTCAATGATAAAAATACAAGTGACAATATGTATATGTAAGAAAATGACATTTATGTATGGTCATTAACATAAGTATACAAATATGCTTTTGAATAATAATGAACCCTTGTCATATGTATAATGTAAAACCCTAGAATTCATTACTAAAGTTGTTGAAGATTTTTTCATCCCCTGGATGTAACTCATAGGCATCTATGTCTGCAATATATGTCGTAGAAGCTAATGCAATTGTTGTGTTTAAATCTACCATCAAATGATGCGTAAGATTGGAAGTCCATTTATTGTTGGTTCCTTTTTGATGCGAACATACGCCAATCTCCATGCTTGATCCTAGAACTTTAAACCCTTAGTACTCGCAATAATTGCAATCCCTAAATGCTTGATCCAAATTGTTGCACACATTGGAGGTAAATGAATGATACAAAAACAATTGAGAGAAAACCCACTTGGGAATCAACACCTTCACAATTTTGGCGCCACCCATGATCTAACCAAGGCATCAACCACATGCATCAACCACAATGAAACCCCACAAAGAAGCACCGGTTGTTCCTCTTGCAACTCTAAGCAAGAAGTGACCTTGTTTTCAACTCAACCACCCCTTCCAAAACCCTAATACTGCCTCTTCCATACATACATGGATGAGATAAGGAAGTGAGAAAATTATTCATCCTAGTTTCATCTAATATTAAATACTAACCCCATAAAGTTTGGTGACCCTACCATACAAGTACAAATGTTATACAATTTTAGAGGTCCTCCATATATGTACATAACTACGAGTTATGTGTCATGTAGCATAAGTATATGTAGTATGGAAAAGTTCAAATTAATACCCCTTTTGTGCATTTACATATACTCATACATGTTGTGAAAGGTGCACCCCCCCGGGCTCAGTGCATAAGTTCTTTTTTTTGGGGGGGGGGGGGTTAGTATAAAAAAGTTGTGGTATTCTTATTGAAGAAAATTATGCATTAGTATCTAGAGATATTGTTAGTCATCAATCAATGAAGTCTTAGCATTTAGAGACTTCATTGGTGCCATATTGTTTGTGACACTTATTATTCCTTTGGTAAGATAACACATAAGTGTAAACTCAATTTTCATGATTGTACAAACCAATTTAGCAATAGGTTCTACCAATTTCATTCAAATCATGAATCAAGTTCACTATATAAACAACCAATCTAACTTGAGTTTTCAACCAATTTCACTACATGTTATGAACAATTTCATGATTTCGTACCCATATTCACAACTTCACAAAATGAATTTCATGAACTTTAAATCTTTATCTCACAAAGAACGTTGCATCATGTATAAGATTCTCCTAATCGTTTCCTCATGACTAGCTCTACCAAAAATTTGATTGATATGTCTTCTCCAACTTTGGACCATGTTTGCAATGATTGCTTGTTTGTGTTGCTTGCTTTGATGTACAATAATCCAAGACCATGGGAGAATTGGCATTGCTTGCTTCCGGCTTTTAGGTACTCCTTTGGTAAGATGACTTTGTTGAAGTGCAAAGTCAATTTCATGAAGTTTTCAAGCTACTTCATGAACCTTCCAACCCAATGTAAATGGAGTGTTCTACCGATTTCATGAACTTTCTAAATTAGTTCATGATTCTTCTAAACCAACTTGACATGTGGCACACCTCAATTTCATGATAGTGGACCTTTGCCTCTAGCAACTTCATGAATCTTCCGAACCAATTCCATATATCTTGCAAACCAAGTGGTTCTCGTATTCTCTGCTTCTCAATTTCTTACCACTTCGTTTTGCATTCTTTGCCTTCTTGTTTTGCAACATCCAATTGTTGGTGAAGAGTCTTCATACTAGGTTTGACAGTAGAATCAATTTGGAAGCGAATTTGTGTGCCCACATACAACACTCAAGTTCTCTAGCAGTCATATAGTTGTCTAACTCTCTAGTGTGTTGATCCAATTCTTTAGCATGCTCGAGTTCCTCTTACGAGGTTTTGGAATGGTTCCCTACCTCAAGGCCTCTTTTGCACGACTCAACAAAAAGTGATAGTATGTTTTGTTTTCTTACTGCTACACCTTATAGTGTATGAAATTGCATCAAATTCTTTGCGTTCTCTGTCTTCACATATTCTGATATATAGATTCATTCAGATTCACAGAGTTTATTCATATTCATAGATTCTATAGTATAACCGAAATTAGCTTTAGTCTATATCACGCGAGTCGTCTCCTCTAGACTTGCTAATACCTCCTGTAAATGAAAATAAAGTTTGACTTTGCGGGGGGCCTTTACAAACCATAGAAGACACTGAGTTGCCTGATATTTTATAGTAAAAACCGTACTCTCCTTTGTCTGTAGTTTCTGAATATTTAGAAATGATCCAACCTGTGACAGTGGAAACAAACTTAAAGTACAGAACCTTTGGAAAATGTATTCTTGTGAATGCCTAAAGATTGGAAATTTTGTACACATACTGTATTTCTTCACGTGTTCTGATACTTTCTTCACAAGTTATGTTTATGCTATTGCTGTAAACGTTACTACCCTTGTCATTGCATCATTCTTGAAAGCATACTTGTACTATCTGGACTTGCTCTCTCTCATACATTATTTCAATCGAAGGATGTTCTGCGTTGGTTAGGGTTTCGGTTGCGAGCGATTCATTGTTGTAGTGTATTTGTTTCTTGATTGGAAACAATTGGAAACATTTCGGTCTGAGTTGCTTTTGTGTTGATTCGAGTTAGAATTGGTGTTGGTTACGAGTTACGATTAGCTAATTGTTTGGTTAGGGTTACAGTTTCTTCTAAACCGGTTCAGTTGAATAGCTATGCGTAGTCGCCTGGGTAGATATAACCACATAGATGATGCACTTCACTCATGAATCATGCACTCAATTTTTAATGAGGGCTTATCTTATGCTGACAAAAGTGAATGTTATAGTCATCCTTACGAAACTATCAAGAGCATAGCGAAAGTTTTTGAAAAAAATAGTCAATTGGTGCCCAAACACAAAGGCGGTGTTTGCTATCCAATTTTACAAGATGAGCACATTCAATGGTTAGTAGAAAAGCTTCATGCAGAGACATCGCCGTAGAATGTCTCCATCATTAGCTAAATGAAGTTTTTCAATTCCCACGCCATGTATCTATCAATTGTATTTCAAAAACCATTCAAAGTCAAGCTGGATTTACTCTCAAGTTGATGCGCTATGAACCAAATGATTATAACAATGGAGAACGCCTTAGAGAACGTATAGAGGGGTGCCAAAAGTTTCAGAGCTCAACAACAGTATGGTTGATGTTGTATACGTGGATGAGGTTGGTTTCAATTTACATTTGACATGTCAATTTGGAAGGGCTCATTGAGGACAAAGATGCCAACGAAAATTTCCAATTCAAAAGGGTCAAAAATTATCTTTGATGGTTGTAGTTGGTTGTGAAGGAGTTATTGCACACGATGTCACACTTGGTGCCTACAATATAGACAAGTTGTTAGAATTCATTTAGACCAAAATCATTCCTAGCCTTAATAGACAAAGGTTCATCCTCGTGGACAATGTCCCAATTTACAAATCTCGTGAAATACAACAAGCTTTTGAAGATGTTGGACACATCTACTTCCATTTGCCATCATATAGTCTACTACTCAATGCTGCAGAATGGGTATTTGGACACATCAAAGCCATGTCCAATGAAATGATCTCTCAAAATCATTGAACATTATTAGGTCATATTAATGATGACATACAAACAATCACCGCAAACATGGTCCAAGGTTGGATAAGAGAGGTCAATGGAAATCATGGGGAACAATTGGGAGAATCTTATACATGATGTAACATTCTTTGTGAAATGATATTTTACAATTCATGAATTTGATTTTGCAAAGTTGTGAACATGGGCACCAAATCCTAAAGTTGTTCACAATGTTTAGTGAAATTAGTTGAAAATCAAGTTAAATTGGTTGCCTATATATAGTGAACTTGGTTCGCAATCTCCTTTTGAAATTGGTAGAACCTATTGCTAAATTAGTTGGTAAAATCATGAAATTGAGTTTGCGTTTCTTTAAATTCATCTTACCAAAGGGGTATAATGAAAGACCAAAGAAAATTCAATGATTTGTGGTCTCGGTTCTTATTGGTATATTGTGTGAGTTTTCTTTTGGGAGGTGTTGGTGATGAAAGATGTATGGTTTGAGTCTGGCGAGGCATTGGCAAGGTCTTGTAGTGCAAGTGCAAGTGCAAAGGATATAACCATGTAGGGTGTGATAGGGGAGCAATAGACTCTTTGACCTTATTAACTACAATGGATTGTTGCCACATTTGTGAATGAATGTATGTTGATGCAATAGTTATGATTAGAAACTTAGGCGGTGATTGATCAACGCAAAGAGAGAACAATACGGAAGTGTGTATGTGCTTGGAATGAAAGGGGAATATGAGTGAGAGCATGAACTAGAAAATAAAAAGGAATGAATCAAGTCATTAGAAAAAGTAATGAAAAACTTTAAGAGAGTGCATATTGATGAAATTAGAATACATAGTGAATGGCATAAGGAGAATGAGAGATGATGTAGGCTGTAATATGAATTAGAATAGAAACGAGAAGCAAGATTTGATACAAAGTGAGCGAAGGATAAAGAAAACATTATGCGAGATAGAGAAAATTAACCGAGGGTTAGAAGTGTCCGCAATTATTGAGCAATAACCTAAGATCGATATAAAAGAGACATGAAGACCAGGAGCAAAAAGAATATCAACATGTGAGATTTTTGACAACAATGTCATAAGTGCAAAGATAAACACCCAAATAGCCAAATGAAGGCTAGAAAATGAAGAGCTCTAAGACCACCATGGTGTTCAATGTAATGACAGTAGAAGGCCATGGCCGCTAACAATCCGCAATGACCGGAGATGGAGTGAATGTAGGCAAGAAGATGCTAATAGCATGTGAAGGATGAGGTTTAGAGAAGGCAGTAGGTTGGGTTGGAACTGAAGATCATTAAGTTATGATTAAAAAAATAATGAAGTCAAACTCATGATGAGTGACTCATCTCATCACAAGGACAAACAAACAAGATGAAAAGTTTAGGAGGCTAGGGTTGTTGATAGTCTATGGATATACGTGCCCACTCTCAGGCTCCACCCTTGAGGCGGGCCCTTACACACATAATGTCCCCTTGGGCCTTATCTATCACATAATGTTTCACGAGATCATATTCTGGACATAATGTTACCTCCACAATAAAGTACTTCTCTATATTTTTACTTTCCCCAAACTTTATCCATTACATTGTCAACATATATTCATAGGTGAAACCCTTTCCAACATCAGCATATGTTCACATGTTGAACAGATGTGAAAAGGGCTACATTGATATTTAGTGTCACATGCGTAATAGTGTCACTTACCCTATTTTGAGCCATATGCTAGGTTACATTGATGATCAACAACTTCACCATTAGTGTCACCTCATGACACTTGGCATTCAAGTGCGCTAACGAATATCTTGGCATGAGTATGTTCAATAGCATTATGAGGTCTACACAATGGTCTACAAGTTGACTAAATTGCACACAAATGATACTTGACATTAGTATGCTCAAGAATATCTCCCTCTTGCATACAAAAATGTAAACACATCGCCCTTGCCACTAGTATGTTCAATAATATCTTCCCCTTGCATACTAAAAGGCAACACTATCATCTCAAGCATCCCAATGTGCTAAGCTAAATGTCACAATACAAACCATTTCTCACTTTAATTAACAAGTCACTTATTGCGACAAATAGCACCATATTGGCAATTAGCAAACACGACACTTCGAGACCTCAAGGCATCTAGTTTAGGCCCTTTGCAAATATTGTACGTGACACTAAATGCCATAAACAGTGTGGCACATGAGTTAAGTTGGTATGACATTAAAAATACAGTGAGCTGGATGAAATAGTGACACTGATGGAAACTGGGACGCTTTGCAATTAATGAAATAGAGATGTACAAGAGAGCTGGCACAGGCTGACAGGTGTTCCAGCACTCGGTCGCCTTAAGAATTGAACTCAATTCTGCACACAGAAGCGTTGCACGTGCAAGAGATGAGAACTTCCTATAATGAAATCCAGAATAGTAGTTGGTCACAGTAAAAACACTGGGTCCAGCAGACGGTGCAGTTGTGTTTCCTTTCTTGTCGGATGGTGAAATTTGACACGGAAAAGCGTACAATGGTGAGCCAGACCTCTCAAGGACAGAAGCACCTTAAAGCTGGACACGTCCGAATTGTATGGAGGAACTACATATGATATGTAGTGTCACCAATTCTTATTGTCTTGCTCAATACTAATTGTAAACCTCGGTATATAGTGCCACCAACACTAAATGTCAACCCAACATTATTTGTCATTCCTTGTAATTTTCTGGGATGATTGTAGTTTTACAGTGTTGCAATTGCAGTCACTTACCAAGTGATTTTTCGTCCATGACAAGAGAAGGTAGGGCTTTGGCCAATGGAAGAACTCATCCATCACTCATGACAATATTTGTTCAGTTGTTCATAACAGGTGTCATCCAAAAGGATACCATACTGACATTAAATACCGTATGACACTAAATATCATATTTAATGTCACACGTGTAATAAGTGTCACTCACCTATTTTGAGGCATATGCTAGGTTCCACTAATGATCAACGACTTCATTATTAGTGTCACCTCATGAGACTTGACGTTCAAGTGCACCTACTAATATCTTGCATGAGTATGTTCAATAATGTTATGAGGTGTATGCCTATGTCACACAATGCTCTACAAGTTGACTAAATTATACATGACACAAGACATTAGTATGCTTAAGAGTATCTTCCTCTTGCATAATGAATTGTAAACATGTGACACTTGCCATTAGTATGCTCAATATTATTTTCTCCTTGCATACTAAATCAGAAAATTATCATGTCAAGTATCCCAATGTGCTATGCTAAATATCATGACGTAAGTATTTTGCCACTTATAAAAGTTACTTATGTTGACGAATAGCACTACATTGACAATTAGCAGATGTGACACTAACAGACCTCTAGAATCTAGTTAAACCCTTTTCAAACAGTGTACGTGACACTAAATACCATAAATGGTGCAGTCAAATTGTTTGGTCCTTGACTTGTAGACCTTGATCATCATTACCATGCCAAGTAAAACATTCCCGCAGAAATGCTTTATATTGGTAGCATTTTTCAGATAACCATCACATTTCATAGCTTTCATAAACAATCATTTGTCACTCTCATCTCTTGGCACACCTATAACCCAATGCAATCATCAACCCTGTAGTCGTCATATATGTGATTGTGTTCAAATTTAGGCTTGAAATTGCTTACTTGGCGTTTACCGTGTGAATCAAGGACACCAAAGGCTCAATTTATGTGCCTGAACAATCTGCGTGGTTGTAGTGAGCATTTAGGGCTTAATTTCGTAATTCTCAGTACTTACGGAACTGGAACTCCTTCAGTTCCTCCCTGAAGCAGTACTCGTAAGTAACTCCTGCAGCACATGCTCAAAAGGAATCCGGGGGCTGACCAGTCAGAAAATCACGCACATGGAGTGCATCCGCGTTTCACATGCCTTCAGTTAACCCAGCAATGGCTGTGTTGAATTGACTTTGAACATTATCTGCTGTTTCGACACAGCCAGGCAGGCATACAGCAAGAGCTGACATGTTTCCATTGGCTCTATGTTACACTAGGAGTCATTGATCATGCCACAGCTGGTCGATGTGGTCTTTCTGACAGTAACAAATACGTCAGGTGGAAAGAAAATTGACAACTGAACAGTGAGGATACCTATTTAATATATTTAGTGCTCCTTTGATACTCACTAATGCAATTAAACATTCCAACTAATGCCACAGTGACAGATGGGTGTTGAAGAACCGTACCACTTTGCATCAGTGCCCTCACAGTTGACAGTGTCACGGCAACTGTGTTAACATGTCACAGTAAGATCAGGCTGATTTGGTAAAGAGTGAAATTCAGTGACGGCCATAAAGAAAAGAGGCCGCCACTGAAGAAACTTCAGTTGTAGATCAAAAGACAGGGGACATCCACTTGGAAGAACTCCAATCTTACATCCTCATTATAGGGTGGACGAGAAAATACATTGACAACCTCACCCCAGCCCTGAAGAGGGAGAGAGTGTGCTAGGCCGGCCTGAGACTGGAAAATTCATGGAAGCTCTATAGATCTCTGCAAATATACACTAACTGTATGATATTTACTAAAAACCTAAGGGATATGTGATGATAAAAGAATGGGGAAGAATCAAATACAATGAAAAGGATGCAAAAAGATATGGTACCATGTAACAGAAATCTTCATGCTCTAAGGCATTTTGTGCATGAACATATGGGGCGTATTAAAGCTCACAATGTGAGCGCTACTCAATATTGAACGAGGGCTTAAGTTGATGCTAATAGAGAATTTTCCTTGAGGCACACCCTTCCAGGAGGTCTTGTGTCCAATGTCTCAGATAGTAGTCTTGAGCAGACAGGAGGTTTATTGCCTTGATATGCTTTGCACACATAAGTTGCAACATCTTGATAGCTCTGTCAGACAGAACAAGTAGCATTAGCCTTCTTTGTCTTGTTAGGTCTATTACTGTGAGACCTACAGTCCAAACAGTGTACATAAACACTTCTGAAGGTAAACAAAGATTGAAAAACACAACATAGTTAAATCATGTGATGCGGATTATTGGGATAGTATATATCACACCTCATACAAGGGCTCCCCGTTGACCAAAACCCAGGGGACATATTTATGTGGTGGTTGCAACCTGTCTGTCTCTGCTGCAAACTCCAATTCCAACTGCCAACCACGCCCAACCATCACTTCTCAATTCTTCATGAAAAGGCAACCAAATATATACAACAGCTATTATGAGTGATCTATAAGTGATGTTTTGCTGCACTCTGAACATAGTACTAATGAAAGCAAGAAACCATCTTCCACTGTGTATGGAGGCGTAATATGTTGTTGCCTCCTTCAAAACTGCTGCAAGCCAGCATACCTATCAGGACTCACTCGTTTCAATAATGGAGAAAGAGAATGTTCATGCCAAGAGGTCAAAGTGCTTCAATGCTCACCCTTGCACCAAGAGGACTTTCATAGCACTCCCGAAGAGGAGCAAGGTCTAGCTTTGCAGAATGTACACAAGATGGCCACTGCTTTGCTGCACTAGACCGATCCAAACTCTCCAAGCAGTAAATGAAGGGGAACCAATCCGACTGTCAACACAGGGACAGCATTATTAGGATATATTATGCAGAGTGGAAACCACAGCGAGAAAAATCTGGCCAGCAGTTATGATTGTATGGATGTTTTTATTCATCTTTTCTACAGATTCTCAACTCATACCATCAACAACATAGATATGAATGTTCAACTCTTCATAATCATTACAGAATCACCAGAGATAAAAGTATATTACCACTTTAGGCCATAGGCGGATGGCACATGTTTGTATGATGTTGAGGTCGCACTCATCTTGACCATGCTGCATTTGCAGCACAAAGAGCCATACACGTCAGAAGACATCAGAGATGAATTCAAGATTTCTCGTGATTGTGCAATGTGGGCTACAGATCTTACAACATTTGGTCCTCTGCAAAGTGAAAGAGATGCATTAAAGATCTATGGAGTCGACCTGTGAAAGCAGTGAGTCTATGCAACAATAAGTGGAGATGCCCAATAACCTACTGGATGCCACAAAAACAAATTTAAGCTCACCTGACAAACCATTGTTCCACTCGAATCTACATGTGCATTGCCATAAGGGATGATGCGGAGCTCTACTATATCAATAATTCCATTGTTGAAAAACGGGTTCAAGTAGTTGACGATGAATTCGGCACAATATGGACACAATGCTTCTGAATACAGCTCAACCTTGACCTTCTCCACACCTGGTTCAGCAAACATGTCAAAAAGCATGAATGATAGTACTATATGTCATGACCACCAACGCTTTATAGTTCTGGAAGTAGACAAGAAGAATAAGAGTCTCAATAGATTCCTTAAAAATCCCCTCAATGCAAATGCAGGACAAAATTCTAAGAGTCAATACATTGGCAATTTCCAAACATACAAGCATCTGTAAAAAGAGGCTAAAATGGGGCAGTTTCATGACCAAGTTTTTATAACAAACGCCATTATTCAGAAAAACTAATATCCCAGTTTACAAAAAGTCTATTCACCCAGATGTGTCATTTCAATCGAGCAGTGAAAAGATCAGTTGGAGTCGATAAATCTGGATTTTTCTTAATTACGCAACTCAAACTGTTCTATGTTCTATTCAATTACTCGCCAATATGCTCCAACAAGGCATGCACTAAAGTGGGAAGAAGGTCAAGATGAGTGCAATTACATCATAAACAATCTAAACCAAAATCTGTTAGACCACCAAAAAATATAGAACTTTCCAGAATCACATTCTCTCCATGTATGGCAAATTGAATCAAGGATTTACTGACAACCTCAGGCAAGAGTAGCGAAGGGAGCTTAACTACTTGAATTTTTGATGATAACAAGAATAGTCATTCTCACAGCAAATAACGAAAGCCACAGATCCAGTTCTGTGAAAATTTCTCCATAAGACCTAGGCTTACCCGTGTACGCTCAAATCTTCAAACTAGATTTCGCCACATTATTTCGGTGGTCCTTTCCCATTGATCATTGAGCATCACAAAAGTGTAGTAGATGATGACCGGCAACCTAATACTAAGAGGCCAAGGAATCGCACTACCATACAAGAAAGTCATCCTTCGCCTGCCTCTATTGAGGAGTTGACTAGAGGTCTCGGCTAAGCGAGACCAATGTCCGAAAACTTTCTAATAAGTCCGAACCACGAGTAATATTAATCTCAACGAGATATCACCGCAGATTCATCAAACTCCATCGTAAACAGCACAAACTACCGCTTCAAAAAGACAAACGCGCTTCATACCTTTAAAGCGTGCACCATAACTTTGAGCTTCGCCACGCTCAACCGCAGAACATACTAAGGACTGATAAAACTAAAAAAGTGCCGTTAATGCATCCCCTATGGCTCGCTATTCCAGAGACAAGTAACTCAAACCAGAAATTCAGACAAATCAATCGCCAAAAGATGGAAGCTACATCCTCCAAATCCCTCTAGATTTCGCGAAAGCAAAGTGCAATGAATACCTCTCCCGATTCTACGCTCACGCGTCCATCAATAGCTCCATATGAACACAAGCTTTCCAAGGATGAATGAGGAAAAAGAATATCGAGGATTGTGTCCAAACTCTGCCCAAAGTAGCCTGACATCTATCGCCGAGTTCTACGTAAAGTGCCATGGCCATAACCAACGCAGATTGCGTGCAAACATTACCATAAATTAACTCACAAACTCTCGAATAACGACATACCTTCCTTCTCTCGTTTCCTGCCTTGGAAAGCTATCAATACCACGAAATCCAGCCACAAAGAGATGCGAAGAGGACCAAGGTGCAAAACTAAAGCAGATTGCGTCTAAAATCTGCCAAAAGTAGCCACAAAACATGCTTTAATTGTAGTACTACGATGCATCTGACCAGCTCCGATTTCAACCTCACGCGTCCCTCAATAGGTCGAAATCTAACTCCAACATCTACATAGGGAACCGAGGCCATAACCAACGCAGATTTCGTGCAAACATTACCAAAAAGTAGCTCACCAACTCACCAAAACGCGACATACCTCCTTTCTCCCGATTCCTACCTCGCTAGTCCCTGAGCACCACGAGGTCCAACCACAAAGAGTTCCGAAGCGTGCCGAGGTGCAAAACTGAAACAGATTGCGTCCAAAATCTTCCAAAAGTAGCCTCAAATCATTTAGAAGAAGTAGTGCCTGACAATACCCGATTTCAGCCTCGTGTGTCCCTCAATAGGTCGAAATCTATTCTAACGAAATTTAAGGTCAATAGAGGACCAAACGCAGATTGCGTTGCAAACATTACCAGAAACTAACCTATAAACTCTCGAAGAGAAATACTCTTTCCTCTCCCGATTCCTACCACAGTAATCCCTCAGTACCACGAAATCCAGCCTCAAAGAGTTGAGAAGCAGGCAGGGTGCCAACACCAAAGCAGATTGCGTCCAAACTCTACCAAAATAGCTCCAAAAAGAAAGCGGTGAAACTCACCTCACCATTCGCGATTTCAACCTCAAGCGTCCCTCAATAGGTCGAAATCTAACTCTGACGGCCATAAACGACGCAGATTGCGTGCAAACATTGCCACAAACTAACTCACAAACTTCAGAAACGAGACGCACCTCACCTCTCCCGATTCCTACCACGCTAATCCCCTACACACCACGAAATCCAGCCACAACGAGTTGCAAAGCGGGCCCGGGTGCAAAACTTGAGCAGATTGCGTCCAAACTCTACAAAAACTGGCTCGAAATGGCTCGAAAAAAAAGCGGGTGAAAGGAGACGTACCTTGCGCGGCAGGGGAGGAGGCAGCGAGCACCAGCGCCAGCAGGAGCAAAGCAGCGCTGCTGCTCCGCGCCGGTGGTGGCGCCATGGCAAACGGCTGTTAATCCAGGGAGTGAGGAGCCTGGCTCTGCTCTGCTCTGCTGCGAGCGAGGGCGAGCACACCAGCAGCTCGTCCTCATGGCTCCACAAAACTCTCTTATCAGATCTTCGACTCCCGTCTTTCCCTCATCTTTCAATACCAACGGCTGGGATCTTCCCCAGGTGTCATCTGACGGTTCAGTACCTCCCACGTGGCTCCTTGACCAGCATAAATCCTCATTGCACCGTTGGCGATGCGACTCTCTTAACCTCGGGTACTTAGTAGGTCCCCCAACTCCGGTCACGTCAGGATCTCATCTGGCTCCAGCGTATTTGTATTGTAAGTGTACATATGTATCATGTAGAATATACGCATACGGTATTCGTAGCACTCATTCGTTAGGTGAAACTCATCCATTGGGAAGGTGAAAACGTAGCAAGTCATTTTGGCAAGAGGGAATTGTTGCATACGAGAGCGCCTCTCATCTATCTATCCATGTCTATTATAGATATTTGGTTGATTCATTTCTATGGTGTCTTGTTATAAGTTTTCAACTTTGGTCATGTCATGATCTCATTTACTTCTAGTGTATTATATGTGTGTATTCTAGGGTATATACGTGTGTGGTATGCATGTTGGTGTCTAGGTAACAAAACACAGCCGTTACGTGAAACTCATCCAGTGGGAAGGTGAAAACATATTGAGTCATTTTGGCAAGAGGGAAATGTTGCATACAATAGAGAACCTCTCGTCTACCTATCCATGTTAAAAACATGTTTTCTATAGGTACGTGGTTAAATTATTTCTCATGTATAATGGTGTAGGTTTTCAACTCTAGTCACATCATGATTTTATTTACCTCTAGTGTATTCTATGTGTGTATTGTGGGGTATATAGGTGTACGATATGCATGTTCGTGTCTAGGGAAAAAGACATAGCTATTAGGTGAAACTCATCCAGTGGGAAGGTGAAAACACAGTGAGTCATTTTGGCCAAAACGAATGGTTGCATACAAGAATACCTCTCATCCATGCTAAAACATGTCTTATATAGATTTATGGTTAATTAATTTCTAATGTGCCCTAGTGTAGGTCTCCAACTTTGATCACGTCGTGGTCTCATTTACTTCTAGTGCATTACATGTGTGTGTATTGTGGGCTATGCATTTTGGTGTCTAGGTAAAAAGACACAGTTGTTAGGTGAAACTCATCCAATGGAAAGGTGAAACGTAGCGAGTCATTTTGGCAAGAGGAAATTGCTGCACACGGGAGTATCTCTCATCTACGCTAAAATTGTGCTTTCTATAGAAATGTGATCAGCTCATTCAAATGTGTCGCAAGTGTACCATTGGAGGAGTGAGGCCATGTCATCATAGCAGTGAAGAAATGTTTATCTATTTGGATAATAACCTATCACAAAGCTTAGTTGAGAATTTCCAAGAATTTCATTACGTATTCTATGTGTATGTACCATATGGCACATTCACATACTATGCATATTGGTGTTGAGGTAAAACTCATCCGTTAGGTAAAACTCATCCATTGGGAAGGTGAAAACATAGCAAGTAACTTTGGCAAGAGGAATTTGTTGCATACGAATGTACTCTCGTTCTTCGATGCTAAAAACATGCCTTTTGCAAATATGTGGATCAATTTGTTTCAAACGAGTCGTAGCGTACTCGTGTGGGAGTAAGACTAGTTCCATCGCTAGAGTGGAAAAAGTTGATTCATTTGGACAAAACTATTGTAAGGCTTATTTGAAGATTATCAAAAATTTCATCAGTAACTAAAAGGTGTTTAGATATGCAATGTCTTGTGGTTTTAATGGAGACAACACAAACATTGCATTTAGTTTCTTGCTCACATATCTAAGAGTTTATTTTTCAAGATTTCAAAGTCAAGACTCCAAAATTTGGCATGCTTTCATAAACTAAGTCTTAAAAATTTGTTATTGACAAATTGGGGTCATTACAATAATTCAATGTCTATGAAGCTAATTCCACTAATATAGTATCTTTGAAAAGCAACCTCCAACCTACATCCCATCTTGAGGCAATTTTGGTGAATGAATGAGAGGTGTGCTCGTATTCAACAATTCCCTCTTGCCAATTGAATTCTATCATATTATAATCTATCAATTTTAAGCCTGACCAATTTGACTCCAAAATTTGGTTAAGCCCGATTGGATTGAATCAACTTCTAACTTATAGTTTGACTTTCAATCTACAGGGCACTTCATCGTGTTCCTCGTGAAGTTTTATTGTCAATGGCAATGATCCCATTTCAATATGGAAACATGGTTGCTCACAATAGATTTCAAAAGTCAAGAATGAACTAACATTTTTTCTTTGTTGAAAATGCACTATTTATAGTTAGTCACTCATAATCACCTTCATTAAAATCCGTCTGTATTCTATGGACTTTTTTTCTTGCCTCGAAGTGTATATATATTCTTAATACAATCTCAACAATTTGGACCGTGATTTTAATGCATGTATCTATCACAATTTCATGAAATTTAATGATTCTAAATTGATTACAATCAAATCACAAAATTTGGTAAATATTGCTACCGTGTTGATGCGATCTAAAAATTATAGCAACAACTTCACTTTTATGTATAATAAATTTGAGATTCATAAGGTTTGGTTTTTAGATGATCTAATGAAACAACAATATGCTCCAAGAAGTTGAGAGCTGAATGGATGAGATTTCTTAGACAACACAAAGTTTTGAACGTCAGTCTTGGAGTCAAATGGGATTGTCTTCATTAAGGGCCACTTCACACACGAGACTGAGAGCCCATGACCATTACAATTCAAGCACTCTCATTGGTGGAAAAGGCGGAGCCGGTCCAAGTTCACTTCACACTACGCTTGAGGGACCAACGGAGTATGTGAATGCAAGATGGATGTAAAGTCTACATGGATTCCTACATGGCATCGAATGGATCATGTTTCATGGTCACTTGGACTATTTTCAAAAACCACCTCTTGGAGGTAGGCCTAACACAAAACCGGGAGACCATGGCACTCCAAACACTCACAACCGTTGGTTTTTCCTATTTTATCGTGTGCGAGGACCTGCGTGAAGAGAAATACATTGAAATAGCATTTGGTTGAGGGCCCGGTCACATATGACTTCACACTACACTTGAGAATCCGTGACCACACTACATGGTTTTGGAGGCATCTTGGGTCAGCCTTTGCACACTTTCTAATGGGCTCTAACAATTTCATGGTCACGGCTCTTGGCTCGTATAGCATTTGGTTGAGGGCCCAGTCACATATGACTTCACATTGCACTCGAGAATCCGTGACCATACTACATGGTTTTGGAGGTATCTTGGGTCAGCCTTTGCACACTTTCTAATGGGCTCTAACAATTTCATGGTCACGGCCCTTGGCTCGTGTGTGAAGTGGCCCTTATTTACTCTTCGAGTTGGGAAGTTTTTGTGGGTTCATGAATCGTGTTGGATTCCAATAGGTTAGTTAGGGGTCTATGCTGCTTACTTGTCATTGTATGTTCTAACATTGTCCACTACATGTATGTTGAGGCATTGATTTAGGGTAATGCGATCTATGAAGGTGGGTGTTAACATTAGGGTCCGGGTCCCAAAAAGATGGAGTTTATTTTGAACTCAAGATTAGACTCAAGCTTGAAGATTGGTTACTCAAACTATGGTAGATGGGTCTTACGTGGCTTGTTTTCTTAATTGGACCATTATATTTGATTGGTATGCAGTTTGGTGAGGATCAAAGAGCAAACATCATAAAGACACATGTTTGACAGAGATCGGACTATGTCTTCAAATATTAAAGACTACTCTACACTCGGTAGTGAACACAATTTGGGAGGACGTGTGTATCCATTCAAGAAATCAACAAACATGCACTTTCGATAACCATAACTAAATAAGGGGAGGTCCAATTTTTTTATCCAGTTTTTGCAGATGTTTCATTGTAGATTTGCTAATGCAACACAAGTTTTTTTTGTGTAAATCTAATTGATAGAAGTTGGAGAACATGACAAAATGAATCAAATAACATCCACATGCATGCCTTAGGAGGAGTATTTTCTTGAGTGTGGATGGCCAATATTTGGCTACCACATTAACATCAATTCACTTTTCATACTTGGACCCAAACTCTAGTGTAAATTCTTTGGGTCCACTATTTGGCTCTTGACCAATAAAGTCGCTCGGTTTTAAAGTTTATTTGATTTTGAATCCTAGTGTAAACCCACCAGTAATCATCTTTCTCTTACATAAACATGTATTCAAGAGGAGAGAAAACAAACACACAAACAAACAAACATGGGTGCAATAATTCATCTTGAATTGCTTGACGTTTCCCATATTAACTTAAGGTGCATTGTTTCCCTTTGAGAGGTGGATTCTACCAATGAAGACTTGCTCAACAACATGCATAGAAAGTAGGACACGAGCAAGAGGAGGCTACATCATTTGGGGAGGGTCAATAGGAGTTTAGAATTTAGAGTTAACCCGTAACTCCCCACTCGTATCCTTATAAAAATAGATGTTGCTATTTATGTCAAAATATCATTGGTACATGATACTAAACTGTCATTTAAGTGTATTTGGATAACCACTTGTCCAAAAATTACAAGGGATGTGCACTTGTGGGGACAAAAATGTAAAATAACAACATCAAAAGCAACAACACAACAACCACAAACATCAAATGTTTGTATTCCATGTTTGCCAACCATCATAATTGTGTAGTTTTGTGATCTAGTGTACGCCATATTGGCAGTTGGAATTGTCCAAAATTCATGCATAAATCCAAATATGCTTAATTTCTAGTTACTAGTGGGTGTATTTCCAAATGTTTTTCCTCCCTCACATGCTCATAAGTTACTGCTCATTGCTCATCGTTCACATGATAGCACTCCCTAAGTATGGGGATGAATTGAGGTTGAAACCCTCTAATGCTCCCTTTTTCGAGTGTAACTAGAAAATTTTGGAGCGATTCTTTAAGGTTTAGGCAACAACATGTTTTTATCTTCATGTAACTAAGAATCTTCTCAATTTCTTCGTCACCTATGTGCCAATCCATATCTTTGCTCGTCTCACCACTTTTGTTCTCCCCAAATACAATCAAACTCAAGAAAATCACTCAAAACTTTGTTGCCCCATAATAGAGAAAAACGACTTTCCTCCCTCGTTTTTAAGTGATTGGAAGTCATTGATAAAGTATTGGAAGTATGGGAAGGTCACTTATATGGCGGAGAACTTCAAGCATGGATGGAAAAATGACATGGTTGTCAACATGGCATCACTTTTTGCAAGGGGAGTTTTCCGGAGATCAAGTTTCTTGGGCAACCTCAAACCCTTGGACAAGAAACTCGGCCTCCATAAAACTCCAATTTCAGGCTTTTTTTGTTGGTGTTTTTTTTTCCCAATCTTGTCCGCCATACCAACTGCTGCCTAAAATAACCTCATCTTGGGCTGAAACTCTTGACCGACCGGTGCACTTGTTCACTATAGTCTAGACTCGCTCTTCAAATACAATTTACTCGCCACAATTGGAAGAAATATCAACAATATCAACAATGATGATATAGCACATATACCTTGTGGACATATAAAAGCGGTCAAACTTGGTTGACTTCATTATACCCTCCCCTTTGAATACTCTGTAGCAATGGCATTGACGTGGTTGGATTTCATTTTTTAAACGCACGATTTGGGTCGCACAACCTGATAGGAGGACTTGTTATAAAATGCATGTAAATCCTTTATTTTGTTCCCCCACGAAATCTACTTGCTATCATTGCAACTTGAAAAGGAAAAAAAAAACACCCCAAAATGAGCCACCGAGCCTAGTATACCATGCGTCGTACATACGAAACACATGGGGCCGGACCCAAAAATACAATATTGGGGACGATATTAAAAAAGGAACACTTGTCTCTACTAGGTGAAGTATAAGTGAAGTATGGAATAAAATGCCACCCAAGCATCTCGACACCCTTCAGGCCCCACCGATGCCATGAGCATCGATAACAATGGGTGCCTCCCATTGGCCACGCCCTCGGGACATGGTACGAGGCCCCCCTTGGCCTACTTTATCTTCTTCGTAAGATTCCTTGGCTTTCCACGTATAACTTGTGACTCCGCCCAAGGCTAAGGCGTCTTCCTCTTTGAGTTGGGCCCCACCAATCTTTAACTTACCTAAGGTGAAAACACACGCAATTGTATTCTATCGTTTGAAAAATGGGGAACGAGAGTATGGGTTGGTTCGCCCAAATCATACAATGCTCCAAATGAACATATATTTAACTCCGTACAGGGGTTCACTCTTTGTTCTCTTGAGTGTGAGTTTCATCGTTTTGAACTTTTTTTCATTGATGTAGTTAAGTTGGTTTGTTGTGGTGCACATCATAGTAGACCATTGCAAAGTAAAGAAACTACACTTAAACTATATTTGATGTCACTTGCTATTTGGAATCACACAACGTTATATCTATTTATTGTATATCTCATATTTGCACCAACAAATGTCAAATTGGTTGTTCAAACATTATAGAACATCAACAACCTCACTTGGTAAAATTTTACATCAATAGTAAAAAAAAGGTATAGCATTGTGTAACTCCGAATAGTAAGTGACATTGAATAGCATATATAGTGTAGTGTAGTGTGGAACGAGGCTTTGAAAGCGAGCGCTATTTGTGCACACACTACTCACTTTGACAAGTGTTGGTAGAAGCCTAAATGCAATGACGCATGTGGAAGCCCCACGATTATGGACGACGATGATTCTAGTAAGACACGTTATTTCACCAAAAAACTTCAATTAAAGCAACCTACCTTCATTTGATGGCACATCATTTAAGTAGTGTAGCCACATTTAAGGAAAAAACATTGTAGATGTTTTGTCCCATCTTTCCCCCAATCTCAACACACAATATTATTAAGTAGTGTGCATTCGTTCATGTATCCCCAAGAATATAACCATGAGATGCCACCACTAGGGCACATTCAGGCTGAATTTGCACTAGTTGTGACATTCGTGGTCATATTCTCAGGGCCCACGTGAACGAAAGCACGTTGGTTAATAGTGTTATGCAAAAATGAAAATCCATTCAACTAGATTATATCACTTGGACGATATTCTTTAGTTGATTTGACTACGAAATGCGCATTAGAGACCTCGAAACTGAAATTTAGATTGCTTTAGCGACCTCGGGCAAGATGTTTTGCTCTTGAAGTTGGCCACCCTATTAATCATACCTAATGTAAAAGTGAACCGTGTTTTAACACACTCGTTCCTTGTTGGATGCCTAAACCCTTGCCTCCAAGGAACCAATGTACGGGTTGTTTCGCCCCAGCCACCAAGAGCCATGACGATGGAAATGTAAGGACCCTTTGTAAATCATCCAAAGCCCGTACCATGGGAAACATGGATTCAACTTTGCCATTGATGCGTCCTCAAGCTTAGTGTAAAGTGAAAGTGGACCATGTTGAGGGACCGCAACATACTTCTTGGGTTTAGTTGCCCACTACGGCAATGTATTCTTTTCAAGAGTCAATGACATTTTAATTGGTCGGCACGGCCCTAGTTCTATGTTAGACCCACATTTTTTTGACGGGCTTGACGGATTATTTAATAGATCGCAAAACATTATCCACTTGTTGCCATGTAGGATGCCACGTAGATGTCGAATTCATTTGAATTTGTTTGGATTATCAGGTTCTCGAGGTCTAGTGCAAAGTGAACTTGGATCGTCTTTGGTTTCTTGACCAATAACATAATTTGTATTTCACGGGTCAAGGGTCCTCAAGCTCTAGTGTATAGTGACCCATGCTCATTTACATAATAAAGTCACAAGCACAAAATAGTAAATGAAAACCAATTGGGATGATTCAACCCCAAACATGTATACGGGGTACAAGTTTATACTACACTAAAATATTGTATGTAGTGTCACCAATTCTATCTTAACTTGCTCAATACTAATTGTAAATCGCCCATGTAGTGTCGTCAACGCTAAATGTAAACCTACCATTGTTTGTCGTCCATTGTAAAAGAAAATTGGGCATTATGGGTTTACAATGTTGCATTTAGTGTCAAAATTTCATCCAAATGTCAATCATCCATGACAATAGTTCATTACATAATTGTCAAGATGCGTAACATATAACTTGTTTCAATAATTGGCATGGATTTCATGGATTATGCCATGAAAGAGTGGACGAGCAAGAGCAAGCACGCATCTGCACATTAGTAGCCCAACGAGCATGTAGGGTTTTGGGCAGTGGATCAACTAAAGCAAGTTGGGATGATAATACTTGTAAACTCATTCATAAGAAAAGGTCATCAGAAAAAAAAAGTTACCACAATGACACAAAATATAAATATTTACTATACATAGCATTAGTTAGCACATACCTTCAGTCGGGTGGTCCACGAAATCCTAGAAGTATACTCACATCATCTTGCAAATTTTACACTCCATGCTACGATGTCAACACGATGACGTAGGGACTGGGGCGAAACAACCCGTACACTGGTTCCTTGGAGGCAAGGGTTTAGGCATCCAACAAGGAACGAGTGTATGGGTTGGTTCGCCCAAATCATGATGTAGGAAGACCCTTGCTCTCCTAAGTAATATTATGTACACATCCTTTTCCTTGGCAAGATTATGTAGGGAGTGAAGTAAGTTAAAAACCTAGCAAAGGACTAGCCCCTCGCCTATGCTTGCTTTCATTTATGTTGATGCTTCCACGTAGGCAAATGGCCCACATGGCTTGTGGTGTCCGTCATGGAGATGCTTGGAGGCGACTTCCGGACGAGGGGCTCTATAAAGAATCCTTTTCAAAATCATCACCGATACGAATTACGTACACTAAATATTGTATTTAATGTCACGAGGTACTTCATGTCACCGAGGTAACTTTCCTAACGACACTTCTTTGGAATAAGTTTGCAAGGTACTATCATCCCAACTTACTTTTAGTTCATCCACTTTTGTTATATTTTTGCACCCTAACAATTTTGTGATGAATTTTGTCATGAGGGATGAAACGTTGGATGAAAGAGCACTTGGTAAGTGACGATATTTGCAAGATTGTAAATCTACGGTGCCGAATAAACTTTATAAGGGATGAAAATAATGTTAGGTGTATATTTGAGTGTTGGTGACACTACACGGGTGGTTTTACAATTAGTGTTGAGCAAGCCAAAGCAAATCGGTGAACTTAAATACAACATTTAGTGTAGTAATCATACATTGGATGATAGGTACCATACCAACCATATTTTAAATTACACACGAAGATCCTTGAATTAGTCCACAAGAAAAATCTCTTGGAAATTATGTAGAAAGACTGAACAATTGGAATGTGCTCATCAACATTTATTAAAATGTGTGAGTGTTGTTTGGTTCTTTTTCCTTGTTCTCCATCTTCTATTGATCATATTTACACGTTCGTATTGCATTGGCAAATCTACAAGGAAACACCAACAAAAAGCACACTGAAAATCATAAATTCAAAAAATATATATCCTTTAATTTTAATGATGACAATTTTGAAAAATCTATGTGCAAATTGGTAGACTGCTTTGACGTGTTGAATGCAACTTAAATACAACATATTTGAGAATAATAGTGCAACACACACAAATGCTTTCAACCGATGTCATGTTAAAAAGCATGTTTCTATACCGTCCATGAATAATTGTTTTGTACTTTCGTCTCTTTGCACATCAACATTCTATACACTTGAATACATGCAAACTTGAAAAACAAACTTGGGAAATGCTTGTACGGAGTTCGCCAAATTGCTATTTGAGCACATCGACTCTATGAATTGATCTCTAAATCAACATTATTAACTCTATCCATGATTTAATAGCTTTAACATTTGAGAGGAGATATGTACACTAATACGTACAATTTGATTGCCTTTGCAAATAGGTCTTTACCCATGCAAAATCCGGGGGGGGGGCACCTTTCATTAAAATCAATAATCATGTGCTTCCGCAGCATACTCTAATAACCCCCTATATACAAGTGTTTCTTTTTGCTAAAAAACTAATAAATACACATGTAATTTCTATGATAAAAAATACAAGTGACACTATGTATACATTTAAGAGATTCCAATCATATGTAGTCATTAACATAAGTATAAATTTATGTTGTTGAATAACAACGAATCCCTATCACATGTATAATGCAAAACCCTATTATTCTTCATTGAAGTTGTTGAAGGCTTCTTCATCCTTCATATGTAACTCATAAGCATCTAAGTTTGCATGTCATCGAAGCTAATGCAATTATTGTTTCTAGGTCTTCCATCAAAAGATCAATACAATCGTATGTCCCCTTGTTGTTAGTTCCTTTTTTTCTATACCGACTTAAGGCAATATACAAAAGCTATGCTATAAGTTTAATGACACTACCATACAAGTACAAATGTTGTATATATTTTAAAGGTCCTTCGTACGTGTACATAACTATGAGTTATAATTTATGGTATCATATGTACTCGTAGTGCGACAACGTTCAAATTAACACCCCTTTTGTGCACTCGTGTGTAGTTGTACATGTTGAGTACAGTGCACCCTTGGGAGGAAAATCACATCACAAAGTTTTATAACTTTGTTCAGTTATATCTATAGCAACGACATTTTTTTTAAATGTTCTTTGTTGTTGTGACCAACCCAAAAAAGAAAGAAAATTGAAAAGAAGAAGAAGAAATAGAATGTCAATAAATCAATGTGGGGCAACCTAATTGGACATATTATTGTAGATTACTACACCAATTTCAAGAACCTTTGTCACCGTCTTTGTCAATTCAAGAGAGATTTCGGTTCACATGGGGTCCCAAGTCCAAAATCCCACTTATGTTAGCAAGTCCCAACATGGAGGCAGAGTCCCAGCTTTTGAGCCTCAGGAAACCATCCAAATATGGTTCATAATCATTAAAGTTGGATCTTGATTTTTTTTGCAAATATTTATTGGGACTTATGTTTAGAGTTGGGTTTACCTTTTTGCTCGACCCAACTCTCGACGGAGGACGTTAAATACCCCCCCCACGAACTTTTCGGGGTGTCAGATCCGGGCTGGGGCAGTCGCCCGTCCAGAAAATCCAGATTTTTTGGACCCGACCGAAAATTGCTGCCCGCCCGCCCGACTTCGAAAAAACCATTGCCCTTGCATTCTTGAAGGCCACTTACTCACAAATCCCATATTGAGTGCACTTCACCTTCAAGGTCCAAAATCCAACATATATGTCCACTTCCATTGAGTAAATAAGCAATTGACTGGGGTTTCATTATCAAAGTGAAACCGTCAATAAAACATGTAATTAACTTGGAAGTCAAAAATATTACAAAATCCTCATTAGCACTGAGGTTATAATTTTTGTGACTTGCCATTGAAAGGGTCTTTGTCATTCTTAAAATGGAACTAAATGTTATTTTATTTTATTTTTAGTATGTTAAATATTTTAGTATTTTATAATATTTTAGTTAATACCTTCTACTTCCACAAAGTTTTCATATGCATGTAAACTAATTAAGTGTGATTGAATGTAACTAAGTCTAATTAATTCTTATTAATCCTAATTAAGCCCAATTATCAAAAATTATGCTTACCAAATTAATCAAGCCTAATTAAATATAAAATGTACTTATTGGAATTAATCATGATTTATTGGAATTAAATCCAGTAAATATAATTTATAATTAATTAGGCTTAATTACTTTTTAAAGCATACTTATTTGATAATTGGGCTTAATTAGGATTAATAAGAATTAATTAGACTTAGTTACATTCAATCACACTTAATTAGTTTACATGCATATGAAAACTTTATGAAAGTAGAAGGTATTAACTAAAATATTATAAAATACTAAAATATTTAACATACTAAAAATAAAATAAAATAACATTTAGTTCCATTTTAAGAATAGCAAAGATCCTTTCAATGGCAAGTCACAAAAATTATAACCTCAGTGCTAATGAGGATTTTGTAATATTTTTGACTTCCAAGTTAATTACATGTTTTATTGACGGTTTCACTTTGATAATGAAACCCCAGTCAATTGCTTATTTACTCAATGGAAGTGGACATATATATTGGATTTTGGACCTTGAAGGTGAAGTGCACTCAATATGGGATTTGTGAGTAAGTGGCCTTCAAGAATGCAAGGGCAATGGTTTTTTCGAAGTCAGGCGGGCGGGCAACAATTTTCGGTTGGGTCCAGAAAATCTGGATTTTCTGGACGGGCGGCTGCCCCAACCCGGATCTGACACCCCGAAAAGTTCGTTGGGGGGGGGGGTATTTAACGTCCTCCACTCTTGACACAAGTCCCAAGTCTTGCCTTCAAAAGTGGTGCCATGTCGGCATCCATGTCATAGTTGGGACTTGGGACTTGGGACCCCATATGAAGTGATAAGTCCCAACTTCCATGCTCTCAATGGTTGAGACTACACGGATTGACCTCAAGTGACTTGGGACTCATGACTTGGGATCATGTACAAACCAACCTTAGGTTTATGGTGGTCTTGGACACTATCAAAAATGTGCAAGGCATGTGGATGTTATATGGTTCATTTGTCATGTTTCTCCATCTTTCACTGATCATGTTTAATTCTTCAAAGTTGTGATGCATTAGCAAATCTACGATGAAACATTGATAAAAAAACATATTGAAAATCATACCTCATCTAATTCAATCATGATCATGAATAAAATGCATGATTGTCGATCCCTTAATTGAATATAGAGGTCCTCCCAATTATGTTCACTATTGAGTGTGGATTAATAAGATTTGAAGATGTAATGTAATTGAAACATGTGTCTCTATGGTACTTTTTCTTTGATCCTCACCAAACCACACACAACAATCAAGTATAGATGTCCAATTAAGAAAAATAATTGTATCACACCCACATACCTTGAACCCAACATGAAAGTCTGAATTGGGTTTACCTTAAACCCCCCACCCAAGTTTTGGTCGACCCCTAAGCCTTCACGAGACCCAAATTGAACCTCTCTGACCATAGAATAGTGTGTTTGAACTACATGCTTTCATTTAAAACTAATCGTGTCTAAATTGACCTTATCCAAAATGAATTTATCCTTCAAATATAGTATTTGAATAAGTTAAAGAAGGTGACGTTATTAAAATTTTAAGTTTAATACATAGCATGGGATGCCCTTAGATGTAGATCCATGTATATATATATATATCATATCATATCATATCATATCAATGTCTAGTATGAGTAATAGTTTATTTTCTCCTTGACACAATACGATATATTATAACAAGGTTTCAAACAAATAAATATATTTAAAATGATATATGAGCTTGGTGAAGCCCATATAAATTTGTGTATATGACCATATGTATATTGAGACCCTACGTTCTTTAAGAGTTAAGCTATGGATAAACCTTCAATCACAAAGTACTATAAGGGTAGGCACATCCTATACGGGTGAGTCCAATCGTTGTCCCCCCTTGAAACCAAATACCTTGTTCTTGAGATTGACCATACACCTACCAATAACTCCACTCTCGCCTCTTCCATGGTAAAACTCGGAGCTTTACATTTGATGAAAATGTTCTTATGTACGTTGGAGATTGTTTATTTTGAATTTGACATATTGAGGAGTCATATTATTGTAGGTGGATTATTAGCATGGAAATAATTAGCATGAGAACGTTTTAGTTGTCTAGCTGGGGTGGAAATAACATGGGTCCAAGACACCGCATCTTCCTCTCGTACTTACTTCACATTATTCATCAACACCTTACATTAAACAATTACCCTACACCAAAAATAGCATAAAATAAAATATTCAACCACATCAATTTCTTTAAGAAAAAATTGATTTGACCCCACACTAATCTTACATTGGAGATTTTGCATGGGTTGAAATCTGACATGGTCCACGATGATTTGCATTAGGAGAATGAATGTGGGTCCAAAGAATTATTCTGGCCCATTTTGATAGGGCTATTTAATGTAGCTTCAAAGACCCTGAATTAGTGTAATGAACTACATTTGAAAGGAGTCATTCACAAAAGGGAGCAATGTTTTCTCGCATGGATGGATGATAGATACGCTCGTATGCAATGGTTTCCTTTTTCTTTAAAATCTATGTCACCATAAAAGGGTACTCAAATGGGCACTTGTAGTCAAGTGGTGTGGCGTTCTTGACAATTATCATACTACTTTAGTTGTGTTGGTATATTTTAGTTTGTTTTCCATGTTCTCCAACTTCTATTGATTAGATTCACATGACGAGAACTTGTGTTGCATTAGCAAATCTATGATGAAACCTCAACAAAAAATTGATTGAAAATCGGATCTCCCTTATTTAGGCATGGTTATCAAAAGTGTACAATTGCTGATATCTTAATTCATAGCACGAGTCCTTCCAATTATGTTCACTATTGAGCGTGGAGTAGTTGATAAACTTAAAGGACATAATCCAATATCTTTTCAGCTTGTGTGTTTAGGGTGTGTTTTCTTTGATCCTCACGAGTCACACACCAATCAAATATAGTGGTCAATTTGGCATTGATCGGTTGCAATTGATCACAAATGAGGAGAAATTTGTTGTTGTTGTTGTTTGATATATATATACTTTTTATTTTATTTTTCTATTAAGAGGTTTCATATAATTTGAATTTTTTTGGAGCGGTCTACCTTGGATTATTAGCATCAAGGAAATGATTTGGTATTCAACATTTTTACAGCTGGTTAAGAAAGTCCAACTGGTTGGTGGGACTCCCTTATTAATGGCGGTTGGATTGAGTGGCAATGGAAGGTCACATATGTGGGTAATGCCCCGAATGTTGTTGACCATGATGTACTTGATGAGTTTGACTTTGTCTAGTGTGTTAAAGGTTTCATTGCTACTAGAAGCAATTTAGTTGTTGCTTGGAAGGCCAGCTCAAAATGGGCATCATTTCTTGATTTCCCTTGGGACGTGTTGTAGGGGGTCTTTTTCCCCCCTTTCATGCTCGTACTTTGATTACCTCTTGCAATTGAATACATTTAGTTTATATCGGGAAAAACGAGAGGAAAAAAAAACTTGAGGCTTAAGTATGGAGTGGTGCACTTGAGAATGCTTAAATTGCATGGAAACATATTACTTTGAAATGTACATTGATGAATGTTGCTTAAGTTTATTACATAGGGTCGTTTGACAAGACTTGGGGGGGTCCAATGAGATCTTTTGCCATGACCATATTAGGCACAGTCAAAAAGTCATCAATCCAATGGTCGCAAGTTGAATTTATCAAGTTGGAATCTTGTTTTTCCTAAGTTTGGATGATGGGATGGATGTGGTCCTTGGATGAATATGCACACACACACACACACACACAAAATTGGAAAACATATGTGAGAGAATTGAATTTCCAAATTTGAAGTTTATATGCCTCTTCTAGAGGTGGTCAAAGTTCATTGACCATATGATGGGTGTGTCTCATATTGAACTTGAATGCCATGTTTGGAGCTTGTTTGCTTTAAGGTGTTTGCCCAAACTACTATGGATAGCTGATTCTTATAATGGGCAACACCCATGGGCGAGAAAACTTGCCTCCTTGCTCAAGTCTCAATGACCTTCTACGAGGATCAAGTTCACTTTGGAGCATCGTTCTCCTTCGTATGAAATCGAAATCTAATGGGACTTGCGCCTCTCTCTTCTTGAAGTATATAAGAATCACCATGCCAAGTAGGAAGCTTGGATGATGATGCGAGGCGATGGTCTAGAACACTCTCATGGCAAGAGATGACCCATCGGGTCACATGGAGCAATAAATGGTTGAACTAGATGCCTTCTATAGGTTTGTGATTGATTAATTTCAAATATTTCCCAAAAGAAAGAAAGGAAGATGACTTCGATGTTGCCACTGGCATGTATGTGTCCCACTAAAGAAATTTGATGTCTTTGAAGCTCATTTTGACATCATATTATCTTAAAAGAACGTAGCCTAAGGTAGTATGAGACTTGGGTTAGTTTATCAAGTTGAAGTCTTAAACTGAATCATATTTCAATCATATTCCAAAAACTCAACCTTACTCAAACAATTTATCATCAAGCTTCTCATGAAATTTTGCTCTAGCTCAAGTGGGGTCCACAACTTTTTGTATCAACTAGTTTATTGACCCATATAAGATTCAATGGGAGCCACAAATATGAGCATGAGGGGGTGTCCACCATGATATGTCATATGGTAGACAACTTGATCTCAACTATTGGTAACTCAAATGCTCCTTATTATGAGTCTCACTTGAGTGGTAGTGGAGTATGGTGGCAACAAATCCACTAGTGTTTGCATAGTACATGTTAAATCGGGTTTACTTGGAGAGACTTGATCAACATGCAAAATTGGTTATCAAAGAAGCGTTCTTTCTTTCCATTGTTAACTTAATATTTAATAAAAGAAATTGGATTGGGATAATATTTTTATAATTGGGAAAACAACCAAGAGATGTAGGCCTTTGTCTCTAGTGAACTTTACTTGAGTAAAAGTACACATTCTCTTATATTTATGCAACTAAATCATGTAAAGGCTGAAAAACATGTTGCTTCCAAAGCTTTGATAGCATGTTGAAAAGTTACCGTACATCTTTTTTTTAAGAGCTTTTGAGAAAGTAAAAAGTTCACGTGAAGTACATTGATTTTGATGTATGTGAGGTCTTCCATTTTTGGACACTAGATCTATGCAATCATTAAAAAGAAGGAGAATCTTCAGTTTTGACCTCTAAAAACTTTTACAATTGAGCTTTGACTTTGACACTCAAAATGTCAATCTTTGTGATCCACAATTGCTGACTATATGAGATAAATCCTGATCCAATCCATTGGCCCAAACTGTCTATGCAGTCGGGGTGTCAACAATAGGGTTGCACACCTATTTACAAGGTAGGTTATGAACAACTTTCAACTTGTGGAGTAGATATAACATCCAACTTAGTAACAACTAGAGGCATTTTCTTATCTCACATGACTGAAAGGAAGCTCAAACATAGTTACAATGACATTTGAGAACTTGTTTCTAAGTGAAGTGTGGTAGAAAGTGAGCTAGACTCATCACTTTTGATACCTTCCAAATTTTTATTCCTTTAGTATTGTTGATTGCAACCATGAATTTTTGTTGGAGGTGTCCCGTGTAAGCTGAGCATTGGGAAGTTGGGTTATGCAATGTGGGTCTCTACTCACATACCAATTGGCTTGGCTTGGGATGCATCTCCTCCAATTAGTAATTGTCAATCACAAAGATTGCCATTTCATTGAAATTTGAAAATGAGAACCTTTCAAACGTGACCAATAAACTAATAAAAACTAGTTTTTAAACAACGAAAAAATGCGGTTTACAAAGATTGTCATTTCATTCTAATATTTACCCACTCCGAGTTCACATACAAGCTCGCAGGTGATCAAGGTGAATCGACACTCATTCACGCCAACACCTAGACTACCATCGTCTCCCTCTCTCTCTCACTCATATTAAGGTCATAATTATCATTGTTTTAATTATTTTTTCTTACAATCAAATGACCTTCTTCATTTGATAAAAACATGGTGCACTTCAAGAAGCGCCTTGGGACTCCAAGCTGGGCTTAAGAGAGGAACCATGAGAAAAGGAAACAAAAATCAACCGGGCACTAAGTACAAACCAACACACACGCATCAATGTAACCAAGACCATAGCCACAAATCAAATGCAACCGACCGGAGTGACGTGAGCCACCATGGTTGCAAGAAGAGAAATATCCAAAGTCCACTTCGTGTTACTATGGCCGCCTCAAAGTCTGAGCATCTTTGTTGATCAGAAGCTGCGGAGACCAAATGACTTTGTGGCCATTCTCACACACATAAGCTTCACTTTATTCCCCCGCCCTGTTTGTTGAATTGCTCAAGAAACCATTCGATCTTTGCAATTGCAAGCATTTTGCACTCATGAAGGATGGAGTGACTGTTGCCACATGTGGTCCTTGAGTTGGCACGTGTTGCAAACTGGCTATGGAGTAAGTAATCAACAAGAGGAGAGTGGATTACGAGTTGTGGGAGCATCTTGTCATCCACCTATTTGAGTTGGTTATCAATTATGACTGATTAGTTGATGAACAAAACATGGAAATTAGGGGTGATATTGCACCGCCATGGGTGCAAAGTTGTGACGAGTTCTGATACCCCTTTGGTCTTAGATGCGCGATTGATTATGGCTGAACACAATATCATTGCGAGGCGCACTTAGATGGTCCCACATGCACACAACTCTCATCAAATGCCAGACATTGTTAATCCATTATTAATACCATACATTGTCATCCACCTTCTTGAGGTGGTTATCATTCATAACCGATAAGCTTGTGGACAAAATCTGAGAATTATGGATGATATTGTGCCTCCATGGGTGCAAAATTGTGATGGGTTCTAATAACCCTTCTGCTTTTGGATGAGCAATTGGTTATGGTTGAACAGAAATCATTGCGAGACACCTAGATGATCCACATGCACACAACTCTCATCAAAAGCCAAACATTGTTCATCCATTGCTGATATTGGTCATACATTGGCATCCAACTACTTGAACCGGTTATCAACCATAACTAAGAAGCTCATGAAGAGAATATGAAAATTATGAACAATATCATGCCTCCATTGATGCAAAATTGTGGCGAATTCTGATAACCCTTTTGCTCTTGAATGAGTGATCGGTTATGAATCATTGCGAGACACGTAGATGATGGTCCACATGCACACAACTCTCACCAAAAGCCAGACACTGTTAAAAGGCCGGAGGTTATAAGGTGGCAGGTCAATCATAGTATTCCAGTTTCACAATTGGAAGTACAGATGCAAGTCTTGCCATACACAACACAAGTTCAGGTGTCCGATTGAGAAGAGTGACATCCAAGAGAAAGAAGTTATATATATATATATATATATATATATATATATGAGCACAAAATAACACACATGATGAGCATTTCACACAAATGATCACTTACATAATGACAATCTGTTCATTTGTCGGCATGCATAAACTTCCACGTTCTTGAAAGCCTACATAAGTGCACTAGATAATTCCTCGGAAGGATCAACTTAGGATACATGAATGATAAACTGCCTTGTTGAGTACTAATCATCAACACAGTTTAATGAAAATTCTCCATTGTTGCAATGAACGAGGAGAACCGACCGCTAGTTATAGATAAACTGGCCGAGTTCGAGAAATAACTGGTTGAAGTTCAAGACTTCAGGAGAATTACCCATCATTTTACAGGAATCTGTAGAATATACTTGAAATTAATAAGGAAAAACCAAAAGATCACAGCATGTAACCGGTTGGACTTAGAAACACTAGGATTTTGACTGATTATGCCCAAAAATCTCCCAGGACACTGCATTGTTGTTCAATTGAAGTACATAGTGGTCATGTGTTATACTGTCAACGTTGAACCCTCGAGGTTTAAGAGGGCCAACATTGTAATCTGCCATCCTCTTGACTTGCAGGAATTCAGAAGCATCTGCTCCCAAGTTTTTCTGAAGCTTTAGTGATAAACTACTTGGTTCAATCTTGAAGCAATGAAATCAGCATTACTATATTCATAAACATGTGAATTACTATTGTGGCCCACACTCATCATTGATCCACGTATATGATCATGCAATCACTAGGTGGGCACATTTATCAATGTGACACATCAATATTTAGTGCCACACTAAATCAGGATACACATTAGTGTTTATGGACACAAAAAGTTGGATCAAATCACTGTGATTTCCAGCGAACAAGATTTTGAATAGTGATCCAAGAGTTATGTAGCCACATCAATAGTCTTCTGAGCAGTCTCTCACTAGTGTCACTTTGATGCCTACAACAAAAGTTCTTCTGAGCGACGTGATGTATACAATTCTAAACCAAGGGTTCATAGAGAAAGTTATGTATCAAGGAGCATTATCAACATGAGTCCTCGGCCATCATCTTGTGTCATTAGAAGAAATATGCAAATCTATCGTTGTAGTAGATGTATAGATTTTCTAGTGACATAGGACAATTTTTTAAAGATGCAGGTCCATTATCCACGACTCATATGTTTGTAGTGGAGCTACTCATACCAAATCTACATGTATACCTATATCGTCATCTTAAGTCCCTCTAAGTGATGTATAGATTTCTCGACGAATCCTTAAACTATATAGGTATAGAATTGTGTATATATATAATTTTATGATATATATACATGTGGATTTGATACAAACACTACAAACATATGAGTCCTAGGCAATTCTCCTACATTACTAGAAACTTGTCCTACATTGCTAATTTTTTTTGCAAATCTATCATGTTGATATATTTTGTGTTGTTCTTTCACTGATGTTGGACAATTGCCTATGACTCATATGCCAGTAGTGAGAATCCCTCCAAGTTCACATCCTCTAGCAGCCGACCGGCTCACAAACCTTGACCCTAAAATGAATACGGTGACCAAATTTTCTTGTTTTACGCCTTGTTATTCTTGTGTTCACAAGGGTCAAGAAAGCACTACATTTATTAACAAATCATGGTTTTATGACCACCAAAAAGAAAAATACATGATATACTACAAGCATATGAGACTTGGACAACACGTTTTGCGTCGGTGAAAGAATCTACATATCTATTGCAGTGATAGATTTACAAATTTTTCACTGATGCAAGACAATTTTCATCGATGCAAGGTGTTTTGCCCAAGTCCCATATGCTTGTAGTGATAAGATGCCTTTGGAGTAATATAAGCAATGAAAAACGACAAACCACCCAGCCAGCTCACGGAAGCTCACAGCAAAGACATGGTGAAATCATGATCATATTCAAACGAAACAGATATGAAACATTCTAAATACTTAGAAAAAAACAGATGTGAAACAGATTCCAATGTTCAACAATATGCAGAAACTATCACACCGATCGAGAACCTCGTCCGTAACTTAATTAAAACGCGCGAGGAGTAGATTGAAGACTTTGAGATCTCTGAAAGATGAACAATCCACAGAGATCTCAAAACATCCAATGTACTCATCGTGCGCGTTTTGCATTTGTTTTGCAGAACATTGGAACTTGTGCGTCTCTCATCATTGCGAAAGTACTGGAAGAAACCTGTGGGTAAAGTGGGGATCAAAAACTAATCTTCGTAAGACCGATCTTTCGATCTTCACTTGTTGTTGTTGAGGCCGTGGAGAGCAAGAAGAAAAATAAGAACAACTTTGGATCTGTGACTAAAACCGAAGCATGTATGTATGCAGACTCAATGGATGTGAAGAAACGGAGGAATGGAAAACAAGGGGAGATGGAGCTTGTTTATGTGCTTGAAACCTAGCCAGGCTAGGGTGTCCGACTAAACTTCCTTCGAATGTGTATGACCACACAATCGATAATTGTATGTTTACAACCGAATATTCTATGTATTTCTGAGGTTTTAATATTAAATGTTGGGGTTTTTAAGTGTGGAGTATTTGTACACTGATAATATGATTTCCTATCGACGTACTGTAAGATGTCTTTTGGAAGTGGTCCCCTCCTACACTTCGAAGAGGCAAATGTACATTGTTGCAAGTTGTAATTTTGTATTGAAAACTCAGAGGTGTGTAAAGAAAAACAGGGAAAGTATCGTCATGAGTGTTGAGGTAAATTAGACCAAAATGACATTGCAAGTGCATGCTCGACTTTCTATAAAAATGGGCCTAAAATCACCAAATACCGGTTTTACAATCCTATTTTCTATGCAATTGGCCGACGGCGAGTATGTGATGTCCTTAGTCCCGAACCCCTACATGTAGATCCTATAGGTCACATGCTAGTTTTGCTAGTCAAACGCCCACCATTTCGGAGAGCACGCATCTCCACGAATTTTCAACTTTTCAACTTGAGAAATGCCTTTTTCTAGTAACTTAATCATTGTCTGGGGAGAGTTTTGGACATGATCGGTCAAGATCCTAGTGTTTCGAAGCCCAACCGGTTACATGTTGACATCTTTGGTTTTTCTTTATTAATTTGAGGTATGTTCCATAGATTCCTCTAAAATGATGGGTAATTTTCATGAAGTCTTATAACTTTTGCATCTCTACTCTGATCATGAAACTTGAAATGGTAATCTTTGTGATTCGCTATTGCTACTTGGGTGAGAGAGTTCCTAAGATGATCCAATAGCCCCGAATGCTTACGGAGTTGGAAGCACCCACGACACAATCACATACTTCAAACCAATTAATGAACAAGACTCGATGGTTTTTTATTGTGGCATATTACGAATTTCAGCACAAAATAAGGGTGCTATGTGTCACATAATTGTGGTTAATTTAACATATTTAAAAGAAAATGATTTAAGATGAGAATAATTTCAATTTTGGCAAGCAACTTAGTACCTAAATTGAGAAGATAATATATCATTACTCCAAATTAACATAGTTCACATTATGTCATGTGTATAGTTCCCGCAAAGCAAATAGTGGAAGGTCTATGTAACTAAATTAGAAGGAAGTGAAAATCACATGTGACAACAATGGTTAGATGCATGTATATATTTAAGTCTAAGTCATTGATACGAGTTCAAATCTCCCTATAATTCAATATTCAAACATGTAATTTTGATTGGAATTATGTATAAGATAAATGAGACAATTTTATACAAAGTCAAATTTGATTTGTTAAAGCTTAAAACATCAAGAAGTAGCCACCTTGAGGCCCATGACAGGCCTCCTAAACCTTTAAGGCTAAGTCTCAATAGAAACATATCCTCAAGGTGCTTGTAAGTTGAAGTTGAAGTCGTCCGTGTGTTTAATCCCATGTTTCATCGGCCAAAAAAAGAAACTTGCATTATGTTCCATTTATTATACATAGATTCTCAATTTCAAATCGTGCAACCATGACTTGAATTCTTTAAATTGAAGCGAGGAACCACTTGAATTCTTAAAGTTGTGATTGACCAAGAAGTACTTCGTGCTTCAAGTTGGGTTTACACGTAGGCCGGGGTCCATGCCATTCTTCATGGATGAGAATGCCACTTGGAATCTTACATGATCAAAGGAAATAATATATTCCCAATTTCTAGGAGCAATTCTCTTGACCACCACTATGGGACCATGACACCTTAAATCCCTTAAGTGAGAAAAATAGTTTATTTGTTTGGTCGCGTGATGGGCAATGATTGGTGGCTCTAAAAACAAGGTCCTATCCATGTGAGGCTGAGGTAGATGAGGCTAATGTGGACACCTTTAGCTATCTGGAATCATCTAGCCGGTGGATTCGAGCATTAGAAGCTTGAGCACATTAGCAATTGCACATTAGGAGCAAAGAATTTGAAATTGTTGAAATTGGAGTTGAGGAAGGTGTTGATCAAGGCTCCGGTATCAAAGATTCTCTATTGTCTAATGTGTTGCTACACGGGGGAAACTCTTCTATTGTGCCATGTTGTGTAAGTGGACAACTTCATTTGCAAATTCTACATGGGTCATTTGTCAATGAAAACCAAGTTTGATGCCAATATTGGTCATGTCATGTCTCTAAAGTGGTCACATGTAAGATAAAATGTTGCTGAATTGTTTTTTCCATTAGAATACCCACAATACAAGTTGGTTGGCACTTTGCAGCCACATGCCGCCTCCTAATTTGCCCACCTCAAGCACAAAAATCAAGTGTGTCATAGCTTGGTGGATAGCACTCCTAACAATGGAGGATGATGAGTGTAGTTTGACCTTTTCCCAAGGTGACTAACCCAAATATCACCAAGGCGGCGGCTAAATCACCATATATTACTCACCCACTGACTTAGAGCAATTGTACCACCAATTAGGAGCCAAAAATAAGTGTCCAATTAAGGAAGCTGACCGAATTAGCCTCGTGTAACTTATACCTAACGGATTGACTAATGATTGGTTGTTTGTTTGTTTTTTGTTTTTTTAAATAAATTTGTTTTTTAGGGGTCATGGTGTATGAAGTGAAACAAAGTATGGGTGACATGAACATGGTATTTAGATGGCTCGTGTGATTGGCAATGATTGTTGGGTCTAAAAACAAGATCCTATCCATGTGAGATTACACCTAATGGATTGACTCATGATTAATTGATTCTATTTTTATTTTAAATAATAATTTATGGGTCATGATGTATGAAGAGAATGAAGTATAGGTGACATGAACATGGTATTTTGTAGCCAATGAATACTGCTTTTATGATATGTGCAATTGGCTTATGTCAATCTCGGTTGACATCATTGGTGCCATATCAAGACTACAACTATGCGCTCCTGATTAAGATGATGTAACTACGATCCATGTGCTCATGAAACACATGATTGAAACTGGAGATTACAATTACATATTCAATATTATCCAATCTTACTTCCACAAACTCTCATTATATTCTTTACAAGACCCTCCACTATAGCGTAGACTTGCACATTTATTTAAAACTGCATGTTGGAAATGACAACATTCTGACTCCAAAGCCATGGTCGCTTGCACAAGACAAGATAATCCACTTGATAGACGGACGTGTTCCTTCAAAGACGAATTTTCTTATTTTCTTACATGAGATTTGAATGCGACCAAGAGTTGTGCTCCGAAGCTTGAGCCAATAAATGAATACAAGATGCCTCCACTATCATCTCTCTTGGATTTACATGGAGACAACCATGCAAAGTTCCACTACATTTCGTGGGTGTTCATTGTCATTATTATTTTGTCTTGGGCCTTGCTTCCGAAGGTTATCGCATCCAACAAAGTGGGGTACCATTGAATTGGTGTAAGATAAACTAGTGTACCCCTTAACTTATGCGGAAGTTAACGTTAGGCGCTTGTGGCACAAATACATGCATAAAGGAGATTCCCCACCTAACGTGTTAAATTTTCTAGAGACCCACTTATATGTACGAAATATGTACATACTACGAGTCCACGTATTTCTAGAAGATTCTTCTTATATATACAAACTCGTAGATCTCAGGGTTTAGGGTTTAAAGCTCGCCAATTCGACGAGGAGAATTCCCTCTGTTATTGTGGAGTGCCACCGAAATTTGAATGGCGGCACTCGTAGCTCGCGGATCTCGAGCACGGATGAAGGGTTTGTGGTCCGCTTCATCTGTCTTCGTCGATTCTTTTCGTAACGGTGAGTTCCACGGCATTTGAAAGTTGATGCAATTTGATTGTCGGACTATTTGCCAGACTAGAGGATTGGCAGAGTCGAAGTTGAATTTGTTCATGTTTCCTATGGCCGCACAACCCAATGTAGGTATTTGAATTACAGAGCAATTCATGTGGCTATTGTAAGATCCGCCAGAATCATGGATAAAAGTCTGTAACGCACAATGTTAAGGTGTTCATATCTAAAATAATCTCTATTGAAGTGTGAATTTGGCAAAGCAGTAGGCTCCCGTAGGAGTCTTTCTCAGTTGAGAGATTCTGCAAATAATCGTTTACTTCGATAGTTTCAATCACACTCTTAAAAATTACTGCTCATCTTAGTACCGGCAAATGATTCAGGTTTGCATTATGAACCGAGTGACATGCTACATGCGTTGGTTAAATTCTGGTTTATCACATAAATTTGCAAGGCAAACTCTCGGAGACATCGAACATAGGAACCTTTTTCGGCATGTCGTCATCTAAAGTTTTCTAATGTGTGTGATAATTGGACATATTCTGATTTATGTATTTTTAATTTTTTAAATATTATAAATAAATAAATAAATAAATAAATAAATATCTCTGTCACAACCCTTGTCCTTGAGGTTTGAACAATCAAAATGTCCCCATCACCCACCATAATTTCTTTGTGTTTCTGCAGGAGATAGAGGGCACCACTGGGTTGAAAATGCGAAGGGAGTTGCAGATTTCTCCACCAGGCCGTGGTAATAAGCTTATGATTCATAACACTCTCCCAATGCTCGTACCTCCCTTCAATCTTTCTCAACTATTGTGGTTCAACACTAAGTTTGCATTGTGGCTCGTGCTCATTTATTTAGGGTGGTTGTGTGAGTGAAATTTGCTACACTAGATGGTGGTCATCATTTCTTCTGTTTCAGGGGAATTTTTATTGCGAAATTGATAGTTGAAAAATAGGAATAGAATGATACATCATAGAAGATAGCTGGTTGACATGAATGGGGTGACTGCTGCAGGTCAGATCAGCCAACTGCAAATTTTAAAGTTCAAAATCACCTGCGGTTATGGCTACAACCAGGGGTAGTGACTCCACCCTTAGAGGTTCCTTCCCACATTCCTCGTCCCAGCTATGTTGGTGAAGCTGATCCACCAGGTCAGGCTCAAGAGTTGCAAATTCAAGATGAAGCAGGTGTTCTGGGAATGCGGGCTGCAGGTCAGCTTGCAGCAAGGATTCGGGACTTTGCTGGAACCTTTGTAGAGGTGAGAGCTTCACCCGACTGCACTTTGGAAAGGTTCAGTGTTGCACGTGATATGAGGAATAGAAGTTGAAATCCTGATCTGCACAAAACTTATTCAAGGTGATCTTATTGATGTTAATATCTAAAGTAAGTGGGCCTAATTTTGGTTACTTATCTTAATGCGACACCTGATTGATGTGTGGTTGGGTGTGGGTTTAAGAATGGACACCAAAAAGACATGTGTTCAAAAAGAGATTGGATTATGTGCTCAAAATTTGTCGGCCATTCTAAGTTCGATAGTCAACATAATTGGAGGTACCTATATGATCATTCAAGAAAAAAGGGAATCTTCACTTCAATAAGGAATAAGATATTCATATGAGCTCCAATCTTCACTTTGAATTTTTCGAGGGGAATGGCTATAGGCATGATTTGGATTTGCTAATCATCTTGCACTAATCATGTATTTCATATTCTAAGAGAAGTGGGTGCAGAGCTGAAAGTGTCCATGTTAGGCCCGCTTACCTTAGTCGATGTAGCAGTGCATAAACTCTTCTTCCACTCAATCATGGGCCTTTTCACACCAACTGATAGGTTGGATATAAGTAGTGGTAGGAGTCTTTATTTGCAGTTGACTCTCCTGGTTGATACTCTGATGACAGCCAGGGGTGACAACTGATGAGATTGACAAGGAGGCCCACAAGGCCATCATTGAAAGAGGAGCATACCCGTCATTGCTTCGCTTTGGTAGCTTTCCGAAGAGTTTGTCTATTTCAGTAAACGAGTGCATCTGTTATGGCATTCCAGATTCTCGCCCCCTCAAGGTATTGTTTCTCCGACTAACTTGCTGGAATTTATTTCTCGAAACATCAACAAGTTGACTATACTTATGAAAGCTATACAAGACTGTTTGGAATATGAGCTATACAACATTGTGGCACTCATTATACTGATTCATCCTAGTTCCATCCTCAAGTTTTGGTGATTTATTTATCTAATTGCTTGCTCTTCCAACTTCTAAGTGATTCTTGTTGCCAGTTTTGCAGGATGGGGACATAGTGAATATTGATGTGAATGTTTATATGAATGTGAGCCATCTTGCCAATTGTTATCTTTCTACAATCAAGCCTGAAATCTGCACACACTAATCCGAAATTGGATGTAGCAAGTCAGTCTTAAATTCATACACTGCGTTCATAGAGCTTACACATGGCAGAGCATGGCTTTTTCAAAAGTTGATCCTATCTTGTGACCTTTTTAGCAATCTGGTTTGGAGGTTGTAGAGTGTGTATATACATGATTGGGAATATTGCAGGGCTATCATGCTGAGACTTCAGCAACGTTCATCTGTGGCAAAGTGGATGCAGATGTGAAACAGTTTGTGGAGGTATTTTAATCACAAAACATTCCCTTCTGAGCTTATGGTGCTATTTCTGTTGAAGAAAACCTGTTGTGTAAGAGGATATTTTGTAGAATATGATTTTGGTATGAGAACGTGATCAGACTCAAGGATTAATGAGTATCAGATATGACATGCACGTGAAAACCCTCTGATCACCTTTATAGCTTGTTTGGTGGAAATTTTTGGGTACCTGCCTTTTTCTATTATTGGATTGTACTGAATCAAGTTTCCTAACAAGTTCTTTCAATGAATGCAAGTCTTGAAATTTATACACATTTGCAATTGTTGCTAAGCAGGTCACAAGGGACTGCTTGGACACAGCTATTGCTATTTGTGGGCCAGGAGTGGATTTCCGGGAAATAGGTGCTGTCATCACGTAAGATCCTTGTCACCTGATGTTTATCTCCGTATTTACATCTTATAATACCTGGACCGTTCAAATGAATTTCCCAACTCTGTTCCAAACAGGCTCTCCATCTTCTTAGGTCTAGATTTCCAGCGACTTTGAAGCTGCCACTGGTTGTATTAACTATATTGTTCATACTAAGTCTTCATTTTAAACCAGTTCTTGAGATAATCTCTAGATAGTCTCTAGATAGTCTCTAGATAGTTAGTTGAAATTGTAGTCAAATTTTCTTTAAGGCCATTTGGGATTTAGGACTTGTTAGCATCAGGGACAGTTCAATTGAGCTATACATAGTAGAGCATTAGATGTGCATTTTGTCCTCCTCAATGATCCGTTTAAAGAAACAATCAGTCTCATGCATGGTTTCAGGTCTGTACAAATATGAGGTTTGTTGGGTCACTTTCAATTTGCGTTGTGCTGTTGGAGGTCTTTTACTTACACAGGAGATAGTTTTGAGCTGTAGAAGCATTTTCCATGTTATATTCGTTTGTTTGATTTTTAGCATGTGTTGTGGCCTGTGAATGTACAGTGATATAGCAGATGGGTGCAATTATCAGGTGGTTGAACATGTTGTAGGCCATGGTTTGGGCTCAATGGTCCAATCAGATCCTTCTATTTACCATTATTGTAAGCACATTCTTGATGACAATCTTGATGCAACGAGGCAAGGTCCAAGCATTCTTGGATGGTGCAAAGTCTGGATATTTAATGTCTCTGATTCTTGCTTGCATCAATCCTTGCACTTGCCTATGCACTGGTTGGATGGCTGATCCTTACTTTGTTGGGTACTTGAGATAATAGTTTTGTTTTTAATATGCAAGGGGAAGATATTATTGAGCATACTAATATGGCAAGTGTCATATGTTTATATTTTTGTATGCAAGAGGGAGATATTCTTGAGCATACTAAAGCCAAGTGTCATATGTACACTTTAGTCAAAGACCATTGTGTAACATAAGCATACACCTCATAACATTATTGAACATACTTGTGCCAAGTGCCGATATATAGTAAGTGCACTTGAATGCCAAGTGTCATGAGATAACACTAATGGTGAAGTTGTTGATCATTAGTGTAGCCTAGTAAACGCCTCAAAATAGGGTAAGTGGCTATTACACATGTGACACTAAATACTATAAAGGGTGTATTTGTCTCATGGAGCTCATTTAAGGAAATTTTAATCCTGTCCTATGCCAATTATCATTATTACTATTATATGATATATATCTTCTATAAATTTTATTTTCATTCTGATGCTCAACTTCAGTTTCTGTGAGCTGCAGATAATTATAAATCTGGAAGCATGGCTGCTGGTCAAACTTTCACAATTGGTAGGTTTCATGCTTCACCTTATGAGTTTGACCCACAAAATTTACCTGTCTTTTCTTTGTATGGTCTTGTTGCAGAGTCCGTGAATCTGGCATACCACACCTTTCATGGTATTTAGTGTCACTTTCTATTTGGAATTATGCTATGCTATAATTATCTACCATAGATCTCATTTTTCACTAAGGTCGGTCAAGTTGGTTAGCTGGACAGTATAAGAACATTAATATTGTTAGTCAGTAAAACCTTACATTATAGTAAAACATTTATAGCACTGTAATTCCGATTTGTAAGTGAGACTACATACCATAAACGGTGTAGTGTACAGCTGGCCTAAAATATATCAGTACTTCTGGTTTATTTCGCCTACGCTTCCAGACTCCATAGTAAGTTAATGATTTAAGCACAACAGTGTGATTCTCAATAGAGCGGATGCCTTTGATTGTTTACAACAGTGTTCTACTTGTGATGCTTTTCACCACTAGTTGTGACCTGCTTGTGAAATTCAGATATATGAAATTCAGGTTTCCTTTTATAGAGATTTACTTTTCAGTTTTACTCTTGTCTGAGTTCTGACTTTAGTACTGGACACTCAACTAACTTCCTTACTCAGTTTGTACATAGTCCTGCTGGTTGTCACTTCTTTTTAGGTTCATTTGATTTGTTATCATGCTCCTAGTGCTTGGACTAGAGCTGGTATTGTTTTCAGGTGTTAAATCTGCATATTGTCATCTGGATATTGTCATTTGAGGACAGCCTTTTCCATGCTGAAATTTCTTTTTGGATGGTTGTAGGACCAGCACTGTCTATGGGAAGCATAAAGGCAATGCAATGGGATGACAAGTGGACAACAGTGACTGCTGATGGCAGCCTGACAGCCCAGTTTAAGCATACTGTGCTTATAACTGAGTTTGGGGCTGAAGTCTTAACTCCAAGTAGGGATGTATGACAACATAGACTAGGATGAATCAGAACATTTGCTCCAATTTTCTTAGATGGCCTGCAATGTCCACAAGAAACATCACAATATGATGAATTCATTTACACCACATTTGTCATGCTTCTCTCTCAATCATAGACTTTACTCATGGAAGTAATTAGTATGTAATGTAGGAGTGAGGCTGCCTTGCTCAGCCATGTTATCTCATCTTCACTGGAAGTTGAGAATCACTATATCTTTGCCAGCCATGGGAGAGAATTCATATGTGGCAAGCATGCAAATCTCAAAATCTGGGAGCCACCAACTACAAGAAAACTCACTCACTCTCTTTACAACTTCCGTCAAGTTTGGCAAATGTGAAACTGAGGTCCTCAGTTCAGGTTTAAAAGCAATATATTAATCCTTTGGGCCTAATGAAGTTGGCAAATCATCTCCAAACTTATGCTTTGGATCAGAGCCGCATTGCATTTATGCTTTCTGTCGGCTCTAACACTGGATAGACCTGTACTACTATGACGCTACAATCCAATGCTCTCAATTAGGATGCAGTTATTCTTCAAGAACATCTACCAGCTTGTAGGGACATCTGCACTACTTTGCTAAAACGTGGGATGTGGTGGGACTCCTCACTTTGTTATTGACTTGGTTCAAAGAGACCCAGCATGTGCCCATCCAAGCATCGCACTGCAGCAACCTGTGTATACAACAATACCAAATCTGAAGTCAGAGGGATTGATAGGAAGGTGGTGATTTGGCAAATATAAGGTGTCTGGTTACTCTTCTAGAGTGAACACCAGGGCTGTACTAAAGAACGGACACCCACAAGGCACATGTTATGATGAGATTGGACTATGTGCTAAATAGACACCATACAAGGTTCAATTATTAAGACCACATTTGCAAAGGTGTATGTGATCAGTTAAAGAGACAAAGAATCTTCAGTTTGACTCTTAAATTTTTTTGCATCTCAACTCTGATTCTGCAACTTGAACTGTCAATCTTCATGACTTTGCACTTGCTAACAAGATGAGACAATTGCCGATCCAATCCAGTGGCCAAAAATGTCTGTGGAGTTGGAAGTATCCAACAAAACTTAAAGACTAATGAAGTCAGCTTCAAAATGTATGTCAAGCCAGTTACCTTTCCCTGAGGCGGGTACTTAATTGGACCATCGAGCTCAGCACCCATGGACAACAACCTCATCACCGTGCTGTCCATATCATCAACATTGAAAGAGAGAAATGGAGAGTAACCTTTTGTGAGCTGCACAGAGCTGCAGATCAGAGAAAAACCTCGCTGTCAGATTGGATTGAAGATCCTCCAGTTTCTTGAAAGGGAGAACAAGGTAACAGTCTTCACCTGAACCCCAAACCTTGCTTAAATATACATGCTCCCTGAGGCATTGTAAAGAGGGACTAAGGCCCCCTTTACAGTAGAGAGGAGAAAGGAGCCTTCTCATTGGAGGGGGAGCCTCTTACGCATGCTTGTTCACTCAAATCCACTTGACATTTGAGCTTGAGGTCTTTACTGGACTTGCAACGCTTAGATGGAGTATAGATGCAGCTCATGTGCAACGACAACCATTTCTGACAAGCTCTTCATCAAAATCCTACGCTACCTCCACAAGGTAGGTTAGGAATGTCAAGAGTTCAAGCTCTCATTTTGTGAGAACCAAACGAATGGGCCTTCAAGCAATCTTTGGCTTGCATGAATGCTTCTCTGTTTAATGTCGTCCCCCCCCCCCCCCCCTCCGCCCTTGATATCCCACTTTGAGTATGGCCACTTTACACTTGCTCAAACTATGGAGAGCTTGAACATTGGTGAAGCTCTCGATAGTTTAAGCTATGGATAAAAGCTTGTCAATATCAAGCATCAAACTCCTAGAATTTACAAGTTCAAGCTCTTAACTCAAGATCTAGTGTGAAGGGTCCGGGTGGCTTAAACCAGATCCCATGGGAACTCCGAGGTTAAGCCGCCTAAGGCCATAAAATAGTACTTGGATGGGTGAGCTTCCTAGCACTTCCAATGCATCCTACCACATTTGGTCCACCCAATCATAGTGGGGGTATCTAGGTGAACCAAATACTTGCAATCAACAATGTGGGAAACCTAGGGAATTGCCCTTGGGTAAGATAGGTGCCATTTGGCTTGTCCACGCCCATTCAAGGTGTTCACCTTCAAAAGGAGGCACCAGTCGTCGGGGACCTTCTAATCCTTGCAATGCTTGTTTCTAGATTACATATAGACTTAGACCAACTCGAAAATGAAGCAACACCATATCTCACACCGGTGGCAACGTCGGAATCGCCTTTCGTTTTTTTCTTTTAAGGGGCCTAAGACTACTTGCATGTGTGACTGGCAATTTAGATAGAAAACCAGCATTGCATCTTCAAAAAGCAGAGGAAGTGGATAGAAGAAGACCTGGGGGCTTCCATGAGAGCAATTTTACAAGGTCCAGCCTGAAGTTCAGCCCACTTGGAAGTGCACACATTCACTGCCAAACCCAATCCGTGTGCATAGAACTGCGCCGCACGGGGCACATCCACGTGCAATAGCACCAGATACTTCAACACTACCCCCATCCCTATGTTAATCGAAATAAACCCGATAACTTACTCCTCCGACCTAATCCCAAATTCCTCCCGCCTGCATCAAATCACATCAGAAACCATCACTGCTCAGCCCGGACATGAATTGTCTTCTGGTTACACTTTCCAGCTCTCTTTCAGCTCTTTCAAACTCTCTGCCACTCCCCCTCAGTCAACACGGAACTGAAGTCTTAAGTTTAAAGGCGTGGCTTAAACCCAATATGCCATGGGATCTCCAAGGTTGTGCCTGAGGCTAGGAAAGTGCTTGGATGGGTGAGCTTCTTAGTACTTGTCTTTCAAGGTCCCTCTAATTCTCGTTGTGTCCCTTTCAAAACTACATATCTGATTGGATTAACTTGAAAAATGAGGTAACACCATAATTCACGCCGGTGGCATCACCGGAGTCATCTCTTTTCCTTTTCTTTAGTTTTAGGCTTCCGTTGTGGAGAGCTACACTCTTTGTGCACATGGGACTTAAGGTAGACATCTCGTATTTGGTTACATTTCTTATTAGGACACGTATATTTGAGTGGTATGTGGTTCCAAGAATGGATACCACAAAGACATGCGTTTAAAAAAGATTGGATTGCATGCTCAAAATATGATAACTATTCTAGGCTCAATAGTCAACATAATCGGGAAGGACCTATATGACCATTTGATGGTGCACGAGAATCTTTAATTTGATAATGGATAGAATATTCATATGAGCTATGAAAATTATGAGCAAAATGGCTTCGGCCTGGATTTGGCCTGAAAATGGCTAATCGTGTGTTTCATATCCTAGGAGAAATCGGCTAGTCAGTGACCAATTTCAGACCCATCTACCTTAGTCGTGGTAATTTATCTTCAGTTCCTACAAACAACAGAGTCTTGGAACTACACAATCCCTTGCATATCTCGATTCATCTTGTCTGCGCCCGTTTAAGGTGTTCACCTTTCAAAAGAGGCAATATTCTTCAAAGGTCTCTTTAATTCTCGTAACGTCAGTTTCAGAATTTCATATAGAATTAGACTAACCTAAAGGTGAAGCAACGCCATAATTCACGCAGGTGACAACATCCGAATCATCTCTTTCTCTTTTCTCAAGGTATATGCTTCCGTCACAGTGAGCTACATGGCATTAGCCATGACCATTTCATCGTCAGTTCCTAAAAGAGCACAACGTTGGAACTACTGCACAATCCCTTTCATATCTCAATCCTATCTTCACCACAACATCACCAGGTCACTGATAATCAACACTATAAAAAACTTCAAAACCTTGCAGTGTGCTGGTTAATACTCACGATGGTCAAGGAATCTTATAAGTTAAGTAGAGGGAAGAACTCACCAGGAATCACAAGGGCGGATGAACAAGTTGACAACAATGCGTCTCACACTCGTTGAAATTGCTCAGACCAAACCCTAACTCCTGAATTATTCATTGAACCTGAATCAGCTGGAATCACCGAGGCGTTAATTTAAGTCTGATGAACCAACAAAGAGTCAGTGCTTTTCAAGATATTGTCGATGAATTTGAATAAGCAGCTCTTGGTTCAAATAGACAACAAAAATCATATCAAAATGGCCAAAATCTCCTGTGAGGTTTCGAGCTCGAAGCAATCAACCTGAGGAGGTGAATTTGGATGTATCTCGATGGAGGAAAAAATCATCAAGACTAAATTCTATAACAGAGAAAGTGATTGTTCGCGAAGCTTTTTTGGAGTTTCGGACATCAAAAAACGTTAAGGGTTTAGGGTTTAGGCCTCCGTCCACTAGACGGACCCCTGGGCTAGAGACCCTTGGACGCCGTCCTACAACAATGCAATTACATATTTAACACTTTACATACGAGTAGCAAGGTACATAGTGGATTGGATCGGGAATTTTCTCATCCCATTAACAATTGCAAGTTACCCAAATTATTGTTTCAAGTTTCAAATTCGGAGTTGAGATGCAATAGTTACAAGAAGGTCAAAGTGAAGATTTTAATTCATTTTAAGTGATCACATAGGTCCTTGCAATTGTGTTTTACTATTGATCCAAGGATGGTGCCCATATGTTGAATACATAGTCCAATCTCCTTGTAACAAGTGGTTTTTTGGGTGCTTGTTCTTTTTTCAAAAGGCTTGTTGTATACCACATAAATAGGTACACTGATATATTAGGGTATATTACAATATATTTAAATGTAAGCGTCTAATTGAGAAGAGTGTGTGAAATAAAGACCCACATTCCTTACTTTCAGTTCGGTGCAAGTTAGTCATTTCGTTGAGTGAGGGTGCCATATGTGACGTAGTAGTTGATTGGAGCATGTGACAAAGTTGATATGGTGTAAAAACAAGGTGCTACACAAGTAACACTCTGCCCATTGTTCAAAGTTCAAAGTTTTTCACGAGTTTTCTAAATCAATCAAAATAGACAAGAATTTGATTCTAAAATGTAGAGACTATTCATAATGACATGTATTGGGTGCTACAAGATAGAAAATTATTCTTATTTACAAATCAAATTTACTAAAGTACTTTGACCTCTCCTCGTCTATAGCTCCCCCCCCTGTGCCTTATCTTAAGAGTGGGAGTTAACTCAAGTTCTAGATAAGCTCTATCTAGTATCTTACATGAAATCTTAGTTCTATAAGGTTAACTTAGTTACATCCACATTAGTTATCTACATTTCACAACCATTCGCATACATTCATTCATGGACAAACTTATAAGCCAAAAAAGAAAGAAGCAAATTGACCTAACATTATTCAACCATGTGGGTCGGTTTCATGACCCTAGAATATGTCAATTATATTCCATGGGCCCATGAACGATATGGGAATATTCATTTATTATTCATTCATTCAGGCTGAACTTGGAAATTGGGTGGAGTTATACTCCTAGCATTATGCATAGGAATTACTGTTCATCCTACAATAATTGCTAATAATAGCTAAAGTTTGAACCCTAACTTTCAAGAAATTGTGAGTGCTTGTCAATGATACCTTTGTTTTTTTGTTTTTACTTTTATTTTCTCTATCTTGCATTCAGAACTAGTAACATTCTACATTATGTCAAATAAACCAATTGAAATGATTCATTAAGTGTTTTTTTGGTGGATATGGATTTGTTTAACCCTTCCCCCCCCCCTTCTTTAGAAAATTTTAACTAGTTTATGAAGGACAATGCTTCCAGACCAAATGATTCAGTGGATATCATAACATTACTCAGCTAATGGGTTGTGTTCATGCACCCTATAGTAGATTCAAGAATAAAGCCTTCGGATGCCAGAATCCCAATGCTTAAGATTCATTTTGAAATCAGGCCAACTTAACACAACTCATCAGTTGAGTAATGTTAAGATCAATGAAAATGATCTTTATTATAGATGTAGTATGAGATTTACCCCTCAAAGCTCTCCCTACATGTCAACTTTAAATGAAGTCTCCAAATCCTACTTTGTTATACATTATCAATATGAGTTGGACTGTCCATGCATTTTGGGGCTAAATTTAAACATGAAAATGTTTTATAATTTGGCAATCTATGACATACATTCACAGGCAAAACACACCAATGAATCTTTTTATTGGTCGGTCTAAGACGACCCTAAACTACTAAATGATGGTGGAGAGATACCCAAATCTTAAGGAAGAGGTTGGCGGTTCGATTCCCGGCTGTGAAATCTCCTCTCTACTTGATAGAAACTTGCCAGGTGGTTAACTGCCTCATGTGCTTTGGCGTTGGCCTGTCGGCCTTCTGTCTCATACAAAAAATCTTTTTATTGATCTGGTAGATCGATTAAATTTATTATTGATGATGATTGATAAATTCATAAACTCATTTATTGCTGATAGGCAGTATGGCTTAATAAGCAAGTTAAGCTCTTTAATTTTGTCCACTACACTAAATATTTGTTTTAGTGTGGTCCACACTATACATCATTGACCCGCACTACTTCTCTTGCAATCTTTGGGTGCCAAATAGAGAGGGTTTTACACAACAAATCATGAAGATCACTCTAATTAACAATGCATACCAATTTCAACACCACACTACATCAAACATTTAGTGTAGATATTAGCCATTGAATATTTGTCAAGGGTAGAATGCAACATCATCAATTTGCTTCATTCACTAATAATGTGAAGGTGCACTGTTTCCGAAACTTAGTGGTTGGGGAATTGCATTAATTGCATTAGAAAAAAAGGTTGATTACGTAATCCCTGGAGGGTAGACTCTTCATTGAAAACCTAAATGACGTGCATGGGTCACTATGAAATTAAACCCCCTATATAAGAGAAATTTATAGATAAAGACAAATGTATACGTACTAACAACATGCTAGAAAACGGACTCATGTATTTTTACTAAGCTTTTGCAATCCAATGTTATAAATGCCTCCACCACATATACAAAAATATAAATCATCAATTAAATAGGCCTTTATTACATATAAATCCACTTTCACTTCCAATGAGAAAGTTTTTGTCCATCCATAGCATGTAACTCAATGATTGCATCAAACAAACAAGGACAAGAGCATAATAACTTAGCCACAATCCAGAGTGAAAATTTGAAGGGAGCCCATGAGCTCTCCAAGAGCCTCCAATTTGTAAAAACTTAAAACTCAAATGCAAGCCCTAACAAGAATGGACATGATAGTCATTGAGGGACTATTAACATGTGACAACAATGAACGAAAATGTGAATTGGATGAAACCAACACATCTAATGTTAGTTTTCCTCTACATCTTAGGGCTCCCTTTTGCAAGTTTGCCTTTACTTCAAAATTCTTAATACCCTTTTTAGATGCACACACTAGAGAAAAATAATAGTTCTCCCTTATGTATGTTGTTTTTACACCAATGCCTCAAATAATACCCCTTCTTACACTCACGTTACTTTGTACAAGGCATAGACTCATAGAGTGTCCACCCCCCGGGGACCTAATTTAAATATGCAAATAACTAAGAAAAAAAAACATGAAGTCTATTAGTGTAAATAAAACACTAACATGCAATGTCCGTTCACCACCTTCTGCCCATGATTTGGTGAGCCTATGCAAATAAATAACTATCATGTGTTGTACTAGATTACCGTAGGTTTGCAAACATCATGGCACTATGTTTTATTTACTACTTCCAATGCTTCCATTCTTCAATGCAAAACCCCAAAAAAATCACCAACATGCCCTCTTTTACTTTCTATTTCAACTTCCTTGTAGGCTAGTGAGGGGCCAGGGCCAACCAACCCGTACATTGGTACCTTACCGGATGTCTAGTGATGTCACATTCGAATGAATCGGCCCTCAACCCCATAGGGGGGCTTTTTTTTTTATTGAAGCCACTTCATCCACAATATCTAGGATGGATGATTTTAAGTGAGTGCCACGAATCCCCAGCCGTTCGCCCTCCCCGGTAAGGTACCAATATAAGGGTTGGTTCGCCCCAGCCCTAGTGAAGCATGTGGAAAAAAATTGGTCAAAAACCATCTCTAGAATATTCTAGAAAGAGCGAATGTTTTTAGCCCGCCAATGCTTGAAATCAAAAGTAAAATTCATCTAGAAACCAACTTAAAAATATTTTCATATATTTAGTTGCAGAACCTTACATTTGCTTTCAAATTGCACAAAGCTCCTTGTCTATCGTAATTACATGCCTTAGAGCGTCCCCACGAGTGCAGACAATGTATTTTGCTACCATCGGTTGTTGAGGTTTCATAAGGTATGATGACATGTTTGTCCCTCTGTTTATAAACAAAAGAAAATTGTTGACCAACAATAGTTTTCTAGACGGATGTTCTCTTTGGAGGTCTTGACCAGGTCAATGTTCTCATAAAGGATAAATGACTAAGCAAGTATACACTGAAGATAGGGTTTAAAGTTATGTTGCAAGAATCCGCTAATTTGGTGGAAACCAATATGTCGATGTAATGTGTGTCAATTATGGATAGGGAAAAATTACACAAGAATCAAAGAAGCTTCAAAATTGATGGTATTATGGGAGAGGATGGGAGCACCATATTCTTTCGACTCGAAGATCACCACCAGTGCCCAAGAAGTTTTTGGGCATAGTCGGTCAAGATCCTAGTGATTCTAAATCCAACTGGTTACATGTTGACATCTTCCGGTTTTGCTTTATTCATTTGAGGAGGTATATTCTATACATTCCTCTCAAATGATGGATAATTTTCCTAAAATCCTGAACTTCAACCGGTTCATCTGTAGCAGTGCCCGGGAAGTTCTTTGGTCATAGTCGGTCAAGATCCTAGTGATTCTAAATCCAGCCGGTTACATGTTGACATCTTCCGGTTTTGCTTTATTCATTTGAGGTATATTCTATAGATTCCTCTAAAATGATCGGTGATGCTCCTGAAGTCTCCAACTTCAACCAGTTATTTCTCAAACTCAACCGGTTCATCTGTAACTAACCACTGGTTCTCCCCGAGCAGTGATCACCACAATGGCCATAACTGCAAAATCAAGTTCCCATTCGACGTCAACTGCGACACGTGCCGATGAAGGTGGTGTGTGAGATGTGAGAGGCCGCAGAGCTCGAGCTTTTCGAGCCAGAAATTGGAGACATTGTGGTGATGGTCGTTGAAAGAATTTGGGCTCTGCAATCGGAGTTCAAAGCTCAGCACCAAATCCACACAAAGAGAAAGCAAAAGTCCTCTGGCTCGTGGAGAAAAATTATTGCAACATGGTGATGATTGTCATCACAAATCTAATGGACACGCCAACTGAAGCAAGCGAGATGATATAGCAAAGTCCTTGAGCAACATTTGTTTGATGTGTGTTAGATCCGCAAGATGGATCAAACCCAATAAGCACCACAAAAGTGCAGTAGAAGGGAGCTAAGCAAGAAGTCGATGGCAAATGAAAGTTTCAAGTACACGGAGAAGGATATTGCGAACGCATTCTCCACGTTGAATGTGAGTGGGGATGTTGGCACCCGGGGGGAGTTGGCGCTTATGAAGCAAATACAAGAACGAAAGTTACGAGACATGCAACAACGGCACGCACTTGAATATAATGAGATAGTTCTTTGTTGATAAGTCCAAGCTTTACTTGGCAACTTAGCAACTAGATCAGAGTTACTGCTAAGTTAGTGCCTAAGTCAGTGCCGGGATTTTCTCCTGGCGGTCACTGTTGCAGATCTCATATAACCACTCTGTTGCTCTCTCTTGAATCATCGGAATAGAGTGGTGCTCATCGTATGATGAAGCTGAGTTATTGATAAGTTGTTCATGGTATCAGAGCTAGGTATGCTTGTATGAGCTACGTCTGTACATTCTCTGTCCTGCGGACATTACTGAACGATCTTTCCATCTTTCAACTTCTGCTTTGGATTTGGATACGATCCTCTCTTCCTTAACAGATCCTGTTGCTTTTGATTGCAGTAAGTGCATGAGTTGCATGAGTGCATGAGTTGCATTCCTGAAATGCAACTTGGATTCCTCTTATTTTGTACCACCAACTCTGTCTTCAGAACTTGAAATTCTTCCCGGACATCGTTCAAATAAGTTGTTCATCATCTGCAGTTCTTTTTCTATGTTATATGTGTGAGCTCCCTAAGGGACATTCTTTGAATTCTAGTAAGTATCTCATTTCAATATGGATAACATTATTGCCAAGGAGAAGATGTTGGCCACTCCAGCCAACCTCAAGGTGTGGAGAAAGACAGTTCAGAACGTCTTTGAGAAAGAGGATCTATGGGATTGCTTGGTGCCGGTAGAAGATGAAGATAGTGACATTGAAGAAGAGTTGCCGCCACCCACTCGGCAGGAGATTGTAGCTGCCAGAAAGCGAAGGACCAGAGCCATTGGGCTCCTGAATCTTACGTTGTGTGAAGGTCCACAAGACCTCATCGAAGGAATCACGGACCCACGTGAGGCATGGCTAAAACTGAATGCTATCTACAATACTCATACCATCGCCGATATCATGACACTGAGAAACAAATGGCATGACTGCAGAATGACTGATGACATGGATGTTCCCGCATTCATGCAAGTCATTTACGGCCTTCTAAAAGATCTGAGGTCAGCAGATCAAGTTATGGATGATCCCACGGTGGTTCACAAGATTCTGACTCATCTTCCTAACCGATTTGAGCATTTTGTCCGCCACGTACAATATGAGAAAATGCTTCCATCACTAGATGAATTGTTCAGTCGACTTCATCTTGAAGAGAGTAACCTCAAGTTGCGTCATGGCAACAACCACGAAGAGGCATTGATGATGCGTATTCGAAACGTCATCATGAACCGAGGACGAGGAGGCCCACCACGATTCACCAGAGGAGAAATTTCGCGTGAACATTTCATCTGTCACCGCTGTGGAAAATCAGGACACACTGCAAGAATGTGTCGAGCACCAGCTCCACTTCCAAGCAACTTTGTGAAGCCAGCAACTTACCCAAACCAAGCAGTGTACGACGCCCACTACACTTACCTCAAAGAAGATTCCACTGGTGAGACAGACTCACTCTCTGAAGTTACTGAAGATGGAATTGAGGCAGCTTTGGCAGCTCTTTCGATAGAGAACGCTTCTGAGAATCTCAAGGGTTTCATAGTAGACTCAGGAGCTTCTCGCCACTTTGCTAGTGATCCCACCATGTTCTCGAAGCTAGAACAGAATAGCTCTAGCAAAACTGTAAAGTCAGCCTCCGGGTTTGATCATGTAATTCAAGGCCAAGGAGAGATTGACATTGCCCAATCCTCAGGTGAAGTTAATACGATTAAGGGTGTTAAGTATGTTCCGGGTCTGAGTAAAAACTTGCTATCTGTGGGTCAGATTACTGATTGTCATAATCTGGTTATTTTCTCAAAAACTAGATGTTTAGTTATCACTGACAGTTCACCCTTCACCAAGGTAGCTATTGGTGTACGAGACATACATAACGGTCTCTACAGACTCACTAGTCTTCACTCAAATCTAGAGGCTCATCTCCTTGCACCACCCAAAGATGTAGAAGCCCATCCACTATTCACTACCGAATTTTTGTTTGATCAACTTCTAGAAGCCCACGTAGCACAAAATTTGCCTATCTCTCAACCACCAGTCTCATTAGGTAGCAAGCATGCTAAAATTAGTGAGGCCCAAAACGAACAAATCCGCCTCTGGCACGCAAGAATGGGACATATTAGTTTTGCTAATTTATCCCTTCTTAGTAGAATGTGCATAGGAATTCCAACCTTACCAGAGTCCACCGAAGTATGCCACCCATGTCAATTGGGAAAGCAAACGCGAGAAAGAATTCCAAAAGCTGCTGAAAACAGAGCTTCAGAGATTCTCGAAGTTATACACTCCGATTTGTGCGGACCTCTTCCAGTTCAATCCTTGGGAAAGGCAAAGTACTTCCTAACTTTTACAGACGACAAGTCTCGTAAAACGTGGATCTACTTTCTTCAAACAAAAAGTCAGACCTTTGAAAAATTCAAAAATTTCAAAAGTCAGGTTGAAAATCAGACCAACAAGAAGATTGGGACAATTAGGAGTGATCATGGAGGTGAATACACCTCTAAGGCTTTCGAAGAATTCTGTAACAGTGTTGGAATTCATCGCCAGCTTACCACTGCACATACACCCCAACAAAACGGGGTTTCAGAAAGAAAAAATAGGACTATTCTAGAACGCACGAGAAGCATGATGATAGCTGGAGGGGTTAAGGATTTCTTATGGGCTGAGGCTGCAAAAACGGCAGTGTATCTCATAAATAGATCCCCCACGAGATCAAACTTCGGGCTTACACCTGATGAAGTTTTCTACGGGGTAAAACCTAATCTCCAGCATCTCAAAATCTTCGGGTGTCAAGTTTATGTCCATGTTCCAGAATCACAGCGAAACAAACTTTAACCGAGAGCGATTGAAGGACGTTTTGTAGGCTATGATGATTCATCAAAAGCTTTTAGGGTCTATATGCCGACTTCAAATAAAGTTATTGTCACCAGAGATGTGGTATTTAATGAATTCCCGAGACAGAATCAGAGTGAAAACTTTGTTTCATCACAGGACATCTCAACTGATCAGTCTTCACCTTTGTCCACCTTAGATGTACCAGAGTTGTCCAATGAGGTCTCATCAAATCAAATCAATCCGTCCACTCAAATTTGTCAACCAAATTCTCCAAGTGTGTCTGTTTCTTTATCAACTGATCGATCCCCAGTAAATTCTTCTCGATCATCCCGAACTCTTGGTCATTCACCAATTTCATTTCCTTCATCTCCCTCTGATCCATACTACTTCTCTGACCATTCAATAAAAAGTCCCCCAGTACTTAACATCACTAGTCCAGATAGAGCTCATGATCTCGATCATTGGCCAACTGATGATGCTGTAAATGATATTTCTACATCCCAATCATCCGATCTCCAATGGGATCCTCCTAAAGAAAATGATCCAAATCAATCCAGTTCTCAAGTTGAGCACAGGTCTCCGTCAAAACGTAAAACCAGTCTTCCAGTATGGTGGCAAGATTATTTTGTGGGTGTTATGTCACTGCCTCAGGAACCCAAGACATTTAGCGAAGCGGTCATTGATCCCAAGTGGGTAGAAGCCATGCAAGAGGAAATGGCTTCCATACATAAGAATCATACCTGGGATCTGGTCGAGCTTCCATCTGGGAAATCCGTTGTATCAGACAAGTGGGTCTATACAATCAAGTGCAAAGCAGATGGCACCCCACAACGATACAAAGCAAGACTTGTTGCGAGAGGCAATGAACAACAACATGGAATTGACTATGAGGAGACTTTTGCTCCCGTTGTAAAGTGGGGTACAATTCGAACCTTAGTGGCTTTAGCTGCTTTCCAGGGATGGAAATTATTCCATATGGACGTTAAAACGGCGTTCTTAAATGGAGATTTGGAGGAAGAGGTGTACATTTCCCAACCTCAGGGCTTTGTGCATCTAGGTCAAGAGCATCTCGTTTGTCGTTTGCGAAAGGCTTTGTATGGTCTTAAGCAAGCGCCTCGTGCATGGTATGCTAAAATTGACACATATCTCAAAAATCAGGGCTTCACCAAAGCTGCTGCAGACTCAAATCTTTACGTTATCACTCATGAAGACAAAATCCTTGTTCTTGTTCTATACGTTGATGACCTTTTGTTCACTGGAAATTGCTCGCAGTGGATAGACTGGTTCAAAGCTCAGTTAGAAGATATGTTTGAGATGTCTGAGCTTGGGGAGGGAAATCTCACCTTATACCTCAAAGCGGAATTTATACAGACTCCGCATGGAATTTTCTTGACTCAAAGGGGTTATGCTCAACAGACCCTTGAAACTTTCAATCTTCAAGACTCTCAGCCAGCATCAACTCCGATGGTAGAACGGCTCAAGTTGAAAACGGATATGAACGAGGAGTTTGTTGATCCTACTCTCTACAGGTCTATGGTGGGCAAGCTAATACATCTCACACATAGTCGACCTGATTTGTCTTATTCGGTAGGTATAGTAAGCAGATACATGGCAAAACCCCAGAACTCTCACTTGCAGGCTGTGAAACGTATCTTTAGATATGTAAGTGGCACTCGGGACTACGGTATCATGTTCAGAAAAGGAGACCAAAGCACGTTGACTGGGTATGTCGATTCGGACTATGCAGGAGATACAGAAAGCGGTAGATCGACGACAGGTTTTGTGTTTCAGTTGGGCAATAGTCCGATCACATGGCACTCGAAAAAGCAGCCAACGGTTGCTCTTTCCAGTACTGAGGCTGAATACAGGGCCCTGTCTGATTCGGCAAGGGAAACGGTATGGCTTATGTCACTGCTCAAGGATCTTGGTTTTATGAAGCTTAATCCCGTAACGATTTTTTGCGACAATGAAGGTAGTATCAAACTGGCATACAATCCGGTTTTCCATTCTAGGACGAAGCATATTACCATGCATTATCACTTCGTTAGAGAGAAGGTGGAAAGCGGGGAAATTCAAGTTCATCATCGGCCTACAACTGAGCAAACTGCCGATTTGTTGACTAAGCCACTTGGGAAGCAGTTATTTGAGAAATTTAGAGATGCTCTTCAGATTACAAGTGCTAAAGACCTAGTGAGTTAAAGGCTACTGAGACACTTAGTTTTGTTTAGGAACGTCGACTTCGGCAATGCTACCAAGTTCTTTTTCAAGATCAGGAACACTCCTCCTCTTTGAGAAATCTAGGGGAGGGATGTCTTGGACTTAGGGAGGGTGTTGATAAGTCCAAGCTTTACTTGGCAACTTAGCAACTAGATCAGAGTTACTGCTAAGTTAGTGCCTAAGTCAGTGCCGGGATTTTCTCCTGGCGGTCACTGTTGCAGATCTCATATAACCACTCTGTTGCTCTCTCTTGAATCATCGGAATAGAGTGGTGCTCATCGTATGATGAAGCTGAGTTATTGATAAGTTGTTCATTCTTAAGAGCCAACAACTTGGACGAAAAAATAGTCATGTCGATGTACGCAATCGTAGAACACTTTAGTGTCATGCATAATGCAATAAATGCAACAATGTTGATGAATAGATCACTTAATGCAAAATAAAATTGTAAACATATTGGATTGGTTACTTGATTGTAATTTGTGCGTGGGTTCCTTTAATTTATCTACCTACTCTTGCAATCAAGGTCGTAGACTGGTTTGTAATGAATCTCATCACAATGTAATGGATAATTTACATTCATTGCAAAGGGCACTAACCAAAATCGTTTTACCAAGCTTTGTGCATATGATATCCCTCGATAATCCTTATAAATCTCTTAATGGATTCAACACACATTTTCCCCCCACCCTTCACATATGACCCCACATATTGTAATGCAAAGGTTATCATATAATTTTCTTAAAATCATCAAACACTCAAAACTGTATAATTTGGATAGTCTTGGACTCAGAAAACACTGCAAACCATCATTGTCGCATACCTCTCCATGAGGAGTGTTTGAAACACCATGGGCACAAGGGGGACCCCGGAGTGACACCCGGGACTTATGGCGCCGTTGGTGAGAGGGCCCAAGGGATCCTAGCGTGGGTGAGGACCCCGGGCGTTGGGAACGCCTCCCACCCACGAAGACTAGGAGCCACGAGGGTAAGGCCATAAGCTATGCGTAGCTTATGGCGTGCAAATTCTAGAATGCTCAAGAAACCCTCAATCAGAGGTGTAAGCTAGGAAATATGGCAATTTGAGTGGGGCGTTGTCCCGGGACAGTGCCCTGGTCCAGCAATGGCCTGGGAGTGGTTCCCGGGGTTGTCAAGGTTTGAACAGGCATAACTTCCTCAATACTTGCCCGAATGGGGCAAGTGAGTAATCCATCGGCATCTACGTGAAGCGTAGATGATGATGGAGTGGTTGCTTATTAGCATCTAAGATCATACGAAGAAGTTATGGTGTTCTAAAGCTGTTGGGGCTTCCAGCCCTAGCGGCTAAGGAAAATGTCTACTTGGCCCCAAGTCTTGGGAGAGAGACAAAAGGTTACTTGACGGTGGGGTAGGGGCCATGCCTAGAATCCTAGAGGTTTATATGGGTGAGGCGGCGTGGTCGGCCAAACTCACTCGAGGCCTAACGACATAGCCTCCACGGGCATTGGCCCAATATGGGGGCATAGTTGCCTAGTATGATTCGGGTTGTTGTAGTGTTGCTCCGGCAACGCGATGATCAACTTAAGATTGGACTTCCATGAATGGAAGTCCACATCTTATCATTGGTTACCGATTAAGGGGTGAATCCCGAATGTAGGTGTAGGAGGGTTGGTCCCCCTCCTATGACCTAGAGGTCCGCGGTATTGATAGCTAATCATTTGCATGGGTAAATTGAGAAGGGTTAGCGCTCGTGAGCCTTGTTAGAATTGAGAAATGACCGATATAGTTAAGGGTCGCTAGCAAGGGTTGCGACAATCATCCATCAAAGCCCATATTAACATTCATGCAAAATATTGATATTCATGCAAAATACAACGACATTATATTAATTGTGCATCAACCTTTCTAATAATACTATACATGGGGTTTTAACCTTAAGAAACTTGCAATATTACAAATTCAAATCTGATTACATAAAGCTAATAAGGTTAACTACGAATATAAATAATTTATGATACAATGACAATCCATTTACTTTCATATTTTATATTTTCAAACTTTTCTTTTTAACCAATTTTGAAAATACAATAATCTATACGCAGAAGGAATGGGTAATAAGAATTTCATATATGAAATTTGTTGCATATTTTTTTCTCTTGCTCATACTGAGGCTTTTCAATCAGTTAATCATTTTTATTCATGTTGGTTGTTAATAAATGACTTTATTTATAAAATCATATTTTTTTCTATTAATAATTACATATTATTGATAAACACATTTACTAATAAAATAACTAGACTATGAAATTGCTCTCCAAAACAACATAAGGCATCCAATATTTTTATACAATTTAAGACGTTGATTTCTTGCATTTATTTGACCAATATTTCAACTGATAAATCTATATATTGACAATGGAAGAAATTAATTAAGAGGACATATAATTAAAATAAATGAATAAAATTTGAATTGATCATATTAAATCTGTAAAATTTTGTTTGATGTCACGAATAGTACATTCAACAAATATTTAATATCCAATATACATTTTATTGAAGTGATGAAGTGCATTGTCAAGGATGTCATAAATCCTCATTAGATAGTCATTAATATTCATAAGACATAAAATAAATATTTCAACATCCATATATTATGGGTCTTCCAAGAAGTATTGAAAGTTGTCATCATCGTGCTCAAAATGAGTTCGCCAATTCTTGTAAAATTATAAATAGTATAAAATTTACAACTGATAATATGAGCCTAGATGATAGAAGCTAATATACATGAATAATTATTTGTAAAACACCATATTGCATTGTTAATGAAGTGCATTTTTCTCCCAATTATTGAATTATTTTGAATTTTAATTTTTTTTCTATCATTTATGAATTTTATAATAATTCTATTTATAAAATCGATACATTTGGAAAATAACAAATTGAGACGAGTCAATTATATAAATTTCACCGTATTTGGCCACAACATCTCAAAATCTAGAGTATGGTTGATGCATGATGCAATAGAAATTATATCATAATTCAATCTTAGGTGAGATTAATTCTATTGAAAACCATCATAGTTGCAACGATATCATGTTTTATATAAAAATAAAGTTCGTGAGATGTTGTTGTGGTGACAATTTTATAGGATAAGTGGAGAACTTGAGTAACTAATTTGTACAATGTATATATGAATAAATCGTTGGAATAACTATTTTACATAGTTTATCAAACTTCACATTGATGAAGTTGGTGAGAATGATAAAATTGTGAAATATATAGCGTGTATATAACTTAAAACTTCATGAACTCCTGTAGCAGTCAATCATGTCCTAGCCGCCATTTTTGAATTATTTCGATTGAAAAAAAAATCCATGAAATTACGCGCATTACCATTCTGGTGTAGATGAATACTAATATATTTTCCAATTCCTTAAAAATTACATTATTTTCATCGTTGTCATTAGACCTCATTCATATGTGTAATATGATCATGAATAAACTATTTGGTATGAACAACCAACTACCTATATATACCAAATTCATAAGTATGTTTTTAAAAAATGATGGATAGTTGAAATGAGTTTGATGTGCACTCTAACAAAGTTGATAGTTTGCAAAGTTAAACAATTAAGAGGCAAAATTATTGATTTATAAAATTGCATGTTGAAAAAAACCAAAACTTATACTTAGGTTTCATACTTGTCCATTGGTGTTCACGCTAGCAAATGTGGATATATGTGTTTCAATATATTGTTAGTAAGGTAAATTGTTGGCAACTATGTAAATATAAATGCCTCTGCTTAGTATGTATAATCCATTGTCGACGGGGTGCTACCCTAGTATTCCTAAGACCGGGAACCTTTACATTTCAGGTACGTAGATTTGGTCAATTTATATACAACACCTGACGCACACCTCTCCATGAGGAGTGCCCGAAACACTATGGGCACAAGGAGGACCCCAGAGTGACATCCGAGACTTGTGATGCTGTTGGTGAGACGGCCTAAGTGATCCTAGTGTGGACGAGGGCCCCGGACGTTGGGAACGTTTCCCACCCACAGAGATTAGGAGTCACAAGGACAAGGCCATAAGTTATGAGTAGCTTATGGCGTCCGGATTCTAGAATGCTCAAAAACACCTCAATTGGAGGCAATTTGAATGGGGCGTTGTCTTAAGATAGCGCCCTGATATAGCAGTGACCTGGGAGTGGCGCCCGGGACTGCCAAGGTTTGAACATGCATAACTTCCTCAATTATGGGGAGTGAGAAGCGTAGATGACGATGGAGGGGTCGCTTGATAGCATCAAAGATTATACAAAGAAATTATGGTGTTATGAAGTTGTTGGGGTTTCTAGCCCCAGCGGCAAAGGAAAAATGTCTACTTGGCTCCAATTCTTGGGAGAGAAACAAAAGGTTACTTGACAGTTGGGTAGGGGCCTTGCCCAAAGTCCTAGAAGCTTATATGGGTGAGGCGGCGTGGCCGGCTGAACCTACCTTAGGCCGAATGGCACGGCCTCCACATGCATTTGCCCAATATGGGGCCATAGTTGCCTAGTATGGTTCAGGTTGTTGTAGTGTTGCTCCGGCAACGCAATGATCAATTTCATATTGGATTTCCATGGATGAAAGTCCACATTTAACCTTTAGTTACCAATTACGGGGAGAGTCCCGAATGCAAGTGTAGAAGGGTTGGTCCCCCACCTATGAGCTAAAGAGGTCCGCAGTATGGCGAGCTAATCATTCGCATGGGTGGAATGCGAAGGGTTAGCGCTCGTGACCCTTGCCAGAATTGAAAAATGACCAAGATAGTTAAGGGGAGTGTAGATAGTTTTTCGGTTCGGGTTTCGATTAAGAAAACCACCCAGGGAAGGCTAAAAGAGTGTTAGATGTAACTTTAGATGTCACTATTAGGTGAATTGATAGATCACAATAGATCGGGAATGAGTTTAGGACAATAAACACATACCAAACCCATTTTAAGGTGGTAATGGGATTTATTAAAGGGTAATTTTATGAACAAGGGTCACTCGATGCGGTACATGCAATTGCTCAGTCTCTCCCTCACAGCTACCCTTTACAATATTGGTTCATTTATTATAATAATTTAATTCAAAGAGACACAGCTCAACAATAATCTTATGAGTGGCCATAATCTTAGAAACCCAAGGTCAGGGCACCTTGTTTTGGGCCATAATCTCTTCGTCTAAGTGTCCAGTGACCATAGGCCACACCACAGGTTAGTACATATCCAACACACACTACCCTTAAATCCATCAAGCTCTTAGATTATTCCATTCAAATAAATATTGGGATAGTCAATTCTTTTCTGTCCCTTTGGACTTAACAAAATTATTTTGAAGTTAATACATTAGAATTAATTATTCTAACTTGCAAAAGTCTAGTTACAAGTGACACGAACCGGGTAACCTAAGCGAAGCGAACCGGACCGGAACTAAGCGAGCGAGTCTAATTCACGAGACCATAGTCTAACGGGGTGTCCATAGTCCATCAGGGTCGGCCATAGTCTAAGTACCCAGTAACAAGTAACGAGTCTCAAGTAACAATAACTAGTTCCAAGTTCCAAGTAACGAGTCTCACAGAGAGGGCCATAGTCTTAGTCACAAGTAACCAGTCACCAGTTCCAAGTCAGCGTCTTGTTCTCGAACTCGGAGCTGGCTGCTTCTCCTTATATACCTGCCCTTGAGGTCTCTCCCAAACCATATGGGTTAAAGGGACACGGCTTCTCCTTCAACTGAGACTACCTTTCACACTCAGACTCCTCATCTACTTCGACTTCTCACCATCCACCAGGACAAGGATCCCCCTCAATTTAGTTGAAGAATGAAAACATCAGACTCGGAAGCGCCTCCGATCATAGCATGACATTAATCTGATGACAATTTATGAAACGACCCACTTAATGATGTGACTCGATCTTCAAGAGGTTATACCCTTCTCTTGAGTGCTGCACAATCTGTTACGAGATCCTCTACATGGCCCAGACTTCACACTCTTACTCTAAACGTTCCATTACAACGTAATTTCATGACGTTACTTCGGTTCACTCATGCAGACAGGGTGCATTTTTTGAGACTTTCCTTTAATATGTGAATAACACACGCGTCCGGTCGAAACTCTCACTCATTACTCGTCACCTCTAATTACTGATGATGCGTCAATCAGGAGCAGTTGGTGATCTTCTCCCAGGAATGGGAATAATTTCTCACCCGACTTCTCATGCATGCGAATCAGGGACGGAACAATGTACTGGATTCTCATCAGCACTCTAGCAACACAAAGAGTTTACCAACCTCCCAACTTTGTGTTTCGAATAAATGCCAAAAAGAATCGAAGTCCTTGCTCTTGGCCGATGCATTGCATCGTCGATCTTTTTATTTAGAAAAGACTATCAACTGTCTCCATAAACTTCACTGTCAGGTTTCATGTCTACTTCTCTTTTCTCCTAAAAAAAACTTCTACAACCAATAGAATAAGGCACCCAGTGAAAGACATGAAAAGGTATGCATCGCACTTTTTAACATTGAGAGCTCATTGTCCCCAGTCCAGGGATTCACACCCATAATGGTCCTCACTTTATGAACAGTGATAATAACAGAAGAAGGTCGAAAACTACTCCTTTCTCAGGAGAAGCGTACACACACACCGGAGAGAGATTCCTATTTTGAAGGTAATGGAGTCCCTGATTAGTCCTTCTTGACCGGATTAGCAGAGCATACTTTTGAAACGTACGAATATGTTGCAACATCAACAACAACAACATGCAACAGAATTCCCGTATGAGATCTTTAAGAATTAAAACATTAGGACATTCTTGAAACAGGACCCTTTACCCTTTTACACATAAGACAACTGATTGATAGGGCAATGGCTCCATTTTACAATTTCCAGCAGATGGTCCTTATCACAGAAGGACTACACCACATAATCTTATAACACTTCAAGAGCTTCACACTCCTTACACACTATCACTTTATATCATGAAACATACTTAAAAAGAATCAAGAGTCCCCTCTCTTCTCGAGAGATGATTTTGAACTGACACACACTGCAATTCTTAATACTTGAAGTTTCTGAAACAACACTTTGAAATTACTCCACATCAATCACTAAGGCATCCATCTCTCTTTCTCAGAAAAATCGTATTCCACTCCAGAAGTCACACATACACTCATAAACACATGGAATGAAACATCCACACTCAAGACTTACAAGAAATTTACTCACACACCAAGGACACGGGCAATTTAGGAACTGTAATACTCTTTATATATAAAGAGAAGATATGATACATATGGAAGGGCTTCACACCCGAGAATGTGTCACGCTATGGACACTCAAAAACTAGGAAGCAAGAGAGTCTCTCTTCTCGAGAAGAACTGAACTCTCTTCTCCTTCCCCCTGGCCTATATCCCATGAACTTAACTTCCCTAACTGCCACCTCTCTCCGTAGCTTGATCTCAAGAGGCTCTTCAAAATGTTCACATGACTATAGTCCTGCCCAACCGCCTCTTCATTTCCTAAGATTTGATTCGGGATGAGCAAAGTAAGTTACCTCTTGCTCATTTCCACTAATTAATCACTAATCACCTCTTTTAGTGTTCATGCTACATTCTATCTTACACTTTGAATTCACATCTCACAAAAATTCAAAAAATGTCTACTCCTGGACCAAAAATTTGTACCACAGGGAGCTAGCAAGGGTTGCAACAACACCGTTTTAAAGGAAACTGGTAAAACACAAGTTCGACCCTAAATCTATGATTTGGATCCGGTGAAAGACAAAATTACTATGTGGATAATATTATTTTTAATTAGATAATATGAAAAGAAAATAAATCAATTTAAAGTAATTACAAATTGGGCAACTCTTCTAATTCTATAATATACATTTAAAAAGTTTAATCATGTGTTTTTAATCTTTCATTTAGAATAATCATGATTGAGTGCACAATCATAGAAAACTAAAAATTAAATATATTTGGATTTATGCATAAATTTTGAACAGTTCCAACCGCCAATATGACATTCACTAGATCGCAAAACTATACAAATATGATGGTTGTTGAAATTATATGGAATACAAACATTTGAAGTTGTGTTTGTTATATGAAAGCTTTTGTTGTTATCGTTTGATGTTTTTGTCCCCACAAGTGCACATCTCTTATCGTTTTTGAGCAAGTGATTTGCCCAATTATGCTTAGATGACAATTAAAACTAGGAAGGAGGAACCATATATTATTCCTTGGATCTAGTGAAAACCACACCCACAACTATTCTTTCTTCATCAACTACAATAGAGGACATACTAGTTGAGGATGATTCTCGGGGAGATCACTGGCAAAAATTGTAGAAACAATGTGCGATAAAAAATAGGGTCCAATATATTCATTGTAGGCAAATTTTGCAAAAAAACGTACATATAATACAGGGGGTTTTAAAATAGTGAAACATGTTTACATGTAAAATACCATGACATATAATGGCCTCTTTTATCTAGTCAGTACATGTAAAATAGCGTGGAAACAATTACTAGGGGTAGTGGGTGTAGGGTAGGGTCTGTGCTAGTGGATGAAAAGAGGTAAATTTTTTGTAGAAAAGGCTTAGATGGATGACTTCCAAAATGCCATGTTTTGGTTTGTCGGTGGTGATATATAAACGTGTGTTGGAAAAAATGGGGTGTAAGAAAAAAACGGACAAGAGTTGGGCTCCGAGAAAAAAAATTGGGGTAAAGTCAAAAAATTTGGTTACTTGGAATATAAGGAAAAAAAATGTAGTACAAGTAAAATAGGGTATTTTTAAATGATTCCCCAAAAAATTTATAATTATTGATAGGGTGTATTAAAATACAATAATTTACCTTTATTTTGAAAACAACCATGCCTTAAAATCTTTTTTTCAAGGTAAATAGCCCCCCGATAAATAGGTCCTGAGCGCACATGTATGCATCAATTAAAGAGGGAGTGATCTCCCCGAGGGATGATCATGATGTTTGTAGTTTACATCTATGTAGGAATAGGCTTGCAAACAATGTTGGGAGTCCTGGTGAAATGGTGTGGCAAATAAGTGGGACTTGTTTCGGGTATTGGCTGGGGTGCGCCAACTCAGATTGGTTTAGGGCGGCCAGGGTGGGGGCCAACCACATGGGCACGGGCTTCACAACCTTTTGCCTAATGGGGAAGGAAATCGTTGCTAAAGGCTTTGCATGTGAACTCTAGGCAGTGTTCAATATTAGGGGTTGTCACACCTCTTTCTTCCCATTCTCATCTTCAGAGAATGGGGACGTGGCACGCTCTCCTTGAAAGGCAGAGGCCCATTTTCTGAAGATTGAGAATGGAGAATGGAGAAAACTTCTTCTCATCCACGGGTGAAGAATGGAGAATGGAGAAAACTTCTTGTGTGAAAGTTTTACCGCAAAGCTTCTATTTTTCACCTGGGGTCACTTCTTTCACCGCTGGAGGTGCTTCTTGCACCGCTTCTTACCACATGTTGACTCACGGGTAATTCCCATTCTCCATTCTCCATTCTCCACAGGCCACAATAGGGGTGTCACACCTTTCTCCATGGAGAAGCTATCCTATTGGCTCCTCTTTTTCCTCATTCTCCATTCTCCGAGGAGGTGTGACAACCCCTATTGAAGTCTTCAACACTTGTCAAATGCCATTTTGGCCGTCAAAAAAGTTTTTTGTTTTTTTGGGGCACTTCATAAAAATGTGCTATGCAAAGTTTCCACTAGTCACAGTGAAGGCCTCTCCAAAAACTGCATGTCACAAAATACAGTCGTTGCAATTTGCAAATAAAAACATAGCTAGACTCCAATCTTGGCACTCTAGCAAACACTTCCAAATTCCAATAACTCATGCAACTTCGACTCGGCACTGATTGCAACTTCGGCTTGGCAAACACAGTTGTATGTGAACGTGGATTTTCCAAATATAATTGGGTGAAGAGTGATCGCAGAAGTCGATTGAAACTTGAGACATTGGATGCATTGATGCGAGTGTCATTATGTGGTCTTCTGATGGAAAATATGGATTGGGCTAGAATTTTTAACACTTGGAAATCAACCAAAAACCGGAGGGCTTTGCCTTTGGAGTTGGATGATGATTAAGTGCATTATGTAGGGAATCTAAATAATTTCAATGCACCATTTTATTGCATGTACTTCTTCAATATAGTGAGACATCATATTATTTTCATATTCAATACAAAACGGCCAGTATCAAGTTTTTTTGTGTAAAGTGTTGCAAAAAAGTTTGAAAGTTTGAGTGAAGTGCGATTATCTCGAAGCCCTTCACATTGTAATGCATGTGCACACTTCAAACTTGAACACTGACTCGGGGGCCTGGAGACTGTAGTGTTTCCTTATGGGAACGGATGGTGCCATTTATCGGTGGCTGATGCATATCAGTGTCTTTGCGGCACTAGGATTAAGTATTACTGCCGGTGTCAAGACTTTGTGGGTTGTTGGGTTCCACTGTGTTTGTGCGCAGTATTTGCGAGGCCTTTGGAGTCGAGTGCTGCAGTCTTTGCAGTGGTGGCAGGTGTTTCTCCGATTGTAAATGAGTTTGTTTCTGTTCTTGCCTGTACTACCTTCTGCTGATGTGTCTTTTTCCGGTGCTTGCTTTTCCGGTGTTATGGTACAAGTTGCTGCTAAGAGCATCGCCAATGGGTGCCCGTTAGATGCGCCTGTCAAAGGTCATTTGATGGGCCCCCGGGGTAGTGCGGGCTAGTGGCATGGGGAGGTGCCGGACAGGCGCCTCAACACGGCACCCGTCATGCAGTCCCAATATCCATTCCCAAGGCCACGGTGGCGCTGCGGGGTGGCCACGGGGACCTGGGCTTGTAGAAGCATGAAGAGCAACACAAAAGTGAAACAAATTAAAGTAAAAGTCAAAAAAATAAAAAATTGCAATGAATTTTAGAATGAATATGTGAGAGTTATGGATGATTTAGTATGTTGTGATTAATGTGACTAATGCCCTAGCAAGGCATTAGTCACATTAGTCACAACGCACTAATGTGACTGCGATTTTAGCGAAGATGGAAAAAAAACCAGCATCACGACATGATACGAAGATGGAAAAAAAAGACCAACATAAATACATGAACGAAAAGCAACAAATTAGGCCAACATAAAGACATGAAACGAAAAGCAACAAATCAGGCCAACATGAAGACACAAAACGGAGAGCAAAAAATGAGACCAGCATCAAGACATGAAACAAACACCCAAAAAAATCATAATGAAGAAGACATGAAACCATGACATGGAAATTAAAAAAAAAACCATGGTTGTAGCTGTGACATCAACCGAACAAGGCTGAAAAAAGTGAAAACGTTGCTATAACTGCGAAACCAACAGGGAGTTGCAATGCAATTTTTGACTACACCTGTAGGCGTGAAATCAACCCAAAAAAATTATATATTGTAGTTGGAGCTGCGAATGCAGCAAAGACGCAACTATGACTGCCATCCTGGCATTGACTTCGTCTAGCGGGAGGAACAAAGCTCACGGCAAAGGGACAAAACTTGCCGAGACCGGGAGGTATTTGACGAGATGCGGGAGACTAACGGGAGTCTTCCCGAGCCCGTTGAGGTGCGCTGAAATTGCCATGCCCGCCAAGCGCCGTTGACGGGAGCATTACGGATGCTCTAATGTAATGAAACAGCCATGCAAAATCAGCAATGCATCATGCCACATACTACAAGAACCTAGTGCTTTAGATTCCAGACTGTGGTGAAGTATCTGGTAGTGAAGCTGCTCATGAAGTGCATTCGATGAACGTTGAAACATATAGAGGACACACAAGGCTCTGGCTTTTGCACCAAATTAGCAACATTTGTCCTTCTCAAGCAGCCATCTGCACTACTTTTCCATCAACGGGCCAGAGCTTTTTGGGTGGTACAGTATATCCACAAGCACCACCTCAAAGATCCAAGGTCAAGGCAATATGACCCTATCCACGGCACTCCCAACTCATAAACAAATCTTAGCCGTTGGATCAGACTGGGAATATTCTTAGAGCATGATCACATGTTGGACACCAAATGCCAACACAAAGGGGTGCTAAATCGGGTAACTTTGTTTCATTTGAGAGGGGACTGGTTTCATTATACGTCCCACATGTTCTATATGAGCTTCATAAATTGTGGTTCATGTGATCAAAACTAATATCTTACAATACTCAAGGCTTTACATAGAAATAGTTGAAGCTAAGATTTGGTCAAAGACTATGAGATATTGATAAGTCAATTCTCTTATAAAGGAGTTGAAAGTTGGGCCGCAATAGACCCAAGCTATTCCAGCTTGGGAAAGCTTTATGGGTCCCGCCAATGGTACAATAGTGGTTGGGCATGATGCATGGGTCCAGGTACTAGGCTAAACCTGGCATTGTCTTGTTGCGGGCCCCTTTATTGATAACATGTGAACATGCTCTCATCCACTTAGTAATTGTGAATACATGAAATTCTCATTTAAGGTTTTAGAACAATTGGAGCTGATGTGCAAAAGTTACGACATGTCAAAAAAAAGATTTTTCTTCTTGTTAAGTGATTACATCATTAGGACCTCCCAATCAAACCAACTAGAATAGTGTGGATTTGCATTGAAACCAACACTCTACCCAATAAAAGAAATTGAGCCCTTAGAACTTTTTGCATGTGAGATCTTAATAAGTACATATAAGCAACCCATCCCCTAGTTACGTTCCAACACTTGCCCAAACCCAATCCCACTTTTGCCTAAAGCCAACCCTGCATTCTCCTAGAACCCCCTTGCTTGTCACCCAAATCCACTCCCACTTTGGATCAGAGACATTGGCATGGTTTAAGGTGTGTTCTATCTATCTATCTATCTATCTATCTGTTCTAGGTACAAGATTAGGAGGCGCGCATACAATTGGTGTTGGTTGTGGGTGCCAGGGCGTTGGTTATAGCACCCTCTACCTTAAACTGGACTTGGGCTATCATAATAAAGCAAGGGGCAAAGATGATGAATATGTGAGCAGTCGCAGTTCATGCTCTATGCTCAAGTAACCTCACGATCTTCGAACTACACTAAAGGCATTAGACCATGGCTCTTAAACGACCATGGTGCCCTTACACACAATTTACCCTCCTAAGTACGTTAAGTTATGTGAATAATGTCTTGCTAATCAATCAAATTATATCTCCAGAGTGTGCATGGATGCCCCGGGTTGTGTGTCAAATTCTCAAATTGTCAAGTTAGCATGGTGATGCAAACAGATATTCACAGGGAGTATTGAGAGCATCTAGGGAGGGAGATGATCTTCACTGACCTCTCCGGATTGTGGGCTAGTGCTAAGAATAAACAAACATCTTTCTTTATAAGATTGTGGGCCAGGTTTGTTCCTTCGGACAGGTTACGCCCCTCCCCTTCAGTCCACTCATGCATGAACTAACCCCACACATAATGCTAATCCCACATTTTGCAGCATTTGAAATTCATGGCCACTTGTAAGGCGGTTCATCAGTAGTTGTTGCTTCACTTGGCTTGGGTTTTGATCGACAGTTGATCAATTTCGGTTAATTGAGTTCACTTGACCCAAGTGTGACCCTGTTCATGTGGTATTCATTTTGTAATCAATGTTGCTTGCATGTGTGGGGGGCAGGTGTGCTTTTGGGGGTTCGAGGGTGGAGTAAATTGGTTGTTGATTAATTGTTGATGACTTACCTTTCCTGTGATCACTACCTCCTAGGATTTCTAGTTACAGAGTTACATGTCGAAATTGCACCATGTCTGCAAAAGATGTCTGCTTCATCCTTTGGCTTCCATGGAGGTAGAAAATTATGGAGCTGGCTTGCATTTCAGCTCAGGCTTGAAGAATCAGTAATCCCAGGTTCTAGAGAATTTATTCGATTTTACGACAAGGATTAGTTTTTTTGGGGGGGGGCTCTGCACCAGTTGATCATAATCTCCACAAATCTACACATCTCTCTCTCAAGGTCTTTGGGTTGACGACCATCTCATAGTACCGTCTTACGGAAGGGTCCAACATAGGATAGCACTACCTAGCCTCCAGATTCTTCAGAGATCATCACAAAGTGTCTGGAAAAAGATTAAGGAACTTAAGTGCCATGTGTTTGACCAAGACTATTATTCTTGTAGTACACCTCTTTTCAAGATTTCGCTTAGTATGTTGCAATGCATAGTGGGAGAGGGAGAGAGAGAATTAGCAGCTAGCAACCGGCTTGCAAATTGATCTGAGGTTCGGCATTGTACTAGGATTAACTCCTACTTGCAAAACAAACATGTCGAAATTGCAATGGCGGTTGAAGTGGGTTTGGTCTGAGGTGAGATACCCAGAAAGCTTTGTGACCTGGTGTCGAAGGGATGAAGGAGCTGCCAATTTTCGGAGATTAATTCTGCATATTGTGCAAGAACAATTTAGTGTAGGTGTTCGATCCAACGCTCTAATGAAATGACTAATCTACAGCGTTCTGCGAAGATCATCCAAAAGTGTCTGGAAGAAGACTCTAAGGTGCTATGTGTTTGACCAAGACTAAGTATCTTGTCAGTATACGGCTCTCTCCTAGTAGATAGATTGTGATGCATTAGGGAGAGTGATAGGGAGAAGCTAGCAGCAATCAAATCACAATCGATGGGGTTCTGGATTGTAATTCGGTGATACCACAGAGGTCGCCATGCGACCAATTAAGCTCTCTTCCTTGCATTGCTTAGGATTGTCTAATCTACAGATTCTTCAGAGGGGGTTTCAGAAATCATCACAAAATGTGTGGAAAAAATCAACTTACTTAGCTGCCCAGAAACTAGGTATCTTGTCAGTATAATGCTTCCCCTAGTCGATAGTGATGCGTAGTGGGAGAGAGATAGAGAGAGAACTTAGGTAGGTAGCGGCAATCGGCTTGCAATTGCCGGGTGATTCCAGAGAGGTTGGCATGTGATCAGTCTCTCTTACTTACGTTGCTTAGAATTTCTTCACATGTACAGGTTCTTCAGAGATTGACACCACAAAATGTCTGTCCAGAAGAAGATCAACTAACGTGCCCTGTGTGTGGCCAAGACTAGTCATAATGTCAGTCTACGGCTTAATTTTTCCTAATAGATGGCGATGCATAATTACAATCGGCTTGCAAATGATGGGGTTTGTGGATTGTTGTGTGATTCCAGCGAGCCTGAAGAATATGGAGCCTGGATCATGGGTAATCTGGGGGTTACTTGCTATGGCGACTTTTCTGGTGGCTGCAAATGGCCACTCTCTGGAAGTGGCATTCAATCCTGAGCAGCCTCTGTCGAGGATGCAACTTCACCGTCAGCTCACGGCGATGAACTCCGCCGTCATCATTAGCGCTAGCCCTGACGTTCTCGGCGCAAATGTAAGCCATGTTTTCAGCTCCACTCTCGTAAACAGATGCTTTGAATGCAATTAATTCTCTTGTCGACCGGTTCGACTTACTGTACTGAGTTACGGAGTTAGACCTAAAATGTAGGTTAGGTTCAATTGCTTCGTTATTTGACAATTGAGATAAGGGTCCGATAATCAGCATTCATCGGATGCTTGGGCTCATTGAGCGCAGGCCGAATCAAGTGGTTGGGTGACCGTCACATTCTCCAAGACCAAGGGAGCTGCAGCCACCGACTTCATCGCCGTCTTCTCCCCTGCCAATTTCGAGTGAGCACTTGATAACAGATTCTTTATCCTTTGAATCATGAAGCTGGTCATGTGCTTAATTCGAATGAAACTTGAAACAGATCTAAAGTACAGTGATTCAAGTAGTATCTGAACGAGGACAACTTATCTGATGCATGCGTCTTGCGATGTTTTTTTATCTGGTTTTCAGCGGAAAGCAGTGCACGGATGCGAACAACACAGAAGTCCAAGCTCCAGCCATCTGCAACGCTCCTATCAAGGTAAGCAAATTAAACTTGCATTGTGTGGCTTTTACCAAAGTTTCCCTGTAAAGATTCCTCTACAAACACCCTGAATGAGGTCCCATATTCATCATAATCCCTCTTGGGGATCGAGAAACTTATGGCTGCTGTGTGCTTATTTTTCAAGTTTGAGTATGCCAATTTCACATCAACCGACTATGTGAAGAAAGGATACGGGACCATCAAGTTCCTCCTCATCAACCAGAGGGCTGACTTTGCTTTCGGATTCTTCTCCGGCGATCTTGCCAATGTATGATCATTTATAACCTTCCTCTAATTTCTCCAAGTTCACCTGATTGTGGTCTGTGCTACTACTTATGGGATGCTAATAACTGCAACGATAATAACAAACAAAATGAATTTTAGTACCTGATTATTGTTGTCAATCAGTGAACGGGAAGATTTTGGGCAAAATCGTTCAAGATCCTAATGTGTCCAAGTCTAATCGGTTACTTGTTGATTTCTTTCGGATTTTCCTATTGATTCAAAGAATATTTCATAGCTTCCTCCTAATGTGTCCAAGTCTAATCGGTTACTTGTTGATTTCTTTCGGATTTTCCTATTGATTCAAAGAATATTTCATAGCTTCCTCCAAAAGCATCGGCAATTGGCCTAAAGTCTTGAATTTGAACTGGGTATTTCTCAAACTCATTCAGGAAACCTTTAACTAGTGTTCGGATCTCCCTGTTCATAGTTGTCAATCCTTTCTGAAAAAAATTGTTATACTTCACTTAATCAAGGCTCATGATGTGATGATGCACAGCCTGTCCTTGAGGGCATCTCCAACATTGTCAAGTTCAAGAACCCCAAGGCTCCACAGTGGCCAAGGCTCGCGCTCGGAAAGGAATGGGATGAGGTACTAAGTTCCACTTTCTGCATTTGTCTGAGTATTTGTTTACAAAAAAAGTGGAATATAGTAAACAGAGCCTAATTCGGTTACTTATCTTAATCGGACACCTATGTTTAAGTTGTGTGTGGTTAGGTGTTCCTCCAAGAACGGTGACGAACTTAAAAGACATGAAAAGACATATGCTTGAAAAAGATTAGACTTTGTGCTCAAAATTTGTTAACTATTTTAGGTTGAATAATCGGTTCATAATTTGTGGATTTATATGGTTATTTAAGAACCAAGAGAATATTCACTTTGATAATGAATAAGACATTCATCTGAGCTCCAAAAATTATGAGGAGTCTTGCTACAACCTCAGATTTTGAATTTGGTAATCATCTTGTACTAATTGCATGTTGACAATCCTAGGAGGAGTGGGTGCAAAGCCGAAAGTGTCCGTTTCAGGCCTACTTAGCTTTTATATGGTCATTCAAGAACTAAGAGAATGTTCACTATGATAATGAATAAGATATTCATACAAGCTCCAAAACTTACAAGGAAACTAGCTACAACCTCGATTTCTTGGACTTGTACTAATTGCATGTGCAATGTCCTAGGAGAAGCGAGTGCAAAGTCGGATGTGTCTGTTTCAGGCCCACTTAGCATAATGGATCTGAGACTGTTCAAAGTGCAAAGTGCAAAGTGCAAACAAGACATACATTATGGAATGAGAATGAAACCTTGAACCATGTTTTCGCGGTCTTTGTGCCACAGATGACAGTGACGTGGACAAGTGGATACAGTGAGAAGGAGGCCAGACCCATTATTGTATGGAAGTGGGAGGACGAGTCAGACTGGAAGACTTCCCTTGCCATCACCCTCACGTACGAAAAGTCAGACATGTGTGGTGAGTGCCTCATGTGCGTCCTCCTGAAGAATTAGAAGTCAGAAATTTGGGGAATCCTCCTCATGGGGAGACTTGAATTTGTGGAGACATTTGATCTCTTTTCTTGTTGAATCTTCAGTTTTTGGGTGCTTTTGTAACCTTTTTGAAATGATCCAGGTGCACCTGCTTCAACTGTTGGGTGGAGGCATCCTGGGTACATCCACACAGCTTTCCTCAAGGAGTTGGGACCTGGTGCCAAGTAGGTGCACATGACCAGTTGAACTGATTTCATTCAATTTTCTCAAACAGTTCATTTAACATAACGTTTTTAACATAGTGGGGAGCTCGTGAACCCTTTTCAGTCACGTAGACATGAAACGCGATCAAAATGGCATGAATTGAGTTGCGTTTCCAAGATACAACCTTAACTTAACTCGGTGAGAAATGGCCCGTTATTCTTGGGAATGTGGCTCATCCAGGGGATCCTCCCATGGGGGGTTAACAATGTTATGTGAACAACCTTCTGCGGCAAATTTTGAGCTGGCCATGTTGGCTTATCCTGCCCAAAAAATTTGTGGAAATATTTAATTTTATCGGTAGAAGGTTTGATTCATTTATCAACAAATTAACGGGAAATGAGTTGGCTCTTTGTTATGTGAAGGGTCCACAAGTACAAGGTTTGAGCTCATACTCTCTCGTACACTGAAGTATGGTTCTCAACGTAGTATGATAGCATGTCCACACTTCCTGTGTGGGCCACCAGTGAACGGTTCCTAGCAGCACTGGTTACATCTATTGGCCATCACCGGCTGAATTGGAGCCAAAAGTAGTGTGGGCATGCTATAAGTGTTGCAGAGGGGACCAATCCCTCTCGGCTGATTTCTTTGAGTTAATGCGGCTTCCTGCAACCTTCTAATCTCATTACTACCTCCCTACCACTCATCATCTACCTCTTCATTCTTGATCCCCTATAACAAAACCCAACTCAGACATGTGAGGTCATCCTTTAAGATTCCCTGCAACAAGAACCAGCTTAGACTAAGACGGCCTAGCCACTGTTCGCCCTCTATCCCTCAAAGTGATTCACAAGAACGATCCTGTGAATGACTTGATTGATTGCATTGTGCAGGTATCACTACAAAGTTGGACACAAGCTGAAGGATGGCAAGTACGTGTGGGGCGAGGAGAATTTCTTCACCTCTGCACCTTACCCTGGTCAAAACACCCTGCAGAGGCTCATCATCTTCGGTGACATGGGAAAGGTGTACACACACACACACACCATCATTCCAGAATTCAATGATGTTGAATCTGAATGATCAATCTAGTATTCTACTATAATCTGATGGTGGACGGTACCAACTTGCCAACCAACCGTGTATGTTAATGAGTGTTGTAGAGACAAAGAGATGGGACGATGGAGATCAACAACAACCAGCCCGGAGCATTGAACACCACAGACGCACTTGTGAAGGACATCAACAACTACGACGTTGTCTTCCACAATGGAGATTTGGTCTACGCAAATGGCTACTTGTCGGAATGGGATCAGTTCAGTGACCAAATCTCCAACATCACGAAGCGTGTTCCATACATGGTCTCTGTGTAAGTGTCTGCAACAATGTTAATTCCTTCATCAACTTTTCACCGGTTTTAGCAGTCTCATCTTCTAGTAGGTTAAGTTAAAGTTTCGAAGAGCTTGCATTGACGTGAGGTGATGATGTTGTGTTTGATGAAGTGGCAACCACGAGCGTGATTACCCCGGATCCAGTTCCTTCTACCAAGGCGTGGATTCGGGAGGCGAGTGCGGTGTTCCCACATCCACTACCTTCCACATGCCCGCTGAAAATCCCGACAAGCACTGGTAAGCATCTTCGATGCTTATTTAGTCACTTTATGTTGTTTTCTACCTTATAAGTACTACACTCGGATTTGCGAGGTTAAAATTTCGGTGCGTTCGCAAATGTATCTGAAGAAGCCAAGATCAATCCTAGAGACGTTTGGAGCAATTCTCAAATTGTAATAAATTATCAAAGTCCACTGGCATTGAGCCGTGGAAGGTGACATAGGTCCCCCTGATTATGTTACTTATTGAGCCTAGACTGGTCAACAAATTTCTAGCACGTAGTCCAATCTCTTTGCACCTCACCACCCATCACTCAAATATAGGTGTCAGATTAAGATAACTAACCAAATTAGGCACGCCTACTTTTGGTAACCCTTGAGGGCCCGGAGGCTCGAGTGGGGTTACTGGACACTATAACCATTTTGATGCCCTCTCCTTTCTACTCTCCAATCATGGTGATGAACAGCCTCAATTGAGGGCGGGGGAGGGTGCGGGTTATTTTCCTGAGGAAGTCATCCTCTGCCCCAATCACAGAACGCCACCCCATGTGCCAAATGGGTATGTTCTGAATTCTTCACTACCGGTACGCATAATGGAAAAAAAGAGGATGATTCTGATGATGTGTCGTAAGTTTAGGAGCCAATTTTCAAATGGACAAACGACTTAATCCGAGGCTCTTGGTGATCCACACAGGTATGCGGCGAGCTGGGGGAAGTTCAAGTTCTGCATTGCGAATTCGGAAATGGACTGGCGAATTGGCTCCGAGCAGTACAAATTCCTGGAGCACTGTATGGCGAGCACCGACAGGCAGAAGCAGCCATGGCTGATCTTCCTTGGACACCGAGTCTTGGGATACACCTCCGCGGTTGGTTACCAAACCCTGGGCTCCTTTGGAGAGCCGATGGCATGTGAGAATCTGCAAACCCTTTGGCAAAAGTACAAAGTTGATCTCTCGATCTACGGCCACGTGCACAATTATGAGCGCACGTGCACAGTTTACCAGAACAGCTGCGTGGGCGACGAGAAAGACAATTACTCGGGTCAGTTTAATGCCACGATCCACATCGTGGTCGGTACGGGCGGCCGAGGAACCGAAGGGTATGGCCCTGTGAACACCACATGGAGCCTCGTCAAGGACGAGTCTCTCGAATACGGATACTTGAAGCTGACCTCGGAGGACCACCAGAACTTGTTGGTGGAGTTTATCCATAGCAACACGGGTTTCATTGCCGATAAGTTCACCATCAACAGGAAGTTCATGGACGTGTTGGGATGCGACAAGAGCAAGGCACCTATCTGTCCCAGCGTCACCTCTGCCGATGCTTAAAAAATATGTATACAGGTTACTGGCAGATCATGCCGATGTAGAAACAGGAAAAAATAAAATAAATAGAAAACTCCATAGCAATCAATTACTGTCAATCACTGACCTGACCCTACTGGTTTCATTCACATGTAACCCCTCCCTCACCAATTGCGAAATGACACAGAAATTTATTTCGTCCACGTTTTGTCAATCTTCCACTTTGGATATGATTTTGTATGAAAATCTTTCCATCAGCATTCAACTCTTGGACCCAATGATTTTTAATTTGGCTACGCAGCGGCTTTTTGCTAAGCACGGGGAGTCCCAAGCTAAATTGTTAAAGGCATGAAAAAAAATTAAAGAGGGTTGGTAGCCAAAAAATTGGATGTTGATTGAGGTTGATAGCCTAATGAAGAGAAGAAAGGGGGAGGCGGTAGCCAATAATTAATGCCCTATGACCACTAATGTAGCCAGAGAATCCAATAATGGTGGGGCATGGAAGCCTATTCCCTCCCCCCAAAAATTCAAATAGCCAAATATTATGAAGTGGGGGCCACATGCCACCTCCAACTTGTCATAACATGCCCACATATACACTCCCCAAAAAATTATGCATAGCCACATACATATATGTGGCACATCATGTTGTCGCATTTAGAATATGCATGGTCATCCCACATCGCCACATGGATCTCCCTTCACCTCACTTGAGATGCCTCAAAAGCTAGCCACTACGTGAGTCAAGAGCCACTAAATAGATGCATTTCTTTTGAAATAAAAAACACTGCTCGGACCATCCATGGCATGGCCCTGCCCTGCCTCAGCGATAAGGTGCAGTCACCATTGGTGCTAAATTAGTATTGATGACCTTCGACAGACACCACTTACTGTCAGATCAGTGACCCCAGTGATGTCCTTCACATGTAACTCTCCCTCACGGATTGGGGTAAATGGCATTCAAATTCATTTCGTTTTGTCATGTCAATCATGCACTCATATATGCTTTTGGTATGGAAAGCTTGTTTCCATCGGCATCTACCAATGTTGGTCTAGTATATAGGTGAATGCATGGGTATCAATAATCACCATCAGTTATTGGTATCAATGGTGGGTATGGAAATTATAATACTAGTGAAAGATTGATGTTTGGAGGGTACATAAAGGTGATACTAGAATCTTTGTATACCCGAGTTATTATTTGGGTAATATTGTTCTAATTCATATTGATACTAGGGCATTTATGCCTAGGTATGAACTTGGTTCATGTATAGTATACAGACCCGAATGATATCGAAAACATAAATATTGCCAAGTACCCATAGCCTATTGATACCAAAAATTGTGAAAACCTCATTATAGATACCCATATGGTACTAAAAAAAGATAAATATTGGTATCTACTATATAGAAAGTTCCACTGGCTTCATTGTCAATTGGTCCACCATTAATAGGAAAGTTTACGAACATCCTTGGTTGCAACAAGGGCTAAGCACCTATATGTCCTTTCACTTAACCCCTGGTAAGGGGGAGGTGGACGTTTTCATTTGGGTAGTCACCGCTACCCAACAATACCAACATACACATTTACGTTATAATCTTATGAATCAAGACATGTGGATTGTTGAAATTTTGTATGAACAATCCTAAATTTACAAAGCTTCCATCAATATGGTCAGATCTATTGTTAGAGGTGTCAATGAGCTTTTGAATAACATTGGATCATTTCAGGCAATTTTTGGGCAATTTTGCTTTGGCCTTTAGTGGTTAACCTCCATTGATTCCTAAGAAAAAAATTATACTTAATTGGCACATCACCCTGATATAGGCATGGGAAAACTCCATCACCATCACTCACAACTGACTTGAAAATTGCAAGGTCATCAATTCTAGTAAGTATCCAAAAAATGATCCATATATCGAACGGTTCATTACATATAAATGGAATTATACAATTACTTGATGTTTTGTTAATTCAACTTTAAGTATAATGTTGGCCTCTCAAGAGTTATGATCTTCCTTATAATGGGTTGAAGAGCAACGGGAGGTTTTGGAAATACCAATGAGTGTTAGACGATGTGGAGAATTTGAGCAAAAATTTAATATCATTGTTTGCCATTCTGAAGCTTCAAGCTATTTTCACCTTCATTCGCGGTTGATGCTCTGCGAAACGTAAGATCAATTTCATTGTTTTGAAGTAAGTAGTGTGCAAACTGCATACATTGAGTCATGAAAAGAGCTTCACTAGAATGGGGGCGGAGGGAATCTTAAACACTTCATTAGACAACCAATTGAGATATCAGTGATCACCCGGATGTTGATAAACAAAATTCCTAGAACGTGCCTACCTATTTCTCCTGTTTCATTACATATTTAACCCCCAAATTTTCCAAAATAAAATAACTTTAGACCACTATAAATAATGCTTGTAAATGAGTCTAGTAAAATTAATGCCACATGTAACAATGATAATCAACTTTTAGTGGTGAAGAGTAATGTCACATGACGTGGGCAAAGACAAGATCCCACTTAATGTTGTTCCCTTTATTCCAACAACATTTGCATTAATTCAAACCAACACTCTTTAAAATCACCATGCACATTTTGATATGAGTTGTGTATGTAGGGAATGAGACTTCAAGAAATCATCCACGTGTTTTTCTTTCTCCATTTGGTCCTTCGCATGTGATGAGATTGGAAGCTTGCAAAGTAGGACACTTGCCATTTCCCTATTGCAATGCAAGGACATCTATGGAAAATAGGTTGATTGTCACAAACTTCCGAAGCCAAAATTGGTTCCATAGACTTATAAGCATTAATATGTACATTTAGATAACTACTTAATAATTTAAACTTCCGGAGACAAATCTATCATGTAGAAACAATAGTAGACTTGTAATAAATCCTATGTTCTTAAAAAACATATAATAGAGGTGAAATCAATCCATGGTTTTAGAGAACATATGATAGGTGCGTAATCAATCCTATGGTTTTAGGAAACATATAATAAACATGTACATATAAACATGTAATGGAAGTGTAATATTTTATATATTTTTAGGAATCATATAATAGGTGTGTACATATATTCCTTAGATGATGAAACTTTGTCATATTTTGAGCTATGTCTTTCATTTGAAGTTGGGAATCGCATCACTTAAGGTAGAAGCACCTATTGTGGGCACTTTGAGCACTTATACAGTCTCATACCTAAATCAAACAAATTATTCAATATTTTACTTGGATTAGCAACTTCATTTTGTGCCCAATGACATTGAGATCACATGAATAAAAGCATATCTAGTTTACATGAAAATGTTCAAAAACACAAACCTCATTTGACCTTACTTAAGGCCTCCCTCCCGGATGGTGGAATCTTCATTGGAAACCTAACTGACGTGTGTGGGTCACTATAAAATTGAACCCCTATATATAGGAACTTTATGAAAACATGGTATTCGTGAAAACGTCACACGGCACACGGCACACGGCATGCAAAAATGTCACAAATGCCGTTTTCTTGAATACAAGGAAGGCCAGTTTGAAATGGTCTTTGGAGGCAGCTTTTGCCAACTACATTTGGATGTATTTACAGAATGCTAGTAGCATGTGCCAGTGAAAAGAAGGAAATAAGTCTTTTTTATATCATAAATGCTATGTTCTTCATTGTTACTGCAAACACTCTTGATAGCAATCAAAACATAACATTCATGATATAAGAAGACGACTTCTTTACTTTATGAACTTGTGCCATAGGTGCCCATACAAAATTAGTTTCAAAATGCAAAATTTCAAAGTTGAAGTGCATTCCACAAGACTAGAAACTGAGTTGGCCTTGAAAAAAAAAGTCACATGTGAATGTGACATTTTCATGTATACTATGAAGAAAAACAAATGTATACGTACTAACAACAAGCTAGAAAATGGACTCATGTATTTACACTAAGCTTTTCAATTTAATGTGATAAATGCCTCCACTACATATACAAAATTAAAATCATGGACTAAATAAGCCTTTATTACATTTTTAAAATCTAATTTTACTTTGCAATGTTGAAGTCATTTAACATTTTTGTCATCCATAGCATGTAACTCAACGATTGCATCAAACAAACAAAGACATGAACACAATAACTTCACCATAATCCAAAGAAAAAACACTCAAGGGAGCCCATGAGCGCTCCAAGAGCCTCCAATTTGCAAAACCTAGAACTCAAATGCCAACCCTAACAAGAACGGACAACGTAGTCATTGACAACTATTATCATATGACAAATAATGAATGAAAACACAAATCGGATGAAAACACAAATTGGATAAAACTAACACATTTATTGTCAAATTTTTCTCTAATCTTAGGGTCTTTTGTACATTTACCTTTACTTTTAAATTCCTAATAGCCTTTCCAATTTTACACACTAGGTATAAACCCAAAAAAAACTCTTCCTTATGTATAGTATCTACGTTAATGCGTCAATTAATAACCCTTCTTGCACTCATTATGAAGAGTCCCCTCCCCCGCATGGCCTCCCTCCACTCAACCCTAGCTAAAACCCCTCGTCTTAGCAAAAACATCTGAACCGTTGTTTAATAGGGCGAGTTGGATGAACGGGTTGGATGAACCGGTTCCCAAGCCTCAAAAGTATAAGATTTTGTATGGGTCTTCCCACATGTTGTGGGGTTTATGTGAGAAAGCCACCACATCATCAAAACCTCGAGCACTTGTTGTGCACAATCTCATATGCTTTCATTTCTCACCAAGTTGTGGAAGGTGAAAGAAGATTTTATGGCTTGAATTATGAATATACTTAGGTTGTAAGGTAATGGACGTAATACCTTGGCATTGGCGGCTAGGCCAACAAGAAGCACCGGAGCTTTGGCTAAAACCTTGCAAAATTGTAGGCACATTTCTTGGTATAACTGCATAGCTTGGTAATTGCTACCTAAAAGTGATGTTATTTCAGCACTGCCACGGTGGGTCCAGCTCAGCTGAAACGTTACCTATATAAGAGGCGCCTAATCCTGATCAAGACCCCATTGGCAATTTATAGGGTACCTCAATTTCGATCAGGTTGGGACTCAATTTTGATCATACTGAAACCAATAGTGCTATGACACATGTCCCTGGTTTTTGAGTGCTAAAGTGAGGAGGAATGAGTGGTTACGGTATACTCTAGACATTGGTAATGTGTTTGGGCCAACTTCTGGCTTCAAAAATTCATAGTAATTTCAATTTAAGGAAGTGAATTACCAAAAAATTACAGTCCTCTTGATTGTTATCTTCCTACATGGACAAAATTTATAGCACCTTATACTTCTCCAGAGTTGGTATGAAATCTCTTGATTGATCAGTTATGGGCACCTTTGCTCTAATAACTTTTAAGCTCTAACAACCCACCCTCTAATGTTAGGTGGGCAAAAACCACCCCCCAAAGTGGATAGTGTTGATAGTTGATGTTTGTCTCTTTTTAGTTCATAATTAGCATTTAATTAGTTCATAACTGTCATGAAGTATGTATTACCCACTATGGATTAGAAACATTTCCCACTGCGGGGACAAAAAAACCAATTCTACCTTACCAGTAGACACAACAGACGATCACGGTGGGACTCGAACCCACAATCTCCCGCTCCGGAGGCGAGCGCCTTATCCATTAGGCCACGCGACCATTCATATCTATTAAGCCGGATTAAAATCTATTTATGAATTGAAGACTTTCGAAATGCGTTCTGGCTTGGCGCTATTAAAGTTCTTACATTATTGGAAAGAATCCACCATCTCATCTTCCATGTTACACATGTATTAGCTCAAGAATTCTATAACTATAGGGGAATCTTATGACTTTTTGAGGCCACTCTATGACATCTTTACTAGCGTAGTGCCATGTGGGACTTAAGTGAGTGTCAAACACTTTAGAAAGGAGACATGGCATACTTTGAGAGAGCCCTCGACTGTAGTTTAGCCCACATTCTATTGATGGAGTAAGTACACCTTTCACAACTATTACTATGGGTTGAAAGGATGTGTGGGTTGAAAATCCCGTGTTTCCACTTTATCTTATGTGTGAGGTCAGAATTAGGATGGCTGATAATTTTAAACTAATGATATATAGTATGAAATAATAAATTATTAACAAAATAATGACATTTTTGGTATAATTTATGTTTTCAACTCATAAAAAATGAAAATTTGTAAAAAATTTATTGACTCCATACTTAAATTTGAACATATTATAATGTGAGCTGAAAAATGACGTGGGTGAAAAAAATTACAATGAACAAAAATATTGTGATATGTCAAAAATCGTTGTGGACCATAGTAATAAGTGTGAGAGGTGTAGTTGGTGTTGATTGTCAACATCATTTTATGATATGTCTGATGTCCATTTGATGGAGCTAGTACGCTCGCATGCAATGTATCAACTGCACTCCTAAATCTCCGAGCATGCTCTCTTGAATGACTTTCCTTGAATTTTGATCAATTAGTGCACCTTGATTAGTGTCTCATAAGATGGCAAAGTGTTATCACCATCTACTTTATAGGTCTAACATTACCTCTAATTTTATTAACATCTATTCTCCATTTATTTTTATCAATGTATTAACTTTATCAACTTTACTTGACCTGTAACTATGCACCATGTGTTCAATGTACCTTTGAAGTTGACATTGATATTCACCTTTACGTATCCACCTCTACATACCAATAACTGCTATCTCCGATTGCATCATGAAACACCATGATCAATATAGGATAAACAAACTCTCATTCACGTTAATGCGTGAACACTGATGTGTCGTATTCTATTTCTTTTTCAACAACTACTTTATCAACTATTCACTTCGATTTCTATTGGTGGGCCCTTTTTTAAAAATATGGCATAAATACAAAGAGAGAGAACAATCTATCAGGGCGCTGGATCATTTGAAAGATGACTACTATAGTCTAATAACAAAATCTATCTATCTATCTATCTACACATTTTCCATGGGTCTTCCTTGTCCTCATACATATTGTGTATATTGAAGCTCTAGTAAGTTCCAATTTAATGACTATGCATTCTTGGTTGGAAAAAGTAGAAGCATGAAAAAAATTATGAAAAAACCAAAGAATATAAAAGCCATGGAGCCACTCATTACCACAAGAAGCAATCAAGGTTATAGTTATCAAGGCCACAAGGTAAAGTTACTTTCAAATTGCTATATGATCATTTAATGATAATTTTAGAGATTCTTGACATTCACAATTAGTAGGATACTAATACAAGCTCCAAAATTCATGAGGAAAGTGGCTATGGACACGCTTTTCATTTGCTAATCATCTCACACTAATTGTGTGTTTCATGTCCTACGAGAAGTGGGTGCAAAGAAGAAATGTGTATGTTTAGGACCCCCTTACCTTGTAAGATATGTGAGTGTTATTTGGTTCCTTTTCTTAATCGGACATCTATATTTGATTGGTGTGTGCTTAGGTGATGATCAAAGAACAAACACCGTAAAGACACATGTTTTAAAGAGATTGGACTACGTCTTCAAAATCTATCAACTACTTCATACTCAATAATGAACACAATCGGGAAGACCTATGTAGCATGTTAAGGAATCATCAAACATGCACTTCAAATTACCATAACCAAGTCAAGGGAGGTCCAATTACAATCCGATTTTTGTTGATGCTTCATCGTACATCTGGAAAATGCAACACAAGTCGTGTTGTGTAAATCTAATTGGAAAAAGTCGGAGGACACGAAAAACAAACCAAATAACACCCACATACCTTACATACCGGTCCAGCATTGGTTAACACAAGTCTTCTACCTTAACTTTATTTTGCCATGTCTCCATACCAAAACCTGGGTTTCTGAAAATCTGAACCTCTGGGTTTTCACTCTGAATCCCCCCTAATTGTAGCCTTCCATCCTCTGGTGATCAAAAGGCCATCGCCCAACCCTTCCCCAACGACACCCTTCGCACGCTCCCCACGCACAAGGATTTTCTTCCAGAAATTCTTCTTGGAAATTGGAACCAGAATTTGCAGCGGAGAGCGAATTGGGTTTTCGGTTAGTGGTGAAAGAAAGAAGCGCGTCTCTATTTGCGTTGATTCCTATTCCATTGCACCGATTACGTTACAAAGTCGCTGCGATGAGTGGGAGCTTCAATTTGAACCTCTTTTACCAAGCGCCGAGTACTAATCTGAGCTGCGGATTCTGCAATTCCGAGTGTGTGGAGCTCCAACCAAAAGGATGGCAGGGAATTTCTTGCCAGGTTTCTCTTCGGGGGCCTTTTCGTGGAAGTCACAGGTACTAACACCCTTGTTGCTACAATTCTGTAAGTCTGAGTAGAATGAGTATGTGATTTGTGGTCAAATGTAGCAGAGTGAAATTCTGTCCGGCGGAGTTGCAGATACTTGTAATTCGGAAGTATCAGGTAAGCAGGCCTTAAATGGACACTTTTAGCTTTGCATCCACTTCTCCTATGATGCGATACACGCAAGTAGTGCGCGTGCGAGATGATTGCCAATTCCAAATCGTGTCCGTAGCCGTTTGCCTCATAATTTTCAGAGCTTATACAAATATCTTATTCATTATCAAAGTGAAGATTCTTTGAGCTTACTATATGCTCATGTAGGTCCCCCAATCATGTTGATTATTGATCCTAGAATGTTAACAAATATTGAGCACGTAATCCAATGTCTTTTAAACACATGATGTCTTTTTGGTGTCCTTAGATCCAAACCTATCATCACACCACTTAAATACAGCTGTCCAATTAAAAAAGTGACCATGAAAGGCCCTCGTACTTTAGGTATCAGATGCAAATTGACCTAAAGAACACCAGGCTAAGAATGTCAGTAAGTACGATCCTTACAGATAAATTCTGCACTGATTTTTTGCATGTGTGACTTCAAGATTTGTTCTAAATGTGCAACGTATGTGTCCCTATTGATGGTACTTCCAACTCCAGATACAATTTTGGCTGTTGGGTTTGGACCGGGAATTGTCTCATATGGTTTGCAATTGTGAATCATGAAGGTTATCATTCAAGTGTCTAAACTGGACTTGAGACGCAATATTTATAAGAGCTTAAAGTGAAGATCCTCGTTCTCTTTAAGTGATCACATAGACCCTTGCAATTGTGATGTTAACAATTGAACCTAGAATGGTGGCCATATGTCAAGCATGTAGTCCAATCTCATTGTGACACATGCCTTTTTGGTCTCCACTCTTAACTACAAACCTTGCCATATACCATTCCAATATAGGGTCTGCACAAGACTAGTCTTCGATTAGGGCCTGCATAGCTTTAGTGTGTGCGTTCTTTTGAACATCATTGAATAGCCTAGGAAAATTCTTAAGTGTTCTAAAGAGAGACATCACATCACACCACAGCGGACAGGAAGAGTAGAAACATCTGAAATTGCAGAGGAATTGCGAATTACCTTGACAGTTATATTTACCTTATGTTATTTTAATTTCCAAATAGTTTGCCAGTTTTAGTCACCTTCCTTACAGGATGATGATTTATTAACAAACTACGAGCTTGTTTTGGCAGAAGTTTGTCCGTAGTGAGGCTCTCCAAAAATGTAAAGTTGCTGCAAGGTGGGGGTAAATTTCAAATCCGAGCATTACGAACAGATGAAGAAAAGCGCAGATTTCGTGGTCCACCTGATTATCCACCAACAGGTCCATCAGGTTCCCTGAACTCGGAATTGGAGGATGATCTTGAGCTTCCTATGTTAAGAGGATCAAATCGAAGGTGTGTAAACTTTCACCTCAAGTTGCTATTGCAAAAACCCTTACAGGGTCATGAGACACATCTTGTTATTGAATAAGCAGTCATTGCAGAATCCAAGGTAAGGTATCAGGAGTAAAGACCAAATGGTCATATTTTGTGATGTGAATGACCCTATTGATGCTGCCGTTACAATAGAGTCATTCTTTAACTCAAAAGGACTTTTTGTTGGGAGTTGGTCCACTATGATTTTCCATTGGTTGTTTTGTATACAAAATCAATGATTTCTTCCTCATGTGATGCATGCTTGGAGGTAGTGTTTGAATTCGAATTAAAAACAACTTATTTCGGTTCATCTAGGGCTGAACTTCATTTTAGCACCTCTTTGACCCTCAATAAACTGATATAGAATGTGCATCCCTCATATCTCCACACTGCCTCTAAGCATGCACCAAAAACATACTGAGCATGGAAGGTTTTATATGCAAAACAACCAATTCCCGACCAGAAGTCATTTTGAGTTAGATGATAACAACATTATATCAGATTCAAAAGTCCTTATACACCAAGATAGAGGAGGTTCACATTCTCCAAGCAAGGTTTTGTTTTATGCAGGTAAGAGAAATAAGGTAGCTGAACCCAACACCAACACCAAACCTTTGACCACCTAAATGAATGGGAGGTCTTCATTTTTAGAATGCAAATCTAGGACTTCCAAGGATCGCTCATTCTTTATCACTCTCATAAATGAGAGTTTCTTGGATATCCTAGATTTGCGTTTTTATAATGAAGCCCACCCATTCATTTGGGTGGTCAAAGGTTCAGTGTTGGTGTTAGGTTGAGCTACCTTAGATCTCATTCTAGCGATAGGCAGCTGGGGAAGGGTTTTGTTGATACAAAGTTTGCTGCAGGGATGCAAGGGTGGATGATGGAGGTTACCCTCCCAGAAAAAGAGGGCCGTTTGGGAGGACTGGTGATGATTATAACGAGCGGCCACTCTCACTACAACCATTTGGAGGAATCAATAATTACATCCTTGCAGGTATGTTATTGTGTAAATTTCCTCTAAGGTAAGGCCTTATTTCCTCCTCTGAGCTCGTAATACTTTTGTATCTGTTCCGGCCTCTTTAAGTGATGACCCACCAGACTTAAGGACATATGTAAGGTGTGTGGCCCTATTGTAGGCACTTCCAATTTTACATACAATTTTGGCTGTTGAATCGGATCATGAATTGTCTCGTCATCACAAAGATTGTCATTTCAAGTTCTAGAACCAGAGATGATATGCGAAAGTTACAAGTGGTCAAAGTGAAGATTCTGTGTCTCTTTAAGTGATTACATAAGCCCTCCCAATTTTGTCAACATTGGATTGTAGAATGATTGATATATGTTGAGCCTATAGTTTAATCTCAATTTGATATGTCTCTTTGGTGTCTATTTTTAACAACTAGCCTTGCCATATACCCCTCAAATATAGGTGTCTGATTAAGGAGTGACCACATAAGGCCACATACCTTATGCAATATGAACAGATTCTCTCTCTTATTAAAAATTGCTCTAGTCCTTCCTTGTGGATGAACGTAGCCTCCCAAAGACTTTCTCTTGCCATCTTGGTTCCAGGGTTTAGTTTTTGGTTTCTCTATTTGAATCTCTCTGGTGTTGGTTTCGGCAGGGATGTTTGTTCTTGGCATTGGAGCGGGAATTACCGCCGACACAGTCTTGAATGTGGAGCCTAACAATGTGGCTTCTCGAGAAGTTATTGATCGGCAAACACCGAACCCAGACGTGTGCATCGCTAATGGTATGAGTGCCATGGTGCTCGATCAGCGACTTTTCATTTCTTTCAACCCGTAAGTTCACTATCTACTACTTCTAGGATATACCTGTAACCTATAGGTATGCTTGTTCAAGTGTTAGAATGCAGGATTTATTTCTTTGATTTGTTTGGATTTCAAGTGCTGAAGCACGCACCAGGATGACGGATAGAAGTTAACCCCCAAACGTCCAAGAGGCTCAATCTGGGCCTCTCCATGCACAAAAACGTGTCTTTGAGCTACATACTTCCATTTTGAACTAATTGTGTCAAAAGCGACCCTTCCAGATCAGTTGAATCGTTGATGTTATTGAAGATTAGGGTTCAAATACAGAGCCTGGATGTCCTTTCATGCAAATACATACTTAATATTTTGATCATTGATGTCACATATAAGTATAATTTTATTTTCTTCTCGAGATAAGATAATATTTCAGATACACTATCAAAGGGCCATAAAAACATATAAAAATATGATTTTAAGACTTGGTGAGGCTTTGTAGAAATTGTGTATATAGGTCGTACATTGAGCCCCTTGGTCCTTGAAGAATTAATAAGTTTAATGCTGAGTGGTTTATTGGCAGGTTCAATGTGTATGTGTCGCAGACAGAGGTGAAGCCTGGTTGTGTGTTAAGGCAAAGCAACTGGAATGTTCTGGAATCGAGAGGTCTAGTAACATCTGATGAAGTCCGAGCATGCAAGCGAAACATGAACACCTTTGGGTTTGTTGGTGATCTTCGTCAAGCACCCGAGATTTCGTGTGTTTACCACAGCGAAAGTGCTGAGAATCAGTTCTTGAAAGATCCTAGTAAGGCTACAATGGGAGATGGTTTCCAACCCAAAGACTTTGAGGAGAAATGAAGTTTGGTGGAGATTATCAACTCCAGCAATCAGGGTGAAGATCCAACACTAGTGCACTGAACTTGTAACCACTGAACTTGGACCCAGGTTTTTGTGCAGGCTGTGTATTATAGTTCATCACAAAGACTTCAGATGAACCAAGAAGTATTTAACTTCCAACAAACTGTACAATAGAAACAATGTGGCATCTGTAGCAAGCAAATGTTTTGTTTATGTAAACTATTGCAGACCTTGGATAGCTGGCCAACTAGCATCACCTAGCTAAATTTTCCGGGCCCCTATTTGTCACTTAGCTTTAGCTAGCTAGGTTCATTGAACCTAGGATTTTTACTTAGCTTTAGCTAGCTAACTTTTCCAGAACTCTCATTTTCACTTAGCTTCGACTAGCTAAAAAGTTGTGTGACATGCATATTCATTCTAAACCATATAGAAATCCATTCAAACGAAACCAAACAATATATATTTGGTTGTATTGCTCTCAGGTGGCTCTGTATTTTCATGTTGTTGCACAATGAAATTGAAAGGCTTAAATCAACACATATAGTTGGCTTCCTCACTTTCGACTAGCATTAGTGATAGATCATCATCATCATTATCATCATCATCTTCTTCTACTTCATCATCATTTTCTTCATTTTCATTATCATCGGAATTGTCAATGTCATTTGGCAATTCAAGACGAGATGGAATCAAGGTGTTCCAAATCGGAGATTCCACGACATTTGCTGGATTATTAAGAATCAGTCTCATGTTCGGTTTCAAAAACATAACCACTTCAACGAGTCCGGGTTTGAGAGACGACCGTTTGGGTGCAATGACATCATTCATTCCACTGAGATCACATTCAGATTCTAGCTAGCTATTAGCTAGCTTTAGCTAGCTAACTTTCCTCGCCTGGATTATGGCACTTAGTTTTAGCTAGCTATTCTTTTGAGACACTGAATTCCTGCGTAGCTTTAGCTAGTTGGAGCTTTTAGCTAACTAAATAGCTGCCCACTTAGTTAGCTGTCCAAGGTCTGAACTATTGTGCTCAAAACTTAGTCATCTACTTAGACACTATGAGTTCATCATATTGTGGAGTCATTCCAAAATTTAATTGCAAAAAATCGATTCCTTGCTGACAAATCAGAAGCTATTTATCATTGTTGCGTTGGAGTTTAAACTAGCATTAATAGTGCACAGATACTCCTCACCACTAGAAGACATGAAAAGAAGATTTGTATTCCAGAGCCAAATTTGGCAAGGAGGTGCAGAGTTCTCCTTGATGGTCACGTGTGTATGATGTCTGTGATTATCAATTGCTAGTATAATTTTGCCAAGACAGATGTCATGTGTGTATGATGTCTGTGATTACCAGTTGCTAGTATATTTTTGCCAAGACAGATGTTTTAAGCCTCTGATAGTGAGATGACCCTTTGCATTCAATAAAGTTATCCTTAAAATCTCAGCCTTGGGAGACCTGACTTTAGACCTGTACCTTGAGTTTAGGTGGATTAACGTAAACTTAAGGAGCTTGCCTGCCCCATTTTGCCGGAGTTTTAATTAGCCCGGTGCAGCCTGCCAGCGCGGTTGCCTGCCTACATTTGGCTCAAGAAGGAAATGAGGATGCAAGTGGAAAGCAGAAAGGGGTAGGGTGCCTCTAGAAACAAAGGAGTCAGGGTCCAAAGCTCCCGAGGGTCCCAACTCAAGGTTCCCAAAGATTGACCTTGTCATTATTTTTAGTCTACTAACACAAGAAGACAAATCCTATAAATATAGAATAGATCTCTCAACTCGGGACTGCAGCTTGACTTTCACCCAGCATCCCGAGACTTTAGGGATAACTTTAATGTTTGATCTCTTTTCTCTATGCTTCAATCTCTACATTGATACGCCCAATTAGGTATGTGTGTGACTTTAATTTTCTACCTTTGTACACATGTTGGGAGTTCCACTTTCCACCCACATTCTTCTAACAAGATATTGAGCAATTTATATATGGGAGGGTGCCATGGACCTCCTTACAAGCACATATCAAAAGTATGTGGGCCTTATGTGGTCACCCTTGTTAGGTAGAAGCCTTTATTTCAGAGGGTTTGTAAGGTTTTGTAGCTAAGAACAGATTGGACTTTGTGCTCACAATATAGACACCATTCTAGTTTCAAACGATTGGGAGAGCCTATGTGATCATTGGAAGAGTAAGAGAATCTTCACTTTTAATTTTTGCATCTCCAATCGGCTTCTAGAACTTGAAATAACAATCTTCATGATTTGCAATCGCAAATTGCATGAGAAGATTCTTGAGCCAATCCAACGCCCAAAAATGTAGATTCCAATGCCATATACCTTAATTCTCGAAATATACAATTTTTCACACTATCTAGTTGGAGAAATAAACGTAGGTGCTACACTAAATTCATTATTTTTCTTCTCCTTTTCTTACTTTCCAAGATTTGAGTGTCGACAATATGACCTTCACATCAAGATTAAAGAAAGAGGACCCGCCGGACATGCAGATTTTCACCAGTTCACGAGCAGATTTAAAGCCCGGGTTCTTGTGACACCAAAACTCGAATTCAATTGAACATCTGCTTCAAACTTTCTTCACATTTGTGAAGTTCGAAAATTCCACTGACCGAACAGGTGCATCAACTATTCATCATTGTCATCGTCATCATCATCTTCCACCCAATCAAAAGAAAAAAATGTTTACAGTTTTTTTGGCAGTACTCATGATCACTTTTCATGTAAATTCCGGGGCTGTTTCATCACCATTATTCTCATTTTCCTTGTCAAAAAGTGTCCAGAAATGGTTCGGTCTGGAAGTTCTCACAAATTCTCTTATGACACTCCTCAGCTGTAACCCAGAATTGTTTGAAGTTGATGGTACCTAATCCAGCCATGGCGATGGTGAGGAGATTAATTGCGGGAGAGTCGAGGCATGGATTACTACGTGTACTTGTCTCGAAATTTCCTTCAGCTCTGGTTCCTGCGACGGAGAAAAACTTGTTTCACGATGTTGCCACACAGAAAGGATCTGCAAATGTATTGGACTCAAATTTTAGCAAGCCCAGCATGTCAAAAGAGTTTGCTGGAAGGCGGGCGTGGGTTAGGGCAAGCTCGGTGGCGACCACTACTGCGGAGGAGGTGGTGGTTTTGGAGCATCTTTCGGGGTCTGAAGAAGGTTAGTGGGCTTCACATCCATCAAATTAGGTATCTGCTTCCTTCATTCTTCAATACTCATGTTTCAACAATGTCAACCGCATATCTTACTCTAATTATTAGGCCTTGGAGAAACAACCTTGAGGAGAATTGGTGCCATTTTTCAAGCCACTTCAAGAAAATGGACTAGGTATTTGTAGTGGTGAGACCTGCCACCTGCCAAGGTAAGCGGCCTTAAACGGGCACTTTTGTCTCTGCACCACTTCTCGTAGGATATGAAACACGCAATTAGGGCAAGATGATTAGCAAATCCAAATCGTGCCCGGAGCTAAATTCCTCATACTTTTTGAAGCTCATATGAATAACTTATTCATTGTCAAAATGATTTCTTATTGATTGATCATATAGATCCCCCCAATTATGCTGACTGAGTCTATAATGGTTAACAAATTCTGAGCACGTAGTTCACTCTCTTTTCAAGACACATTTTTTTGGGTGTCAACATGGATATTGAACTATTTGAATCAACATGGAGATGTGATGTTGGCTTGTTTGAAAATGAATGATATGCACAAGTATACCCTTGAACATGATACGGCTAACGGGCTCACATTCATGTCGGTAAAAACACTGATGTTTATTATTCTTTTCTTTTCTTGGACAGGTGTTGTAGTGTTGACTCTCAACAGGCCTCACGTGAAAAATGCAATTGGACAGGAATTGCTTACAAGGCTTCGAGCGAGCATCGAGTCTCTTCAGTTTGATGATTCTGCGCGAGTCCTTCTCGTTCGCAGTGCTGTTCCGGGTGTTTTCTGTGCTGGTGCTGACTTGAAGGTATTAATTCATTTTCTGCTTGTCAAGAGACGATGCTCTTGCTCCTTGCATTCAATGGGGGATGGTCTTAGAGAAAGGGATGACTCCGATGTTGCAACCGGCATGTTGTTTCATCTTTGAGTTGGTCTAATTCTATACATAAGCCCCGAAATGGCCAACATAGGAATTCGAGGGACATCAAAGAATATTAGGTCAACACCAGTGTCGGCGTGGTATATAGGTGAATGCATGGTATCAATAATCAACACCAATGAAGGTATCAAAGAACCTACCCATGGGTATCAAAATTGTAATACCACTCAAATTTTGGTATTTGGTGCGTAGAATCTTTGTATACCCAAGTTATTATTTGGGTCAATACCATTCTGAACCATATTGATACTGGGGCATTGTTGCCTAGGTATGGAGGTTCTTGCATGGTTAACAAACCTGAATGGTATTGAAAACAAAAATACTGTCACATACCCAAACCCTAATGGAAGCAAAATAAAATAAAATATGAAATCCTCATTATAGATACCCGAATGGTATCCAAAAAGAACGATACAAGACCAACACTGGTCAACACCTTGAGCAGGTTCCTAGCTCCCCCAAGGGCAAACCCCTAGGTTCTCCCCACATGGCTGGTTGAAATATTTGGTTCACCTGGATAAACCCACTATAATTGGGTGGACCACACGGTGAGGAATTATCACTATTATGTGCTCTCATAAACATCATCTCAGTGATACTCAACCTTACAGTGATGGAGCTATCATGCTTGACAGCCTCCAAAAAACTGGCAATCATGTCAAACGTGTATAATCCAATGGCCTTCAAGAGATCTACAATTTCAAACCTAAAACTCCAGTACAATCTTGTAACTTAAACCTTAGCTTCGGGATGACATCTTTTAGTTCCAATGAATCTGTTTGAGCAGAGGGGATCTCTTTATAAGACCTCCCATTGAGACTCCCTTGACCTGCTGATTGTTACAGGAGAGGCGCAAGCTGGATCATGCTGGGGCTCAAAAATATTTTCAGATTCTCCGTTCAACATTTACAGCACTTGAGGTATTCAATCAATTTTTATCCATGGAAGAGTAAGATGTGTTTAGTCAGATTAACTATAAATTAATGTGCAGACTATGAGATGAATTATTTAGTCATTTTCATACATTGAATTATCAAGTAATCTTTCGTACATTGAATTATTACGTTATCTTTAATACATTTAAGAGGTAAGTATCTCATAGTCTGCACAGTATATCATTCATTCCTCTCCTTTCTTGCTTTTGTTGTTATAGTCCTTTTAAATCTTGAATAACAAAGATCATCTCAAAGTTTCTCCAGTCTTAAAATCGAATTGACCTAAGCATGGGCAAGTACTCTCACTGGCAGTATTTCCATCCTTTCAACTAAGAAGAGTTTCAGTTATCTTAAGACTAATACAAATTACTCAAGTTGAGTGCTTTACAAGAATTAATTGCCGTTGAGTTAAACAATCCATCTCCTGCTTGTTCCAATTCGCTATCTTTTTACAGTATGTATCGTAGGTCTTCACAATTTTGCTTGTTCTTAGAAATCGAGAAATTTTTGCAGAGTTTATCTATTCCAACCATTGCAGTGGTTGAGGGCGCAGCTCTTGGAGGAGGCTTGGAATTAGCACTTGCCTGTGATCTTCGTGTTTGTGGTATGTCAAGGGTTGATAAGATTCTGCATATCTAAATTTCCCTCTTGTTTTAACCCACTTTATGGATTTCCGTGAACAGATAGCCAAACCTGAAACAGAACTCAGTAACATCATGTTTTTGAAGTGTCTGCAAAGTCAGTCCATCCATGTATTAGTTAATGCAACATAGTTTGAGCTTGCTCCCATAGTGCAGTGTACTCTTTCTGGTGACAAATACTTGTGGTGTGGTTCAAGTACAGGAGATGAAGCTGTGTTTGGGTTTCCAGAGACTGGTCATGGCATAATTCCTGGGTGAGATTCGGTACATTGGTATTGGGTATTTGTATGTGTTATCTATGTTGCCATTTATTGCTATAACTTGTTCTTCTTACATGCATTGTTATTTGCATAGAAGATTTGGAAAGAGAAGTGAATGATACTTAAGTGACACCAAAATCTCCATAGAGAAGGCTTAGAAGGTCAATATGTCACCACCATACACTGTTCTATTCAAAGTGAGGAAACCATATTGGATACATGCTGCCCAACTAACCCTAGCCACTGTGAGGATAAGGTTGATGGGGCCTAAATGGTTACTTTCTCCAACTAGCGATTAGTAATACATGGTTAGCTAATCTATATCAACCCCGTAGCCAGTTTCCTCATAATATTTGGAGCTCATATGAAGATTCTTGTGCTCATTAACTAGTAATATAGGGCCCTCAAATTATGTTGACTATTGAGCCTAGAATGGTTATCATATTTTAAGCACGCAATCCAATCTCTTTCAAACATGTGTCTTCTTGGTATCCATTCTGGGAGCCACACCAAACCGCATACCACTTAATTAACCAAATAACGGATGTCTACCTTAGTCAAAGTAGAGATTAACAAATACTCACTTGCAGTGCAGGTGGTACACAACGGCTTCCTCGACTTATCAATCAGGCACTAGCCAAGGAGCTTATTTTTACTGGTCGGCGCATCAACAGCCACAAGGCTGAAGAGATTGGTACTTTCTGGAAGTTCCACTTTGGTAGTGGCTTTGCTCAAGTGCACTGGAATTGTCCATTGAAATGTTCACAAGCAGTTTGAAGAAAAAATAATATTAATAATATATATAAATCCGTTCAGAGTTTTACTTTGTTGTGGAAGCAGGGCTTGTGAACCATTGTGTGCAGGCGGGCTCTGCATATCAGAAGGCTCTCGACATTGCCCATGAAATCATCAAACAGGTCAAATCTGCCCTAGTACCTTATCCTCAATTACAGATGTAAAAAAAACTTCTTCCATGCTGTGTTATTCACCTATGATTGTGTAGCTGGGTGAACATTTGAATCTAAGGCATGTGGGCCTCATGGGTCACTCTCGTTAATTGACACCAATACTTGAGTGGTGTATGGCAAGGTTTGTAAATGAGAGCAGACACCAAAAAGACATGTTTCACAATGAGATTGGACTATGTGCTCAAAAGATAGTCACCATTCTAGGATCAATAATCAGCACAAGTGGGAGGGACTATGTTGTCATGTACAGAGAAAGAGGATCTTCACTTTGCATCTCAACTCCGATTGTGAGACTCGAAATGACAATCTCCGTGATTCGCAAATTCCCCCCAAATAGAGCCATGTACCTTAATAACTTCAATTGTGATATGCGCAGGGGCCTTTAGCAGTGAAACTGGCAAAAGTAGCAGTTGGACGTGGAAGTGAAGTAGACACTGCATCTGGAATGGTGATAGAGGAGGCTTGCTATGTTCAGACTTTCAAGTCTAAAGATCGGCTCGAAGGATTGGCCGCATTTGCTGAGAAGAGAAAACCAATTTACTCTGGTGAATAAAAGTATTTAGTGCTTGAATGCCATAGGAACAAGCATTGGATGCATCAAATTCTACGAGCAAACATGATCAAGGCATGTAATCACACAGTATGTATATCTCTGCACAGGGTTGCATATGAGATGTTATTGTAAATAAATAAAGTTTTAACGATTCTGGTATTTGGTAGTTGATTATTACACTTATTCTGAAGTTATATTGTAATGCATGAGCCTCACTACATCATCAATATTTTGAGTAAGAAATGAAATTGATTTTGGAGTCCAGGAAGCCAAGAGGCTTAATTGGACTAAAAGTACATCAAGATGGTGTCAAACATGTTAATTTTCTAACAACAAAGTGCAATAGCCTCTGTGAGATAGAGGCCAATATCAATTTGATGGTCCAATTGGAAGAAAGATTTGAGACTCCCTAGTACTACATTGTCGAAGAGTGAAGAGAACTTCTCTCCGGTGGATTTGTTGACCACCAACTAGTTTCATTGGCAAGTCTATGATCCGAGGTGCGGTAAGCAACAATGATTTTGCATCCAAGTGATGTCAATGGTTGCTTCTAGTACAATTCACATTCATCATTGAGGAAGACCTTGAGGTGGAAAGAGTTCCACTACTTGGCAAGAAAGGCCTCCTTGAGAGCATTAAATCTGATTTTTGGTGGTGTTGGGATGTCATGGGTTTCCCATCAGTATGGAGTCACTTACCTAATAATCTCAGGTTTGTTATATTGTCTCACCATAACATCAACGGTCACCCTATTTAAAGAGTAACACTATCTTGAACAATCAACCAAGCATCTTATACTAAGGTAGACAGGTCTTAAGTGGCTCGTTTTCTTAATAGGACCCCTAGATTTGATTGGTATGTGGTTTGGTGAGGATCAAAGAGCAAACATCATAAAGTAACATGTATCACTATATTCGGTAATTGGAGATTTTTTCATGATTTTGAGACTACTTAAGGACATGGTTTTCAAATAAAGAACAAGGAAAACACAAATATATATTCAATGTGACTTAATAAACCGATTCGCGCGGGTGGCACTAACCAATTTGGCACAAATACATGTCATCACAATAAGAAATTGGACGAGATATTAAACCATTTGCATTTATTTTGAGACTTTCCAAAGTCTCCGATTAACGAATATAGTGATATGTTTAAAAGAGATTGGACCACATCTTCAAGTATTAATAAGTACTCTACACTTAATAGTGAACACAATTGAGAGGACCTATATATCTAGTTAAGAAAAATCGAACAGACACTTCATTCACGTCGGCCTCCTAACGGAGACCGAAGTTTCTCTTCTTCTTAGTTAAGAAATCAACAAACATGCACTTCCAATAACCCTAACTAAATTCAGGGAGGTTTGGTTTTCAATCCGGTTTTTGCATATGTTTCATTGTAATTTGCTAATGCAACACAAGTTTTGTTGTTTATTTCTAATTGGACGATGTTGGAGAACATGAAAAATGAACCAAATAACACCCATACACCTTAAGAGTGACATTCTTAATATACAAGAAAATTCTTCATGTGGATTTTTATATTAGCTGATGCTTAACCCAAAATTTTCTTGATAACCCAATCTGTATAGCCCCTTAGTTATGTGATGCACCTTTATCGTCAATGGAAAGGAAGCAAAATTGAAGTTCTTCGGAGTGACATGCATTAGATATTCTGAACTCTCCGAGTTTGCTCAGTTTCAATGACATGGATGATCAACACATTTAGAGGATGCATTCATGGTTGTGGAGCATATTGTTCTGACAAAATAGTATTCCAAGAACTAAGCAACCAGTATTATGAAGGAAATTTGTCAAACACATTACAAGTCAAGGATACAATGGAATCGTTACCATTCGATTAAAATTTACGTGAAATGAAAAAGACATACTTGAATCATGATGGCATATATATGCCATTCTCCGACACATTCTGCAACATAAAACTACACCTGTACACATCCACAATCACTTGTCCCTGCTCTGTATAATTTGGGACAAGACAGCTAACACTTGGTTCCAGATTGGCCAACCATTGTGTACCTATTTATAAAAATCTCGCGGAGTACTCCGCAGGCGAATCGAATGCAATTTGTATAGCAATTTGAATAAAAGGAGTCATCTCCAATGCGTCATATGCCAATGAAATTCAAGAGCGTTTGTTGATGAAATAAGCCCGCCCATATTTTACAAACCTTTTTTACAGTGAGGTTGCCTCCAATTGCTGCATCACTGTGTCGTTCAGGTACAATGGTGATGCCGTGCACTGAAACTCCTCAATTTCACTTTTCAATTCAAAGAAATCAACACGAAGTCAGACTTGAATATGAGAATTTGGTGGAATTTGAGATCATAAACTTGCATATTGGGGACCAATCCTTTTTGAGTTTTTATGCACTGAATCCAGAAGTGACTGGGGCCCAAATTGCAGAGCCAAGGGCGAATTCTGTGCAGGTCTCAGATGCAGCAGTCGCCATTTTGGTGGCATCAAGGCCAGAATTGCAGATGTTTGCAAACGCACGCATGTGTTTCATTCCATACTGAGTTAATGGGCCACAGCTCCTCTCAAAGGTGCGCACCTGCCATTTATCCAAAAATTCCTCACGTTGGAAATTTCAAAAAAAAAGCAACAAAACCTCAATCAGCCAGAAAGACCATTCAGTACTATTTATTACTTCTGCATGAATGTTGGACATAAAAAAATTGTATACGTGCACTTCTACCTGCAGACACTATAATAGAAATGGCTGACACCTCTTGCTGTAGACACATTTGAGGTTCTTGCACATTGTGTTAATTGTGAGAAATAAGGTAAATGTGCCTAATTCGGTTACATATCTTAAACAAACACCTTTATCTGAGTGGTATGTGATTAGGTGTGGTTCCAAGAACAGATACCAAAATGATATGTGTTTACAGAAATTGGACTATGTGCTCAAATATGACAACCATTCTAGGCTCAATAGTCAACATATTTGAAGGGATCTATTTGACATTTCTTAAGCACAAGAACATTTATGATAGTATCCACCTAACCACATGCTCTTTTTGTGGTGGAGCTTACCATGGATTTGAGGCAAGCCCAGTCATCCACGAGAACTTGTCCAGCAGGACGCACCGTGGTGAGCTTCTCGACACCATTTTCGAATCCAAACAAAAGTTCTCCAATGCGTTTGACGCTGTTATCCAAATGCGTGCGGTGCGCCAACGTGTTCACCAACTCCACCCCAGCATTCGCCTTTCGGACTGAGCCGGGAGCTGCTCTGTGGAACTGGCATCCCACACCCAAAAATCGCACCAACACTCTCAGAAAAAAATTCCATTTCAACAACCAAATCATGAATATGTACACCTTGATTCAGATTAGTTGGGGGTAAGCCACCACTGCTATGAGGCTCAAACATGTGCATGCCTCACATTGCCCTTAGACAAATAAGATAAAGGATGGGTCCAAGACCACAAAAACTCCAAAATCGAGGGATCCTATTGGTTGAGAGAAAAACATTTTATGGACCCAAGGAGTTTACATTAGGGTCCAAGTATGAAAAAATGAAGTGGCGCTAAAGTGGCATCACTTTCTGGCCAAACCTCGATGACGGTCTTCACTGAAGAAAGTAGTCCTCTTAGTTTGAGAAACCAATGTTTAAGGTTGGGTCCAATCTTTGAGTCCAAAAGTAATGTCCATTTAAAAGGTGTTTTGGACCCAAGTTTCTTGGACCCTGGTCCCTACAAGAAACCCATCCTAAGTCAATTTCTTTGTTGTTGTCAACTACAAGTCCTCCGTCCCAGATATCCAGATGAATTATGGCTATCTAGTTCACCGGTACTACCAAGTCACTCGTATACTTCCATGAAAAATGCATAAATTTCAAACTAATAAGGGATGCGGGTGTTATTTGGCTACTTTTCTTAATAAGACACCTATATTTGATTGGTGTGTGGTTGGGTGAGGATCAAAGACCAAACACCATAAAGACACCTGTTTGAAAGAGATCGGACTACATCTTCAATAAACTACTTCGCACTCAGTAGTGAAGACAATTGAGAGGACCTATGTATTCAATTAACAACCATGCACTTCCAATAATCACAACTAAATCAGGGGTGGTCCAATGTTGATCTGGTTTTTGTTGATGTTTCTTCATAGATTTGCTAATTCAACAAAAAATTTGTTGTATAAATCTAATCAGTAGAAATTGGAGAACATGAAAAACTAACCAAATAACCCCACATACCTTAGTGCTAGTTCGAAAAACCGTTAGCCAACAGTATATATGGACAAGTAGAGAAGAGGAAACAATTTTACCTTGTGCCAAAAGTGGACAAGGTCGGCTTCACGCTGCTCAACATGTGTAAGAATGTTATTGGGAGTAGCTGACAAAAGCTCGGGGAGTTCAGGCTTAGTGACATTCTCATTTGTGGGGTCAAAGCCTAGAAATCGCTCCAACTCCTCCACATCAATTTTAATATCTCCATACTGCATCACATGTGAGCCAGTCCTGTATGTGTTGTGATTTGAGGTTCTTGACTTCACCTGCACAAAGCAATTTGATTGCAAGTTCAGATGATGCAAGCTCTTTTTTTCTCTTCATATCTACTTAACTTTCATGGCACTTGAAAACTTTCACCAATCCATTCATACCACAATAGTCACGAAATCACTGGGAAATTTTATAAGAGAAACTTACTATGACGTACTGATCCTCCAAGGTTTCCTGCTTCAGGTTTTCCACCTCCCTGCCATCCAAATTGCAGCACTTATATAAGTTACAATTGGCAATTTATGTTTTCGTGTTCTTTTCATTTATAACATAAATATAAGTTACAGTTGCCAAGTTACATCCTTCAACAATCCAAAATTCAACATCTCCAAACTCTACTACAATAGAGTTATCCTGTAACTCAACTTGACATTTGGTCGGGAATCGGTTGTTTTGCATACACCACCTTCCATGTTCGGTAAATTTTCAGTGGGCATTAGGAGGTAGTGTGGAGGTTTGAACAAAGAACATTCTTTATCGGTTCATTGAGGGTCGAACTTATTTTGGCATGCCAAGAGTTTGGCCCTCAATGAACTGAAATAGGTTGCTCTTCGTTCAAAATCAAACACTACTACCTCTGAGCATGCATCCCAAGTGGAAAGAAATTATTGACATTGTTGCAAAACAACCAATGGGAAATCATAAGGGATCAAGTCCCGAAAAGAAGTCCCATTGATTTTTGAAGAAAACTCTAATATCAACTAAATTGCTTGGATCAAAAGACTTGAACTTTGTGAACTTACGTGTCTTCCATCCATGCGACACTGTAGAGATCACCCAAACAGGTCTCGTATTCTGGAGGTGGTGGTGGGTACATGCCAGGACAATAAGTTCCCCAGCTGCTCTCCTCGGCATTAGAGGCAGTGGTCACATAAATATTCAAACCCTCAGGTAAAAGTCCTTCGAAAATGCTTCCACTCTCACATGCCTCCAAGTATATCACCTACATAACCCATCCACCACAAATCACCTTTTTAAAAGTACCCTGATTATGGTATTTAGCATGGCTGGAGAAAATAAGTGGTGGGTAGTAAAATAAGCATGTATATGTCATCTGAGAGTTGGTTGGTCAACCTCCAAAGAGTTGCCAAGCACTCATGTAGCAGATCACAGCAAAATGAATTTTTACTGGTTCAAGTTTATTACTTATACCAGAAGCCATCCCACAAGCTCTTTATCTAAGATGTTTCTTGATCAAAGAAAGCTTAGTAAGATAAGACTTTCAGGTATATAGAGATGAGAGTTATCCTTAAAGTCTCTCAAAAACTCATGATGTTTTGGTAGGGATTTCGTCTCATTTTTGACAATCTATACTGTTTAAGGATGTTCAAGTGGTGTTGGAACCCCATTGGTGAATTGAAGCGGAGGTATTTGACTTTGGCAAGAGACTATTATATAAAAATGGACTCCTTGTCCAACTTTCAAGAGCACCATTTCAGGTGCCTGTAAAATTTTCCCAAGATATTCATTTCAATATAGCTATCTTTTGGCCAAAGTCGAACACATCCCCTTCAGTTCACCAAAATTGGTGGGGGTTCCAACGCCACTTAAACACGCTCCTTAAATATTCTAAATTGTCAAAAGTGGGGCGAAACTCCCTACCAGAACATGAGTTTTTGACAGAAAATTTTAGGAAAATTCTATTATTTCTGCACATTTTTAAATATACAAGTGACAGTTTTATGTGCATACCAGTTCTTTGAAGGTGCCAGCTGCTGCCTTTTTCTTCAGGGTGTCCACAAGGTCATCAGCATAGAGGTTGGGTGATGTAGGCATACCTGTTGGCATAAATAAGACACAAAAGTCATTTCAAATTCTCTGAACAACAATTCAATTTGATGCAGAAACATTACTACAGAGAAAACAACATCTGAAGTTGGTCAAGGATTGGAAAAATGAGGATATTTTTCTATTAAGGTAGTCACCCCTTATTTGATTACTCTTCTAATTAGGACACCTATATTTGAGTAGCATGTGGTTTAGTGTGGTTCCAAGAATGGATACCAACAAGCCATGCGTTTGAAAAAGATTGGACTGCAGGCTAAAAAATATGATAACCATTCTAGGCTCGATAATCAACATAATTGGGGGGGACCTATGTTTAATAAGCACGACAATCTTCACTTTGATAGTGAACAAGATATTCATATAAGTTCTGAAAATAATGAGGAAAGTGGCTATGGTTTGCTAACCATCTCATACTAATAGTGTATGATACATTAAAAAAACTCACCAAGCACACCAGGACCACCATGGTCAGTGTAGTAGATGAAGATGTGGTCATCTGGACCACTGTCGACCACCTTGCCACTGCCTCCCTTGATGGCTTCTTTGTCACCCAAAATTGCAGCAAACAAATTGCTCACTGTCACTTCCGACCCTGTGTAGTCCTGGTAAAAGAAAATCAAAGTCATCAACAACCACACTTAATCCATGTGGGTCATGTAAACACAAAAAGAAGAAAAAATCCCATCCAAGACCATTGTGAGAGCCAATACTAAGTAACCGGGTCTGTTAGAGTTATCCTCTAACTCAACACTACTTTGGTCAAGAGTTGGTTGCTTTGCATACATCAACACTTCCATGGTCAGTAAGTTTTCAGTGCATGCTTGGAGGTAATACAACAGTAATGTGGAGGTTCAAACAAAAAACATTTTATTTCAGTTCATTGAGGGTCAAACTCATTTGGGCATGCTAAGAGGTGCTAAAATGAGTTTGGCCCTAAATAAACAACCGAAATAGGTTGCTCTTCATTCAAATTCATTCAAGTATGCACCACAAGTAGAAAGACATTATTGATTTTGCATGCAAAACAAACAATAGGAAATCATAGATGACCAGCTCCCAACAAGAAATCCCATTGAGTTGAAGGATAATTTTAATTTGTAAGGGAAATTATGCAAGAGCTCAAAAAGAATCTCACCTTTGGAACACCCTGGTAGACATCAGGCCCATCAGGTTTGTTGATGATTTTTCCTGGGTAAGGATTCTCGGGGTTGAAAGCAATGTCATCGTACATGAAAACGACGATGTTCTCATCCTTCAAACCTCCCCGCTTCAAGATCTGGTATGCGTGGCATACATCCGCCTGGCATATACCCACAACCCAAAAGACTGTCCATAAAAACTCCACAGACCAATTGCATGCTCATGGTTGTTTAATACTAATGAACCATCCCACATTCACAAGGTACAGCAGATCAGAAATTCAAGTACGACAAAATCTGATGATTAGTTACCTGGTGCCTGTAATTCCAATAGCCAGCTGATCCAGCAATAAGAACAGCCCAGCGAGTCCCCTTGTTAGTCTCATCCTCCTTTTTCACCTCATCAGTTGGCATCACAATGTTTCCATTCCATGGAGCCTGTCTGCCCCAAGCACTCACTGCAAAAATCACTAACAAAAGAGAAAAAACCAGTGCCCTCGCAGTGTCCATGGTTGCAGAAAATTGATCCCTCGGTTGCGCTTTTTATCTGCAGAACCACCCCCACAAAACTGTATCAACATCCAAACTTGGAAATTTTGTTGTATCCAAATTTGCATGATCACCTGACACAAACACATGATTCAAACATCATCCATCCTCTGCAACTAAGTTAAATGTTGTCAGCTAGAAAAACCAAACGTCTTACAAACCCATGTGAAGTTTTTAACTGTGAAAAATTAGTCCAAACAGGGAAAATCTGCAGAACTACCCCACAAAACTGGATCAACATCCAGATTTGTTAATTTTGTTATATCCAAAATTTGCAGGATCACCTAACACAACAACATGATTCAAACACCACCTATCCTCCGTGACCACCAAACAATTTAGTTGCTCTAAACAGTCACTGAATTTAACTAAGTCAAAAGCCGTCAGCTGAGAAAACCAAACACCAGACAAACCCATGTGAAGATTAAATGTGAAAAAATAGTCCGAACAGGAAAAATGGCAGACGAAAGTCCACAACATGCATTCAAAACAAAAACTATGTATAAATCTTTGAACTTCTGTGACATCCAAATTTGCATGATCGCCTGACACAACCATAAGATTCAAACACCATCCATCCATCGTCCACCACCAAACAATTATTTGGCTGTCACTAAATTCGACTAAGTTAGTGGCAGATAAAGCCTCAAGGAAAAGCCATTCAGCTACAGGTTTAAAATTAAAAAGAAATAAACAACTAAAAACCTTGCCAAGAGAATCCAAGCACCAGACAAACCCATGTTCAAGTTTAAAATTAGTCCGAACAAGAAAATTGCAGTATGAAAGTCCATGACATGCGATCAAAAACACAAAACTATGTCAACAACATCTTCACCTTTTGGTACTGGCTAATAAAGCTTCAAGGAAAACCCATCAGCTACAAAAGGCCTTGCCAAGAGAATCCAAACACCAGACAAACCCATGTTAAGTACTCATGTGCAGATTTAGTCCAAACGGGAAAAAATGCGAGTATGAAAGTCCATAACTTACAATCCAAAAAAATGCCATGGAGATGACATCAAGGAATCAACCAGAAACCACAAATTCGTGCAACACACACCCTTGCGCTCAGATTTACTAACAATCTCTACAATCCATCTTCAAAAAAACTGCAAGAAGTCCCAAAAGAGGCTCCCACACAGAATTTGCAAACAAGACCAGGCTTCAATCAACTTACAACACTCAAAACTTAAGACAGAAAGAAAAGGCTCCGTGAAAACAAGATTCCATCACCCCAACCGAGAAAATCGGCATACCTATAACGGATATCTCAACGAAGTGGCCACAACATCACAAGAGTAACAAAGAAAAAGAAAGAGACAGACCACAATTTTGTTCGCTTGCAAAACAGAAAGACTCATCTACCTATACACATGTGGAGATGATTGATTCATTTCGCCAATCAAAGCTTCTTCTCCTTCCAACCAATAGAAAGGTTTGCCTCAAACAGCCAAAAGGTTAAATCATACACATGTACAGACGATCAACAAAAGTTTTCTCATCATCTCTGACACAAAACCTGCAAAAGTTGTAGGAAGGCCAAGTGGCCAAAACTCAACCATCCAGCGAGAGAGAGCGTAAGGTCAAGCTTGTAGCTGGATTCGCAGACCTGGCTCAATGTTGCACGGATTGTGAGCAAATTTTGACAAGTAAAAGCAAATTCAGAGGAGGGAGGAGGAATCTGACCGTGTGTGTGGGAGAGATCCAGGCGACGTGTGTGAGAATGGAGCGATCGAGGAGGACAAGAGCGAGAAGAGGCGGAGGAAGGCAGGGCCTTATCTTTCGATTTGGGATTTCTTTTCGCGAATCGAATAAAAGATTTCTTTCCATCGTCGGCGATCTCTTCCTTTTTTTCCTACTAGGCCTGACCGGGTTTCCCCGGGCAGCTAGGGCAAGAGGTGACAAAAGGCTAAGGCTTGGGTTTACACTAAGGTCCGGCTCCAAAGAAACTCCAAAATCGAGCCATCTTGGTCAAGAGAGTCAATACTTTCCCTCCGAATCTCAACAATCCCCACTCAAAAAAATACTCCTCTTAGTTTGAGAAACCAATCTTCAAACTAGGGTCCAATCTTGAGATTAATAATAAAGTCCATTCAAGGAATGTTTTTGGACCTGGACCCTAATGTAATCATACCCTAAGTTTGGACTTGGTATCCAAATGTAGGGGTGCAAAAATATCCCTTGAATGGACCTTAGTTTTGGACTGAAGCTTGGACCCAAGTTCAAAGATTTATTTCTCAAACTAGGACTGCTAAGATTTGGAAGGAAGGTGATGCCACATTAGTGCTACTTCATTTTCTCATACCATGGGGCTGGACCCTACTGTAAACTCCTTGGGTCCAAAATTCTACTCTTTACCAATAAGATCACTCGATTTCGGAGTTTTTTTAGTCTTGGACCATGGTGTAAAACTACCCTTACTTCATGAGGTACAAGGCTTTCTTTTCAACTGCTAGGTGGCCTCGTATCCAACCAATGACTAGATAACCATCGAGAGGAGAGCAAATGACGAGCCATGGGAGTGGCGAGTCAACCCACCTACTCAAGTCGGTTATTCATCATAATCAATCATATAACGGACAAAATATATGAATCGTGGATGATGGGCATTATTGAAAAAAGTTTTTGGGAGCTTTCATGACACATAAAGTCTTTGGGAACTAGTGACAACTATATCACTACAATTGTGGGGGTTGTATTATCTCTTAGGAGGTTAATATATGTGTCACCATTAATAAGAGTGGAAACATCTTGCTACGATTGTTAAGGCAACGATACGAACGACCTAAATTGTGATTTTTTGGTTTGGGTTTTTTGATATGGGTATTTGGTACACGTAGAGAGGAGGTGAGGCCCCTATCTCTCATATGTTGATTATACGTCGTGCAATTTGGGTTTTCAGGAGTCAATGGCCAAAAAGGTGTATGTTTGATGCATTGCATGTAGCACCAAAAGTTGAAGATTCGTGAGGTCGTTGTGTGTTTGCTTCCAAAGTTGTTGGGAGACATGGGCCCCAGGGGGATGTTTGGGTCGTTAAGCCATTCGTTTGCATGTTTGCATTGTTGAGCTAGGAATGTAGTTATTTTTCTATGTTCTTTTAGTCATGGCCTACTTTAGGTTCTGTACGGATCCATTGTAAAATATAAAGGTGGAGTGACTTGCTAGCCAATATGTGTTGAGTGTATGAAGGAGGTTTACATTGGATATGGTTGGTGTGATCCTGAATTGGAAATACAAATTGTTTATCCATCATATGTCATGGCTTCATTGTGGGTGCCGTGTGACCTCTTGTTACCCCTTCATTGAGAGCATCTTCAAGTTCACATACATTTATGAACTTGGATTGGCTTGGGAGCTGTCTCCTACGAATAACAGTTCCAAATCAATGAAATTGTCGTTTCATGTTCCATGATCGAAGATATACGAGTCTAACATAAAGAGCAGTTGTCTCCTTAAGGAATCGTATAGGACATTCCATATGTGCCCACATTCATTGATTATCCAAGCTAAAATGGTTAGTACATTTTAAGCACATAATTCAACTCATTGCAACACATGTATTTTTATGGCCATTCTTGAGGACAAACTTTGCCATATTATACCACTCAACATGGGTGTATGCCTAAGAAGAATGACCGAAATAAAGCCTACATATCCATAAGGGTGAACCCATTGTGAGGATGAAAATACAACAAGTGTTTGATCTTTTTAAACCTCTTCTTTTGGACAGTAATTTGATGCCCATTTGACATCAGGAGTAGCTCACTCTAGTCTAAAAACCAATTCATCAAACTCAACACCAATACATGTCTTAGTAGCATCAATTTAATGACGAAGCAAGTTGATTGAAGAGTTTTCTTTTGCACGTATAAAATTATCGCCTTCGACATAAGACTCCAATAAATCTAGCTAAATAGGACAAGTTTAACCTAACTTATTGGCCTAGAGTTGTCCTCAAGCATCAGTTCACACTCACCCTATGCACCACCCCACCCACATACATTGTATGTAGTCACCTTTTGGTGCCACTTTTCACAAGGGCGGCCATGACCATATTTATGTCGTTTAATGGTCAAACAAGCAACAAACACCAATGACGAGGGCATACAAATCATGACCAAATTTCAAATCTCATATGACATTTACTATATATATTTACCAAGCTTCTTACATGAACACATGGAATTAGACTTGTTGTGTAACGTTATGTGAACAATCTCATGAACACATGGAATTAGACTTGTTGTGCAACGTTATGTGAACAATCTCATCGCCTCATGTTCAAACATTTGATCTCATTTTACATGGCTAAAGGGCATATAAACCTCGGTAAAGCGCAATTGACATTCATAGATGATGCCATCAAGGATTTTCAAAACACGATCTCATGCGCATTTCTATTTCATGATTCACCGTTACATGTTCAAGTTTTACTGCAAACGAGTAAAATCGTCACAATCTTCGTGATCAACACATAAGATTTCACGAAACAAAAGCCTCTCGCTGATGGCGTTGGGAAGTTGAAGATTCTGTTGTAAAACGAGAAGTTCTATAAATCTATGTAAAAGAATGCAAAGCCAGGTTCTTGAGTTGACTGCGGCAAGATCGGAATCTCCGCCACTACAGTAGTTTCTGGTATACTGTGTGTAGTGTATTGAAGGTTCTTAATTCTGGAGGCTTTCTTTAGCTGCAGCAACATGCCGTAAGGCGACAGAGTGCCTTGGGCGCTGCAAACAATTGCAACCACGCAGTCCAGGATGTGTGGAGGCCAATGAAGCCGAAGGCAAAAGTACAAAGGCCTTTCTACAGCCGGACGGACGTTCAGTTAAAGCACCCCCAACGAGCTTTTTATTAAGGAACGGGTCCCATGATAGAATAAGGGCTGGGGTCCGCGACCTGCAACCCTTGGGCAGCTCCAAAAAAAAATGTGAACCCAAACGGAAAACGTTGCTCACCCTGTCCAATTTTTATTTTATTTTAATGTTGTTCTTGCATTCTTGAAGGCTGCCTAGTCCACAAAACTCATATTGAGTGCACCTCAACTTTCAATGCCTAGATTCCAATATATATGTTCACTTCCACTTAGTAAATAAGCAATTGATTTGGATTTCATTCCTGAAGTGAAATTGTCAATAAAGTATGTGATTAACTTGGAAGTTAAAGAATTGGAAAATGCCTCATTAGCATTGAGACATTTATTTTTTGTGACTTACCATTTGAAAGGGCCTCCGTCATTTACGATTTGAGCTTTAAATATGTGCTAATTTTAGCTAATTTGACTTATAATATTCAACTAATGTCTTCTCCTTTCACAAGCAAATTTCTACAAGTATTCATACACATTCAATCTAATTAAGCATAATCAAATGTTACGACACAAAAAGTAATGCCTTAATGCTAATGAGGCATTTTCCATATCTTTTAACTTCTGAGTTAATTACATATTGTATTGACGGTTTCACTTCGGGAATGAAATCCAAATCAATTGCTTATTTACTAAGTGGAACTGAACATATATATTGGATTTTGGGCCTTGAAAGTTGAGGTGCACTCAATACGAGTTTTGTGGACTATGTGGCCTTCAAGAATGCAAGGACGACTTTTTTTTGAAGTTGGGAAGGGCGGGCAACGTTTTCCAGTTGGGTTCATAAAAGTTTTCATGGGGTTGCCCAAGGGTTGCAGGTTGCGGACCCCAACCTTTATCCTATCATGTGACCCCTTCTTTAAAAAACTCATTGGGGTGCTTTGGAGTCCAGCCTTTCTACTAGGCATTGGATTCGGTGGACCCTCCAAATACATTATTGGTCACAACAAAAACGGCATTCCTCCTATGATCACCCTATTGTTGTACTTGGGTCGGTTTAGACTACAGTGAAGAAGTGTACCTCTCAATGAAGAATTTTAGCCCAAGACAAGGTTATTTTAGGCAACGGTTGGTATGGCAGACAAGATGGAAAAAATTATCAATAATGCCTCTAGTCAGAGTTCTCGGGAGGCCAAGTTTCTTGTCCAATTGTTTGAGGTTACCCAAGAAACTTGGCCTCTGGAGAACTCACCTAGCAAAAGTGTTGCCATGTTGGCATTCATGTCTTTGTTTCAAGATCCATGCTTGAAGTTCTCCACCGGAGAAGTCTTGGCCTTAGTGCAAACCCCGGCCAGTGAACAACCCATTTCGTAGCCAATCATATTGCTCTATTCCCCGAATATTCTTGACCGACACACTTCTTCACAGTAGTCTAAACTAACACTTGTTATACCCATAGATGGATTCCTTGAAAGGGTCGTTTGCACTAGGGGTTGTTGTCTTGCTCATGTGGCATCAGTGGAGAATTTCAAGGCCACGGCCCATGGAGAAAATCGAGGGACCAAGAGGCCACCACTTTGACACTATAATCCAAGGTCAATAAGGATAACAGTCGTTTTAATTTCTTCTCGAGCCCAAGACCTAAGAGTTGAGATCATGAAAATCCAAGGATATGTGAAAATCATCCAAAGGCCGGACTGTGGGGAAAAAGGAATCCAATTTGTAATTGATGGGCCCTCAAGCTTAATGTAAAGTGAACTTGAACCATGTCGAGAGACCACAATGTGTTTTTATGGATAATCCATAATAGTAGTTAGTCCAAAACCTCACCATGGCAACATAATATTTATAGGAGCCAATGGTAATTTAATTGCTTGTCACAACCTCTGGATTTGTGTTAGACCCACCTCTTTTTGATGGACCTAACGCAAAATTTGGTAGACCATGAAACATTATCCACTCTATGCCATGTAGGACGACATGTAGAAATCAAAATAAAAAAAAGTAAATCATCCACTCGAGTTTCTTTGATCCTTCGGGCCCTCAAGGTCTAGTATAAAGTGAGCTTGGATTGTCTCCAAATTATTGACCAATCATATAATTTGTATATCACATATCTGGGACCTCAAGCTCTAGTGTAGAGTGGTCCTAAATCAACAGTAAAAAGCATGAGCCCATCATCAATCTCACCCACAAGCATTTGCACAAGAGAAGTTCGAATGAAAAAAACTCATAGTAGCATTTGATTACTGAGGTAAACCATTAACATGACCACAACCATCTTCATATCGTAGACGCCCCTTGACCATGGTTTCAGATTTTGGTTCGTGACACCGACCACAAGGATGTAGTAGAAACATGCCCTCCCAAGTTGGTTGATGATTCATTCCCCATTCATTTTCGTTGTGTCCCATTAGACTGAATCGAGGTCTATCAAAGATAAAAACCCAATTTGGATATTCAAAATTTATCCCTTTTATTATTAAAAAAAAAGTTGAATGTGTTTCACTAGCCGGATGGATGACCATACATCCATGGATCATGGCCAACCCTACTACAAACTACATATTGTGCACCCTACACCCAACTACACAAAACCCTCACAATGGGAGCCCTTTGCATTGATCAAATGCACCATGGATTTCCAAATGTATGTTGGACAATGTATAGCATAGAATGCATTGGTATCTATCCATGATGACCATGATGTACCTTAGAGCGTAGTAACCCGAGACCCTAGCCTAGATCCTATGAGAACTTTGCTAAGACGGTTCACCAACATGGTTATATGGGTGAACCAATTTTCCATATGTGTGTTTCATACAAGAACTATGTTGCCCAACAAGTGAACATTGTGTATTTTTGACAAAGTTTTTTCAAGTTTTTGACATTTGACACGCAAAAATTTGCACGAAAATAAACTGCACGTCAATTGACACGCATAATTTAGATTTTTTGACATGTAGTGTGACTTGTGAAGAAAAAAACCACACGTCAATTGACACTTTAGAAATTAAACTGACACGTACTACTAGGCATGTGACATTGAGGTGACATTTTAGAAGAAAATGTAGATGTCAACTGACATTCATTTTCGTTTTTGAAAACGTCACGTGACACTTTGGATTTGAAGTTGAATGTCAAATGAAATTTGTCAAACATGCACACTACATGTGAACTGCCTCATTTTTGCAAAGGAAGATTTGTACAAGCGTAGTATTATAATAATAATAATGAAGAAGAAGAAAATATCTGGATATTGACACTTAAAAAAGAGATACACCACATTGTGACCTCTCAAGTCCGTAGGGGGTTAACTTATATTGAATACCGTAGTACCTTTATCACTTCAGCACTAATTGAACTATTTTTTGGAAAATATAAATGTTTGGAAATTATATATTTAAAAACATGAAAAGGAGAATTCTCCTTTAAATCCAGAATTGTTGATTCTAAGAATAGACATTATATTAAACATACGCCTATAAATAGCCAGAGTGGTCAAGGTAACTACGATATGCAAGCAAAATGGTGACTTTTGGAAGTTCCGAAATTATCTATGTTGACATTTCAAGTACGTCAAAAATGGGCTAGGGCGAACCGACCCATACATTGGTACCTTACCGGATGTCTAGTGATGTCACATTCGAATGAATCGGCCCTCAACCTCATAGGGGGTCTTTTTGTATTGGAGCCACTTCATCCACAATATGTAGGATGGTTGATTTTAAGTGAGTGCCACGAATCCCCAGCCGTTCGCCCTCCCCGGTAAGGTACGGATATATGGGTTGGTTCGCCCCAGCCGTCAAAAATGCATGTGCATCAAAGTTCTTATGAATAAGAGACATGCAAGATTTCATGCACAAAATTGGTCCATGGATTGGTTTTGTTACTACTAATTACATTAATTATATCCATCGCTCCATCCATGGATAAACTTAACCTCTTTTAGACCTAATTCTCACGTATATGCTAAAAGGCGAACTTAGACGCATGCACAAACCCATACTAGTCCAAGTTTCTATAAGAAAAACCTAATAAGCAAGACCCAATTTCATCACCTCTATACTCCACATCGATTCCGTTTCCATCAATGTTGAACCCTTTATTGGATGTTACCACGGAACTTGTTGCTTGCTCTTTTCTTTTGTCCCAAAAGGTGATTGCTCGATGGGTAATCATGCAACCGTTAGATAGTAACATTTGATGTCAATTGAACACACACAAAAGTCTCAAATCTAGAAGAGAATTCAAGCACCGTCTTCATTGTGAAGATGTGATGGATCAATCTACCCAACTCCTTCACACTTAAAATGCGCATATGAGTGTTCCCTTTAGATAGGTGCCATGAAAAGCTTGTCGTGTGTTTTTTGCATTATTGGGCTACCTACATACAAGCAATTGAATGATAGCATTGGGCAAATTTTTTGAGAGGTCACCTCCGGGCTTTAAGTTTCACACGGAACTTTCACCAATCAACTTGCACGTACTTTTTGACTCATAAAAGTGCCCCCCCCCCCGCCAAACTCATGTAGTTCGAGAGTCATGATATTTCCTCTTCAAATAAAAGGTCCTATGGAAAAAGGGGTCACCTATTCCAAATGGGTAAATTCAAAGAGGAGCTTCGTATAGTTACGATCATATTCACATGCTTATGTTCTTGTTACTATGGTAAACATTGTATTTAGTGTCATATGGTATTTTATGTTGCCGTAGTAACTTTTTCTAATGACATTTCTTATGAATAAGTTTTTAAGTATTGTCATGGATGATTGGAATTTGAAAGAAATCCAAGCTAATTTATTGAAACAAAGTTTGGTATATTATGCATCTTAACAACTCTATAATGAACTATTGTCATGGATGATTGAAATGTGGATGATAAATCACTTAGTAAGTGACGATAATTGCAACATTGTAATTCGATAGCACCGTATATTGTTCACAAGGAATGACAAATAATGTTAGGTTTACATTTAATGGTGGTGATACTAAATACAATTCTTAGTGTAGACATCGGAATGCACACTTCCGGGGCCTTTCCACATCTAGTCCGTCAATTATAACATCACGGCTTGGAGTTTGTGGCGTCTATGTAAACTCATTTGTTGTGGATCACGGGGAGGTCACTCCCTCTTTAATTAATGCATACACGTGCGCTCAGGACCTATTTATCGGGGGCTATTTACCTTGCAGAAAAGATTATAAGGTATGATATTTTTCAAAATAAAGGTAAATTCTTGTATTTTAATATACCCTATCAATAATTATAATTTTTGGAGGAATCATTTAAAAATGCCCTATTTTACTTATACTACATTTTTTTCTTTCCCGGCACGTGGGTAGAGACCATTAACTCCACAATGAAACCGTTGGTTCAATAACGTTCAAGCAAGCAAGCCTGCGAAGTCATCCATCCAAGCATTTTCAACAAATAATTACATCTTTTCATCCACTAGCACAAACCCTACCCTAGACCCGCTACCCCTAGTAATTGTTTCCACGCTATTTTACATGTACTGACTAGATAAAAGAGGCCATCATATGTGAATTTTACATGTAAACATGTTTCACTATTTTAAAACCCCCTATATTATATGTACATTTTTTTGCAAAATTGACCTAAAATGAATATATTAGACCCTATTTTTTTTATCACACGTTGTTTCTACGATTTTTGCCAGTGACCTCCCCGTGTTGTGGACAAAGATGTTTTAGTACAAACAAGTTCCATGTAAGTCTAGATTGACTCATTCCCAATAGACCGCAGTAGATCAATTTGGGCCTTTGATGCTAATTTTGAAATCATATAATGCATAAATAATCAAAATTTTAATAGATCTTCGCACTTTCACTTTATTAAAAAAATAAGTTTATATAGATGCCACAAATACTCAGTCCATATTTAGAATGTCCTACTAAGGTAGATGGTGCTAAACCAACACCCTAAAAATTTGTACAATAAGTACATCTGGATTTTGAGAATGTCCACCACTTTTACATGACACCCCCCTAACGGTTTTGGATAACTCTACCAATGAAACTTTGAACCCTTATACATGAAATATTTTTTTACCATGGTTTCTATGCGGATTGATAAACAAAGCTCTAAGTTTTTGTGATATGGTTTTGACCCAAGGTATTTTGCATGGATAAAGAGGCAACATATTTGCGAATCTAATTGCATATATCAATGTAGCTTAACTTTTCACTAATAGATGTCCAAGGCAAGAGGGAATTATCACAAAGAAACTTACCTCTCATCAATCCAACATAAAACTTGAACCCCTATAAGCTCACGGACATTCCACTCAAGTGACTTGAACTGGACTAATTCGAGGTCTTTTAACGTTGATTTCGGTCTCAAATCAACCTAAAAAATTTATTAAAATATACATAAAAAACTCTTGGCTACATACTACTTGAAGACGTTTATGTTGGATGATTGAGAGGTAATAGCATGCACACACTAGGACCAATGACTAGTCCACAATAGTGGCAGTGTTTCCATCTTGATAAGATTTTTGAATCTTGTATGCAATGAATTGAATGGGCAACATTGCAACACATTACATCCAATGAGATTATTGTGAGTAGGACAAAAATTCCTTACCGATAAGCAATAAATTTTGGAAAGAGACAAACTTTCACTATCAAGAGGGACTCCTCATGCTGCCAAGGAGTAACGAATGGCCCTTGTGTGAGCATGACATAATCTCATATGCGATAAATCCCTCTCACCAATGTCCAGTTATTATCATGCCCACACTAGGACCAACAACTGGCCTACACCAGTGGGAGAGTTTCCATCTTGATAGAAGTTCTTGTTTTGTATGCATTGAAAAAACTGCAGTACGTTACATCTAGTGAAGTTATTGTGAGTAGGACAGAAAATCCTTACTGTAGCAATAAATTTTGGAAAAAACATGCATTTGCCCTATCAAGAATGACTCTTCCTACTGCCCGTGACCAACGATTGACCCTAGTGTGGGCATGGTATAAAAAGAGTGACCACATAAGACCCACATATGTTACTTTAGGGCCACTTCGCACACAAGACTAAAGGCCCGTGACCATTGCAATCCAAGAGCTCTCATTGGTCGAAAGGGCGGAGACCATCCAAGTTCACTTCACACATGAAGGTGAAGGCCTAAAGGCCCAAAGAAGACTTCATGGGTGAAAAGTCTACATGGAGTCCTACATGGCGGACTATGGAAAGGTTTCATGGTCTCTTGGAATTTGCGTCAGGCCCACCTCCCAAGAGGTGGGCCTGACACAAATTCCAGGAGACCATGACTTTTAAATTTTTTCTTCTTCTAGCAAGACAGATTCCAAGACAAACAAACACCACCAAGTAATTCTCTTAAATTGATAGAGTTTGAGACATATTATATTAAACCAAATCCTCCCCTCTTTTTCCGCCAACAAAGTATGCAATGGTCCCGCAACATGGTCCATTCTCACTTCACACTACGCTTGAGGGCCCGTGACTACAAAAAACGGCTTTCCCAACACCCATGGTACGGCCTTTGGATGAGAGTCAAGGGTCCTCTCCATTACAAGGTCAAGGCTCTTGGCTCGTGTGTGACGTGGCCCTTAGGGCCGCTTTAGACCTAGAGGCCAGGCCAATTCGTTGTGTAAGAGGCTTGAAATCCTCACTTGTGACTGGCCAAAAGGCTCAAATCGGTCCCAACCCCTTTACACCTAGAGGCCGGGCCGATTTGGTGGTATGATTTTTTAAAGTAAAAAATGTATGTTATGACACGGCACGAGCTCATTGAATTGGGTGCACCCAAAATGGAAGGCCAATTCTTGGCCTCGGGGCCAATGTCATATTTCACTAAAAAAACCTTCTTAAATAAAGTATGATTTTTTTAACGAACTAAGATCCGTTGGATTATGTGGAAATCTAAACGGCTCTATGCTAGATTATACTAGATCCGTTGGACTATGCTAGATTTATTGAATCAGCCTAGCTTCTTGGCCCTAAGACCTTTGCATATGGGAAAATTGGCCCCCGTTATAATCTTATTATAATGTGTAGTTGAGGCCGGCCTCCAACCCAAAAAGGGCTAAAATTTCATGCAATCGGCCTCAAGGGGGTTTGGCCCAGCCTCGGTGTGTAAAGCGGCCCTTAGTCTTTCTTCCGCCCCTTTTCTTTCTTTCCTCCCTCCATCATGACTTCGTTAAGAATCACTCCATAGAGCAGAATCCCCCGACGCTTGGCCATTGGCCCAAGGCCACTGGGATACTTATTAATACTATCAACTGTGGACGGATCCGGAAAGAATGATCGTTACGCCTTTTCCAACTTCCCACCAACCAGGTGCAGTTCAGTCCAAAGCCTGCCTTGCTTTTAGCCAAAGCGTCACGATTCCAACTTCCTCTCCTCGTCCTTTTTGATCGTGATATAACCGTCGCCCAGTGGATGAGAAATGGAACTTGTCATCCATCCAATTTCCCACAAACCGGCTCAAATAGTGGTCCAGAATGGATGAACGGAACAAAGGCTAGAGGGTATTCTTGGGCGGACGCTAAACCTCCCCCTACGAACTTTCAGGGGGAGGTGGATAGGGGCTAGGGTCTGCGATCCAGTACCTCCATGCAGCCCTCACAAAATGAATCTAAAATTTTCAGATCCCGATCGAAAATTGTTGCCCGTTCTGACCGATTTCGAAAAATAAAATTGCCCTTGCATTCTTGAAGGCCACGCTTGTCCATATAACCCATATTGAGTGCACTTCATCTTCAAGGTCCAAAATCCAATATATATGGTCACTTCCATTGAGTAAATAAGCAATTGATTGGAATTTCAATTTCAAAGCGAAACCATCAATAAAGCATGTAATTAACTTGGAAGTCAAAAATATTACAAAACCCTCGTTCGCATTGAGGTTCTGATTTTTGTGACTTACCATTGAAAGGGTCTTTGTCATTCTAAAATGGAACTAAAATCAATGTTTTATTTTTAGTATGTTTTATTTTAAAATAATTTAGTTAATGCCTTCTATTTCCACGAGTGTTTATGCACTTTCAAACTAATTAATTGTGATTGAATTTAATCAAGTCTAATTAAACCTAATTAATCATAATTAAGCCCAATTAAATCAAAAAGCATGTTTATGAGACTAATTAAGCCTAATTAAGTATACAATGCACTTACTAGAATTAATCATGATTTAATTCAGATATGAGCAATGATGTGCTTAATTATGCTTGTTTAGGCTTCATTATGCTTAATTAAGCTAAATGCACTTACTTGCACTTAATCGGAATGTATATGAATACTTGTAGAAACCCAGGCCTTGCGCTCAATTACCTTCTAATATGGTTACTTACACTTAATTACATTCAATCGCACTTAATTAGTTTGAATGTGTATGAATACTTTGCGCAAGTAGAAGGCATTAACGAAAATATTATAAAATAAACATACTCAAAACACTAATTTTTAGTTCCATTTTAGAATGACAAAGACCCTTTTAATGGTAAGTCACAAAAATCATACCCTCAGTGCTAATGAGGGTTTTGTAATATTTTTGACTCCCAAGTTAATTACATGCTTTATTGACGGTTTCACTTCGAAAATGAAATCCCAGTCAATTGCCTATTTACTCAATGGAAGTGACCATATATTGGATTTTGGACCTTGAAGACGGAAGTGCACTCGGTATGGGTTATATTATGGACAAGTGCGGTCTTCAAGAATGCAAGGGCAATTTCATTTTCCGAAGCTGGGCGGAGCGGGCAACAATTTTCGGTCGGGATCTGAAAATTTGAGATTTGTTTTGTGGGGGCTGCCCAAAGGTGCCGGATCATGGGCCCCGGCCCCATTCCACCTCTCCTTGAAAGTTCGTAGACAAGCGCGGCCTTCAAGAATGCAAGGGCAATTTTGTTTTTTGAAGTCGGGCGGAACGGACAATAGTTTTCAGTCCGGATCTGAAAATTTTAGATTCATTTTGTGGGGGCTGCCCGAAAGGTGCCGGATCGCGGGCCCCGGCCCCATTCCACCTCCCCTTGAAAGTTCGTAGGGGGAGGTTTGGTGCCCGCCGTATTGTTGGGGCGATATCTTTGAAACGAAGGAGCATGCACAGGTGCCAAGGGCGCGAGCGAATGGACGGCCTCGGAAATTCCGGAATCTTGGATGCTATTGGCCCACCACGGAAAGGAAGGAGATTGCTTTCCCTTCAAGGATCTCCTTAACTTAACTTGCTTTCTTTCCATTTTTCTTTTCTTTTCTTTTTGTCCTTGGTGCCTAGGTGGCCCAGATTCCCTCTGCCCTACAGTTTTGACACCTACAATGAAAGCATACACGCCAGAGACTTTCTAAGGTGTAATGTAATATAAAACTTGTTATTTCCAATGATCACCACACTAAATATTGTATTGAATGTCATATAGTATTTTATGTCAACGTGGTAACTTTTTTAACGACCCTTCTTACGAATACGTTGACAAGTATCACTTTTTATTAGATAATATGAATTGTTGTTTCCAGTAGTTGTTTGAAACGTATTCGGTAGCTCAAGTCAAACATACACCTATTATATTTAAGAGGTTTGTGGTTATGTGCAGATCTAAGAATAAAACACAAAAGAGTTACATATTTAAAAGAGATGAATGGATTACTTGTTCAAAATTTGTTGACTATTCTAAGTCAATAGTGAACATCGTCATAGCATACTTGTATGATCATTTAATAAGAAAGGGAATCTTTTTTCTTGATAATGAATAATATATTCTTAGGACCTCCAAAATTATGAGGGGACATGTGAGAGGAATGGTTGCTACCATGATTTGAATTTGCCAGTCATTTCCCATTAATGGTGTGTTTTGTGTCCCATAATAAGTAGGTGCATAGAACTAAAAGTGTTTGTTCGAGGCATGATGACCTTAGATGGGTCTTAGGGTGATTTTATATAGGGCATAGGGTTGGATTGACAGTCACGTGTGTATGATATTAAGCCTATGTAGAATAGTTGGCAAATTTTGAGCATATAGTCCAGTCTTATTTTTAACACAAGTCCTTTTATTATTAATCCACACTTAACCACTCGTCACTTAAATATACATGTTTGATCAAAATTAACAACCCAATTAGACATGCTTACCTGATAATGATAATCCCTCATGAACCACACCCACAACATCGACTTCTAAACTATAAGGTCATACCCACACATTGTCCCCACGTTGTATATCAAGCACCAACATCAAGAGGTGTGAAATTGGTAACTTCCATTCTATATAATATTAGACCATCTATATGTTTGCACGTACACTCTATATGAGCACTTTGAGCTGTGGATCGCATGATTGAAATTTATTCCATATAATATACACAAGGTCTACATAGAAAAAAAGTGGAAACCAAGATTCTATTTGATCAAAGATTGTGAGGTATCGATTGTTGACTCCCTTATACATGGGTTGAAATTCTCCCCTTTACGTGTTGCAATTTTATATAGTAGAGAGATTCAAAAGGAGAGAAATCACTTGATGACAAAAATGAGTGGGGTGACTATACTATCATAACTCACCTTTGAATGAGTGGCATAAGATTAGAGGTGCCCATGATGACCAAATGTGGAGATGCTCTAACCTCACACTCTTACAATATTCAAACTTTTCCCTAGACTAATCTTTTTAATCCTTGTAGCCTTTGTAATGTTAGTAAATATTACTCCCTCCGTCCCAAAACGATTGTATATGTTTCTAACTTTGGCAAGATTAAGGCCCATTGACCATTGACCGAGTAGTTGTAAGTATGGCTCTTTAAATAAAAAAACAACAACTACTCCGAAACGCCCCCGGAAGTTGCGGTGTCAAAAGACTTCTTGATATAGAAAGTTTGGCGCAAAAATATTCGACTTTGAACCTCAAATTTCTAGCCAGGCAGATAAACCAGACAATCATTTTAGGACCAAAAAAATCGGGAAGTAGGACAATCATTTTGGGACGGAGGGAGTATACAGTTCCATAGTGTAGGTAAATAATCGTTTTTGCCTGCTACGTAAAGACCTACTAATGAGCTCCCATACTCAAATATGATGAAACTCACAAAACATTTGTATTGTAATGGGACATTACACCACCCTCTTACATATATTTGTCATTGAATTTTTTGTGTCACATTCTAAAGAAGAAGAGGATAGTGGCAAGAAGAAAGAAAGGCCACACACAATTAAGAAAATTAGGTAGGAAATAAATTTATAAGGTAGACCGTTAAGGGTGGAAACAATGGCAACTCATTTGAACATAAAGAGGAAAAGTAGAAATTCAAAGAAAATGTAAGTTATAGTTGGCTATTTGTTTCTATTATAGCAACAATTGGTGATCCTAACAATAACTCAATGAGCTTTAATGGTGACAAGGACTTCACATGAGGAGATTTATGTTGAATTCTAAACCATCTAGGTAGGAATTTATTTATTGGTTTGCAAAAACATGTTGCATGCAACAAACAAAGCATGAGCATGTGTGTGCGCACATGCATGCGTTTGATGGCGAGGTGGGGGCAAATTGAATGCTTAACTATACCATTAGTATTGAGATTTGCATAGGAACCATATTTGGTAAATGGGAGGCATGTCAACAAAGGCATGTGTTACATTTGGGGGTGAAATACATGCAGATTTGTTGGCCTTTGGAAGACAATGAGTCAATAGACACCCTTTCGGTTACAATAATAACCATATGGAATTACAAACGATATATATATATATATATATAATTATTATTGTTTTTATTTTTTTTATTTTTTTGAGACAGAAGGCTGACAAGCCAACGCCAAAGCACAGGAGGCAGTTGACCACCTGGCAAGTTTTCCGTCAGGTAGAGAGGAGATTTCACAGCCGGGATTCGAACCGCCAACCTCTTCCTTGAGATTTGGGTATCCCTCCACCATCATCCGGTAGTTTAGGGTCATCTCGGACCAAATTACAAACGATATTGATGGCTCATAATATTATTGACAAATGTGACATTTGCCATTGTAAAGTTGAAGAACACCTCAGCCTCTGTGAGTCCAACATACAAATTGATGTATGCAAACCCGATTGAAATTAGAGCTTGATATTCTCAAGCAATTAGAATCACAACAAAACTTTGGACTTGCACATATGCCTCTGCATCCTCCAACACATGTTTGTTACTATCTTGTAAGGTAGATGACACTAATGCGGACACCTCCAACTTTGTGGAATCATCCAGCCGATGGATTCAAGCATTAGAAGCTTGAGCAAGCTAGCAATTGCGAATCAAGACCAAGGAATTTGAAATCGCTGAAATTAGAGTTGACGGAGGTGTGTTGATATACGCTCCGGAATCAAAGATTCTTTTCTTCGCGATCTGGTGTTATAGGGGGAGGGGAGGGAACTCTTTATCATTCAATGTTGTGTAAGTGGATGAGATCATTAGCAGATTCTACGCGGGTCATTTGCCAATGAAAACCAAGTTTGATGCCAATATTGGTTGTGTCATGTCTTTAAAGTGGTCACATGTAAGATAAAATGTTGCTAAATTGGCTTTTCATTATAGAATACCCACAATGCAGGTTGGTCGGCACCTCACAACCACATGTCACCTCCTAAGTTGCCCACCTTGCACACAAAAATCAAGCGTGACCTAGCTCGGTGGATAACACTCCTAATTGTGGAGGATAGTGGGTGTAGTTTGACTTTTGCGAAGGTGATCAACCCAAATATCATCAAGGCGGTGGCTAGATCACCACGTATTTAGGGTGTGTTTTCATGTAGGCCTCTTGTCCCAAATACTAATGGGTCGGAGGTGTTTGCATGTACTTAAGCACAAGCCATCATCCAACCACATTATGGTGGTCTGCTAGAATGTGGAGGGCCATAGCCACATGCCTCTAGACTTCCATGTGCCCAATAAAGAATTTGTTGACCTACAAGTGTTGGTCACCGAAGGATTAACACCGGTTGAAGACTCAAGAGAACCAATCATAACATCACTCAGGTGATGAGTTGTGTTCATGGGCCCCAAAGTAAATTCGAGAATAAAGCCTTCGAATGGTGGAATCCCAATGCTTCAAATTGAATATGAAGTTAGGGGAGGTTAACACAACTCATCATCTGAGTAATGTTATGATGTGGTCTAGAAATCCATTATTGGTAACCATGAAGAGGAGGTTAGTAGGTGGGCTTGGATTTGAGAAGATGGGAAGTAGCTAGTTGGTACATACGAACCCTACCCCACCAAATTCCCTCTACATTTGAGCGGGTTTGTCCATACTCACACTAGAATTTGGTGGGCGAGTAGCCTACATGGAAACTCACCTTACTCACCCATTGAATTAGAGCGATTGTACCATCGATTAGGAACCAAATATAGGTGTATGGTTAAGGAAGCTAACTGAATTAGCCTCATCTACCTTACTTTTCCTTGCCTAGTTCCTTCATGGTTTTTTGTATCAACACAACCTTATTTTAGTATTTGCAATTGTATGTTGGTCTTGGTTTTCCATTCAATAAGGTAGAGGGCGCTAAAACCAACACCCCACCCAAAAGCAACACCTACTGTATAAACGCCTTCCAGTTGCCAACACTTTATTACCTTGAACCATTCCCCATGGTAAACGAGTGCCCGGGCCCACGGAGTGATGGGTTTAGGTGCCATTAGTGGTGCTACCTCATACTGGGCCTCCACTATAGGGTAGGTAACATGCTCTATTCTATCTTGGGTTAGTTCAAGGTCGGTTTAGGGTGGCTTGTCGGTGCTTATTATAGCCATTCTATTCACGGGGGAAGGGGTTGGTTTTGAGCATAAAGGGGGTTGGTACCCGGGATACAAATTGACAGTTCTACAATTGAATTGGGTGGGATTGTCGAGGTGGCCATGTGGCTTTTCATACCGCTACTAGTTGGGCTTTGATCTAGCTTGGGTCTATTACCCAACTATGTTGGGTGGAGGCTAGGCATATCTATGTAATATGGGTATTTTTTATTTTTTATTTTTAATGTTGGGGGAATACATGTGATTGTTTATTGTCGAGTTTTTTTTGGGTTGAGTAAAAGGTATGTGAGATATTTAATGGCTATTTGGTGGATAGCTTTCATGGTTTTCTTTAAGAGTGATTTGGAGATGTTGAGATTTTTGAGGAGTTCTATGCTTGTGTTGTGTATAGCGCCTCTTACCCCGGCAGTGATGGTGATGAGAGGCTGGGCTTTCTAGCCTTGTGCTCTTCTGATGTCTGCTAATGGGTTAGGTATATTTTCTTTTGATTGTACTGCTTGGTCAAAGATTTAATCGCATGTGAAGGTGATTTTGATGATTTAGATGGTTCGATCTGGTGTGGGAATGATGGGGGTTTGTTTTTCATATGTTACTCCATATATGTATATTTTATCGGGTTGTAATTTTGCGAGGCAATTGCATCATGCGTTGTTGCATGGGCAACTGAGGAGCCATGGTGGTATGGTGTATGTGGTGTTGGTTACCAACATTAGTGAGTGAAGTATCTTGTGTGGGCGTTGGACTTGAGTAGGTTAGTGAGTTAATGAGTTGCGGCATTGTGTCTTGCAATTCTAAGGCCTTTAAAGAATTTTTTGTTGCATAGGGAGAATAGATGTGACCATGTATCTCTATCATTGTTTTGACATGATCAACATCCTTAACATATATGTCTCCTTGGCATATCTTGATAGTGCTCACCATATCCCCCAAAGCATTTAACCCTTGAAGGATGTGGGGTCTCAATGTACAATTATATACACAATTTCTACGGGCTTCACCAAGTTCATAAATTATGTTTATTATATTTATGCATTTGAAACCTTCTCAAGGTATACATTGTCTTATGTCAAGAAAGAAAACAAAATATACACAAACTAGACATTGATGATTAATATATAATGTCTGCTTTTTTTAATCCAAAGCCACCCATGCTGTGCATTTAAACTTAAATCTTCAATAAAATCAAAATTTTAATTAATTCAAATAGTGCATTTGAAAAATAAGTTGGTTTTAGATAGGGGCACTTTTAACATGACTAGCTAAAAATGAAAGTATGTAGCTCAAATATGCTATAGTTTGTTTGGGGAGGCCCGGTTTGGGCCTTTTAGGGTGAGGTGAGTTTGCATGTAGGTTGCTCACCCACTATATTTTGGTGGGAACAAAGACAAATGTAGATGGAATCTAGTGGGGTAGTGTTCATATGTGCCAACCAATTATTGCTATTTCAAGTGTTTAGTGGGTGCATGAAAATCTAGCAGCCCATGGCCATGGCCATCCACATTCTAGTAGGCAAACAAAATGTGGTAGATTCGTTGTTGTTGCTTATTTACATGAGAACACCTCCAACCCACTATTGTCTAAAATCTCTTGGGCGAGCAGTCTACATGGAAACTCACCTTAGATGCTTGGGAGTTAAAGTATTGCAAGAATTCGATGATCTATCAAGGGGATGCATCATTAGAAGGACATCTATAATCAAACAAGGGAGCCGTTGCAACAATTCCAAGTCATTAAAGTAAGTTACATTTTATTTTCTTGCAACCATGGCAACGGTTGCCATGAATCCTTGTTGATATGCAACTTCACCACCAAAACACGGCATTCATGAAGAACACACTTAGCATGTGTCCACATACACATCCATCGAGTCATGACATTTATAAAGAATCTCTATCCATATGATAGATGTAGAGAGGAGAGGAGCAAGGAATGTATCTTTTGTGCGCACACAAAACACACGAGAGGAGCTAGGATTTAAGTAAATATGGACAAAAGACTTGTCCGAAATTAATAATGCATATGTGAGTTATTTCTACACAATTACTGCAAAGCATCTATTTGGGGGGAGTTACTAAATAAATTTGATGAAAAAGTCAATAACACATATTTTAAGAAGCAATGTGGTCAAGTAATCCCACTATATGTGTATTCTTGCACATATATTACAATGTGCATACACCTAAATTGTGTTGCAACAAGAGATGCAGTCCACATCTAAGATTAGGTTTTTTCATGGGTGTGCCGATAGAAATGCACATATATAATCTCATTGTGTCCATAATTCATGCATAAGTCTAGATCTACTTAAAACATAGTCGAGGGTTGTCATCATCTATCTCTCCCATATTTTGTGCATAGGAATCATGGGTTGTCATGCCTTTACTAACTCATTAGATTATGACAATACATGTAAACTCATCCAATGTGAATGAAAATATAATCCAGTTGAAACGTCCCCTATAGGTTTGTGATTTATGCAATCCAACTTGGCTCCATTATATTAACCATATGTATGTGATATTTCTAGGCTTTGAAATGATTCACTATGTTTCCACATTAGGGATGGATGACTTTACATACATGTAGTGTAGCTACAATTTTCTGCATGTCGCAACTTCTGACAAGACCATTACAATTTATTAGTGCCAATAAATAATGATAAACAAACAAACCAAGATCATTGTAAAACCTTACCTTGCACTATTGTCAATGTGGATGAATGGTTTTTACCATGTGACAATGACAAAATCTCAAAGGTAGATGCCTTAAATTCAAAAACTAAATAAGATAATGCAATCTTTGAAAGTATTAAGGATAGCTCACAATATGATATTGAACTATGAAAGAATGAATAGTGTCGTTTGACAAAGTGCCTCAAGGGCAATGCGGGCACACTACTAGGGCCATATATCACACACACACCACCCCCCCCCCAAAAAAAAATCCCCGGGGCAAAGAATTGTTCCCAATGCAAAAAATTGAGAGCTAGATGCAATGTTATATTCTCTAACGATGACCAAAAACCCGCATAATTTCATCATGGTTAACATTTGCAAAGAGACATGAAAAACCCCAAAAATTGGTCACTTGGGTTTTTCAATAATAAGTTAGGGTTTAAACACATGTGTGTTTTTTTTTGTTTTGTTTTGTTTTTTTGGTTTGTTCGTCCTTTTTAATCCATAACCAAACACTTGTTCACTTGTGATGAAATATTGTCATCACAAATTATTTCATCATCAAAAGAAGGTAGTAGTGTTTTTAGCCAATGGATGAACTCATTCATCATCCATTTTAATAAATAAAAAACAGAGTAATAAAATGATGGCTCAGGAGGCACAATTTCTCATCCAAGATCAGATGGTGAGGAGCAGGTTAGCCCTTCTTGAGTGCCTGGATCATATCATAGCCATCAGTGTACTAGGAATGGAGTCAACAGGATTCGAACTCACAACCTACCCGGTCCAATGCTGACGGTTCAACCACTAGAAACTGATGAAGGTGATGTCCAATAGCACTGAAAAATATGAGAATATTTACATTTGTTTTCAGTATTGGCCAGGATAAGCAAGTGTCACCGTTTCGTTTCGTGGAATCAAACATTTCACAGAGTCCATATCGTGGATGCTTGAATGGTGCAGGTCTTGTGAAGATGTGAAATAATTGTGGAACCTTGTGGCCTTTGGGACTTCGTGAAGAAAACAAAAACACAGTCCTTTCAAAATGATGGATTTCCATATTGTCATTTGAGTAGGGCGGAATTTCTAACTCCATTGCATGTTTTGAGGAAGGTTTAGCAGTTTCTCATACGATTTGGCTACACATGGAGTATACATACTGTACTGGTGCAAAGTTGCATCATGTGTATATATATATCTTTGTATTCAGGTTTTGATCTCTTTCGAGTCTGCGCAGACCGGCATGAAGGTCTTGGACTTTTAGATCTAATCTTTACCGAGGTAATGAAGTTTCAGTGTACAGCCATCGAATGCACACAGATATGTATTGGAACCAGAATCCTTCTTTTTGGTCTAGATTAAACCAAAATGTAATCACACAGATTATGTTAGATGATTGCATACTACTTTTGTGCTTCAAAACGCCATCAAGTTACATCATGAGTAACTTGTATGAGAATTGCTGCCATAGCATCAGGGAACAATCAGGGTGATGTGCATTGTTATTGTTATAGACAAAATTGTCACTGACATGAGAATCATGCTTGGCTAGGTTAATGATTTTTCCAGTGTACAGTTAGCCTCATCAAAATCAAGAGTGAGTGTTGATCTTGGTTTGGGGTTCAATCACTAGGTCTAATCGGTGCTAAAGTTCAATGTTCAAGGAAATCTAAACCAACTGGAACCTTGACCGCATACCTGAACCCTAAATGAGAACTTAATGGATGGTTGAATGTTTATGTGGTAGGGGCCGACACCATGCCTCACACATCTGTACAGTTGAAATCCGTGTTTTATTCTTATATTTCCATCATAACTGTGTCAAAAACACAAAGGAATGTTGGACCGATTTTCGTTGGGAAAGGGCAGTCATTTGGGGTTTAATGTGCCACTCCTCATCTTTGGAAGCAGGGGCAATCCACAAAAGTTTCATGGTGTGGAGCAAGCCAACGTGGCACTCATGTATTTTCATAGCTTTAGTGTTCTTCATTCCCTTTCATCTTGTCAAAGATGATGTTGATTTGTTACAAACAATATAAAGAACTAGCAATTAGATGGTACTTTATCTTGTGCAGAATATAATACATGCATGTTGGCAAATTAAAAAAATGCTTAAGCTAGCTTGTCAACTTGCAACTCTGCAAGTCCCTCCTTAAGGATGCAAGGTCTCAATATACAGCCTTATACACAATTCGTATGAGCCTCACCAAGTTTAGAAATCATATTGAATATATATATATATATTTGTGGGTTTTTTATTCCTTATCATATACATTGTCTTATGTCAAGGAGAAAATTAAGATATACTCATACTTGACATTGATGATCAAAATGCAATGTACATATGGGCTGCATATTTGAACCAAAATCTTCATTAACATCAAGGTATTCAACCAATTCAAAAAGTGCACATGAAAAATAAGGTGATTTTGGGTAGGATCTCTTTTGACATAATCATCTAAAAATGGAAGTATGTAGCTCAAATACATGTTTTTGGTGCTTGGAAAGGTCCAATCTAGATCTTTTAGATGCTCAGGGGTTAAAGGCTTGCCTTTTTTTTTTTGTAATTGTCATGCCCAAGCCTTGCTCCACTTCTTCATTGTTTTGTCATTTGTTGTGACCTTCATGCTTTTCTTGTTCTTTCACACTATTTTGTTTCTCATTTTTTAGACCTCCATGCTCTTCTCATATTTGCTCTCCTTCTTCCTTGAGAGTGTTTTGTTTCTTGAGGTCACCATTGCTCTTCCTTTGCTTTGAGATAGCATTGTTCATTTTATTATTTGTGCATTGTTTGCACCTCTTTTTCCTTTAGGTGGTATTGATTCTCTTAGTAATTGAGATCAACTTGTTCCATTTATTTTCTTGACATCTTCTTCCTTAAGTTCGCCATGGTAATCTTCTCACTTGATATCCCTCTACTCACAAACCACTAAACAAAATCATCTAAACCACGAGTCATGTTGTGAGTAGGATTGCATTTGGTTCATGTGTTTTGGTTACTATTTTTGGTCTTTGGATTCAACTAAACATATTGTCCAGTCTTTGGTTGGGTCTATTCTTCTAGCTCTCTCTCAAACTTGACTTGGGGTCATTGTTGTGCTTTGTGAGGTGAATATCATGTAAAGTTCAACAAAAAAACACAACAACAATTGAACCACCACCACCACCACCAAGGTACTATGGTACCTATGCCTATAATATTCATTTTATGCATTTAGGAGCATTTACAAGTCATTTGATATTTTTGGCAATAAAGGGATAGAAATCAAAAGTGACTCATAGGTCTACCTATCATAAGCTCAATGGCCCTAATCTAACATATATCTTTTTTGCATTCTAATATACATGATTGATTTTAAACTAATGGGATAGTGATGCTCACAAGGAAAATATCAACTATACATAACATTTGTGCAATATTTCATGTGTAGTTGGCTATACATGTGAATCTACATTTAATCAGTTAAGTCATAACACATGAAGAAGTTGAATCCTATATGGCAAATCCAACAAGTGCAACAAGCCGTAAATCAATGGAATTTAGGAAGTAGTTATCTTATGGACACGGATGGGAAACCCTTCTGTCGGTTTTGGGGTTGGGAAGAATTGAGGCTTTCCTCGCTCGGGTCCCACTCTCTCCCATCTGTAACCCACCACAAACATAGCTAGAAAATTAATTGTGCGCATAAGAAGTTTCTAGAAGGCAAGTACCCACATTCATATTCACATTCGTCCTTGAATGGTAAAATCTATTGTCCAGTTACTTTCAATTTCAATGTTAAAGATCTACAATTGATTTGACCTCTCCATGTGCTCACCTGTAATTTGTAACAAGATGGTGAACAAGTAATAATGTCTCTGCTTTTGCGAGCTCAATACCAGGACATAAGTGAGGGCCATTTCCAAAAGGCATGAATGTGTTGGGCTTGGGAGGTTCCTGACAAGATGAAGGTCATATCATTATTTGAATGTAAGGTGGTTTGGTGACCCAAAAACCCAAAAGAAAAGAAACCCAAGGCTATGTAGTTTTGTAATATTCACATCAAATTAAGCTTTGGAACACAAGGATAAGCTACTAGAATTGTTGCATTCAAATAAGTATTATCCAAACCTACTTGCATAATTTTTCATGCATCATTCAATTTAGTGAGGCCCTCCCATAGAATAGACATTTACATAGACTAAAGATGGAATATTTATTGGCAACTATCTAATTCTAGAATCTAAAGGCAATTTGTGCAGGACAAGTTCAACCACTCACATAGATTCATTCATTCATGGACAAAGTTATCAGCCTACAAAACCAACTTATGAAACCAAACACATGTTGATCATAAAAACATTTTGATTGCCTACAGAACTAGGAGGTTCATGATTTCATTATCCATACCTCAAACCTCAATGGATCAAACTTGAAAGGATTTGGAAAAAGGTTTGAATTGAGATGGATTGCAGTTGTCGAGGCCCATACAGTTGTGCCTTGGGGCAAGAGAATGCCTAGGTATACACCAAATCAATTGAAATGTCAAATTCACATAAAATTATCTATAATAACAGCCTTCCTACTTAGTAGTATAGTAAATAAGTTATACGCAATTCCCTCTTCAAATTTGATTAATATCCTCCAATAACTCGTATTTCTAAAGATTCGACTTCAATGGTGTTTTTTAATCATAAAGTTGGCATTGCTAATTCATAATGCCTCTTACATGGACATGAAGGTTGACTTGATCAATACTGTGTATGCATCTCAAAATGCAAGTGACCCGGGTGACCATCATTTATATGTTGAGTCAATGTATGTTACATGCCCTTCAAGGTTTAATACACATTTTCAGTGCTAATTCAATATTTAGCTGATGGTACATTCAAACATTGATTCAACTCATAATTCAACCTTTCTAGTCGCATCCCATAGATTGGAGGCAAAGAGGGAATAATTGTATATGACCGCACCTTTTGTCCATCCAACATAAAAACTTGACCCCCTATAAGTTTGTTGCCGATTCATCTCAAAAGTCCTTGAATAATCTAATTCAAAGTCTTTAAAACTAACTATGGTGCCAAATCAACTAAAAAAAAGTAACATGCGGATGGCATACTATTTCAAGACTTTCATGTTGGATGAATAATATGTATGCTCGAATAGGGTATTTCCCTCTCTCCAGATCAGAGAAACAAAATATGCATCCTTATATAAGTCTGGCAGGCATTGATTCAAAGTTGTAGTTTCATGTGATAGCTAATTGAATCAAATATGTGGACTGTGTGCTGACATGAAAATTTAGAGGTTTATGATGTGTCAACAAAAGATGAACATAGATAACACAACATTGATCTGAACTTGATTGATTTGACCACTTCATTTGTGATAGTCCTGATGATCAAATACCTTTGAACTCAATGTCTTCTTTGGGTCGTCTGGGAACCATCAAAATGATTGATTGCAGCCTCAAAGTCTCATCAATCACCTATAGCACAATCACGGCCATGCAACTCATGACGCAAGTTGAACAAAAACAAAACAAAACAAATATCCAAATGCCGATATTTACCAGAATATTTAATACCATTCACAGATAGGTTGTAGAAACAAGATTTAACACGTGTTGAGGAGGAGGAGAAGGAGAAGAAGAAAAAAGTGCAATCATACCTGAGATGTGAAGGGCATGGAAGCTCTGAATTTGAACCACTTTAAAGACTCGTCTTCAACCATTTGTGCTCTGAGTGTTTCTTGTTCATCCTAAATAAATCACAAATACAAAGTGAGTGTTTCCTGACAAACTGCAATCCTAAATCTTTCAAATGAAAAGATTGATGTCTAATGCTCCATCTTCTAGCATTGGCAGGTTGGCAGATGTATACGGCTTTGTGATGGTCTCAATATGCAAAAGACTAGTCTTATTTTTTGTTTACATCATAATAACTCGCCTGATAGCACTCTCATAACATTACTCAGGTTAGCCATGACATTCTGTGGGCCATGGCTAAGTTGAGTAATGTTATGCCACACATGTAACGCAGAGTGCATTATGAAACTACATAAATGCATGAACCAAGCGTCCTTCGATTTTTCTGGTTGTGCTTGACACCCCCTCTTGATTGTTTTCACAATCGACGTTTATCTTATGCCTATGAATGTCCCTTCTGCCCTGTAAAGTTCCTCAAAAACCAAAGAGAAAATCTAACCATGTTCTTTATGCTCTACAAAAGTCATCCTCTTCTCCGATTTCAAAACAAATAGCATTTCTTAAACATGTGCAAGGACGTTCTCTTTTTATTCTAGCCTTAACAATAAAGTTTCAAGAATCAAGGTCCTTGAGTACATGCATAGTCAAGTGGTAAGCTCTCATTAATCAAAAGCTCATGGTTGTCTATCTTCTATCTGCCATGTTTTATTTGAATCCCCAGTGCAATCATTCTTGAGTTATCCGGATTACCTAAACCTTAATTCCATTTGCATTGTCTACTTAAGATTGTTATGCAATGTTCAAGAAGGCTTCGAGTTAAGAATGATACTCGAACGCGTTGTTGCACATCTGGATTGTCGTGTAGGAGCTTCATGACCCATGGGATGAGAGCAGCCGTTGTTACGTAACCTGCCAAAAGCAAGGACGTCATGATGCCACAAACATCACGATCTGAAACTTTGAAATCCTCGAGACTTAGAAGACAATGTAACACATCCCCATGCGCTGTTGTTGGACCACCTTCTCTCCATTTTGCTATGGCCAGCGTAAGTCGCTTTAAGATCGATTCTTTGGCCTGTTTCATCCACACCACCGTAGCCCACAATGAAATATTATGTTTTCGTGTACAAAAAGGGAAAAGGATAGCAACTATATCTGCAAACACTAGCATGAACTTTAAAGTCTCTTATTTTGTAGATTACAACCGTCTCAATTAAGAGATGGAATCTTTCGATTCCAACAACCATGATTGGGGCAACTCAACCTTGAAGGCCAAAGAAAAATCTTTTCCAAAAATCGTTTAGAATATTTCAATTTAATTCAGATGCTTATTGAAGAAATTCAACACCTCTTCTGGTAGAGCTGACCATACAGATGGAAGCTTTGTAAATTCACGATGTTACACACATATTTCCAACTGTCCATGTGACCAATTTCAGAAGATTATAATGTCAACGTATACAATGGTATGGATGGCCAGAGGTGTTTGCCTGTACAAAAACATCCACCTCAGCCTTCAAGAGGTTGATCTCCCATTGTTCCTCCTCCACGAGGCTCGCTGTGCTCACTCCTTAATCCCCCAAACAAATTTTGATGGTTGGGTGACCATGTGACCCCTACGATGATTGTGTTGACCATAGAGGGTAGAGCACAAACTAGCATGGCTCCGTGAGGTGGAGATGAGTCCCAACTACTGAAAACCATTAGTTTTCAATACTTCATGTATACAACTAACGTATGCAAACCTAAAGTGGACACTTTTCTTAAGCGCTTACCAATATACCATGAACCTATATTTATGAAGAATAACACCAACTGTGCCAACCAGGATTCAGAGCTCTAAACCCTAAACCCCAGTACATTTGTAGAGGAGTAATATACCTTCATAGCCTTGAAGAAAGCGAAACCGGGGAGATTGATGGGCACACGAAGCATTCCAGTTTCTGCTGTGGCCATGTCTTCCATGATCCGGTCCATCTCCGGAGAGAATGCGTCAACGTCCCTCCACATGATGTGCATCATCACCGTAAATGTATACTGCATGAGTTGCGATCGACTCAAAAGCACATCTTTAATGAGAAATATTCTACGATGTAACCAGTATCCACTTCAGATTGTAATGTGCTCACTGGTGGAGCACTCATGGTACCAATGTCGGCGAGACTTGGTCACATTTTTGCAAGAAGCAACAGTAGAACTCCATAACTTGATGTTCCAATTCATCATCACTGTAAATGTATATTGCACAAGTTGCGATCGACACAAAGCACATCTTTAATGAGGAACACTCTACAATGTAACCAATATCCACTTTTAGATTGCAATGTGCTCACTGGTGGAGCACTTATGGTACCAATGTTGGCGAGACTTGGTCACATTTTTTGCAATAAGCAATAGTAGAACTCCATAGCTTGACGTTCCAATGCACATGACCTGAGGTGAAGGTGATTGATAGATTAAATAGATCGATAAATCAATCATCGGCTCATGTTGGGGTGGCAACTATGTGTACCACTCGCAAGGGTCACAGTCTTTAGAGTTTGGTTGGAGCTATTGAACCATTTCTAAAAAGCATGATTTTGGATTTGTTTTTGCATTATAAGCGCTTTTAAGGTTATCAATTCTAAGATTTTTTTTAAAGTAAAGTAGAAGTGTATTTCTATAGCTAGGGGTTTGGATGGTGACTCTTGTTTTAAAAAAATTGTCCTGATTGGTGTCCCAAATGATATTTGAAAGTGCAAACCATTTCTAGTTTAGACACAAAATGCATCAATGGATTCCTCCAATGCCTTCTTTCCAAGCTTGTTGCTCCTCTTTGTAAAATAAGGACACATCAATTCGTTAGAAGTATTAGATGTGATCTAGGAACAACTATTCTAAAGGGGAAAGCAAGCATGACTAAAGAGCCACTTTGCCCATGGGCTACTGCTCCCTTTTTGAGGTTGGGCTCAATGATCATCACTTCCACGTCTCGTCAACCACCTACTCAAGCCAGATATTAGTCATAACCGATCTTGGAGTTATGGATGACATTGCGCCTACACGGATGAAACATTGTGACAAGTTGATAACCCTTATGCTCTTGGGATGAGAGATCGGATATGGGATCACACGTTCAACACAAGTGTTGTGACCAATGTTGGGCGGGTATTATAATTGGCACCAAACCCCCGTCGGGTATCAAGGTGATTAGTTGAATTCGTAGCCGCGGTTCTCAAATTTTCAAAAACCCTGACTTGGTTCATAACCACAGTTCTCAAAAAAAATCAAAACACGGTCAAATAACCTTCTAAAAAACCATTGGTTCTTTCATGCAAACCACCGGTTCTACATTTTCTTTTTATAACTAGGACCGGAGATTCTTTTATTCTTAAAACTTTCAAAACCCCGGAGTTCTTCATTACTTCTACTTTGTCTTTAAAAACCGGAACCGAAGGTTAATAACAAAATCAAGTACTTGGCCAACATTGGTTGTGAGCATAATAAGTTGGTAAGCTTACCTTCCTTATCTCATCGCAGGTATTCACAACTCCCATATCCTCCCAAGACTCAACAGTTTTCTTTGCCAAACTGCTAATGAAGGGAAGAATGTTGTGGAGATTCTCTCCTGTGGTGGCCGCGAGCACAATCTTTCTGAAGTAAGGGTGTCCGGGCCCCCAGAACTTCCCGTTGCCGGCGAGCTCCGTCCTCCGCATACCGTAACCATGTACAAAGGAGGCGTGAGCAGTCGAAAGAACGAATTTCGCGGCCTCGGGAGAATTCAGAACAATCACCTTCCTCCCAAATATGTTGGCGGTGAAGACTTCTCCATATCTGCAGCCACGACACCACGCCGACGCATATCTCAGTTGAATCTTGAACTTATACATGAGTTGTGTAATATGCACAAATGATAATGAAATAAACGTATGATCGACTCGTACGACGCGTAATTGCAGGTCAGGCAGGTAACAAAGTATGATCTGATGCGCCCGGGGTTTACCTGACGTAGTGTCCGTAGAGGAAGTCGCGCCCGCCCTGTTTCATCAATTGGAAATATTCACCAAAAATTGGTAAGCCCCAATCGCCTTGAACCAGAAATTTGGTTGCCTGCTTCCGCTTCAAGAATTTTGGGAAGGTGAAAGAGGCTCCAAGGAGGAGTACCAGTACTGCACCCACCACGCATGTCCAAGCCGACAAAACCTCCATAACTTCGACTGAGCTCGGTTTGCAACAAATTAGAGAAGCTCAGACTAATAATAACCACACTCAGCTCACGTAGTGTGCCTCTTGGCTCTTCTAATTTATAGACTCTTTAATTAAGCCAATCATGTCAGCATGATCACATCGTTGGGTACCAAGCTCTGGAGATATTAATTTCTCCCGGAACTAAGTTTTGCTTGACTTCGAGGTACTCTTTGAAGGTACGAGTTGGCTTCGCGTTCAGAATGTTCTACTGAGCTCTATCTGCAACGAAGAGCAGATACTAATTTACAATTCCCCGTAACGTATATATTTATGCTGAGAGGCTCTTGATTCTTCAAATTTAGACTTTCTTCAGACACACGTCTGTCGAAGAAATTGCATTCTCGTATCATACTCAGGCTGTGTTATACTTTTGAGGGTACTGACTTGGAAGGTACAAAGTGGCTTCCCGTTTAAAAGTTTTTCGCCGAAGCTTTCCCAGTGGAAGTCCCTCGAAAGACGAGTGTTGCAGAAAACCTGAAACAGCCAGCTCGAGATCCTAGTGTTTCCAAGATCAATTGGTTACATGTTGACATCTTTCCGTTTTTCTCTTTATTGAATTGAGGAATGTTCTGTAAATTCCTCTAAAACGATCGGTGATTTTATTTCCTGAGGTCTTTTCGTATATTTCTCAAACCTCTTCATCTGCAACTGGCTGCCGGTTCTCCCCGTTCAGTGCTCATTCTTCGTCCTTGGCTACACTAGACATCATGTTTAGTGCGGCCCAGACTTACCTATTCAACACCAATTCACACTAACTGCCTTGCAATCACTCCACTGATTATCCCAATTAGTGAGGGTGCTACTAATTACCAAAGCATGCGTACTTTAGCCAAATCTTAAAGTTACTGAGAGCTGAAATTTTTATGAGTGAGACTACATTCATGAATACATGCTTATTTACCATAGATTTCAGGAAAGTTAATGCGTGTTCTAAGGTGTTTGTAAAGTCATTAAAAATATTATTTAAAAAAACCTTATATAAGAATTTGTGCTTGTTAGCGAATAATGCCAATACTTTTAGTGAAAACTGTTGCTATGAATTGTATTTCCAATGAATAATGTCAGGATGAACAATGCTTCCTAGACCTTTTGGTGGTACTAATTTCATAGCGTAAATAAATTTAGTATTAGGGCCAAAGCATGGTAAAGTGAAAAAAAGTTGTACCCTATCAATTTAGAGGAGCAAGTAGCCACATTTCCTAGTTATATAACTCAAAACAATAATAGTGATTTATATTAAAGTTACTAATAAGGTGGGTCATAATGTTTTCATAAATATATTTGCAAACTACATGATTTACATACATAGAATTAGATTCTATAGTTGGGTCCATTCACGATTGGGGTATTACTTTTGGGACAAAGGAATTAAGGACTATGTCGCATTGGATCTCGACGTTTATTACGATTTACTATTATTTAATTAGTACATTTTAAATAGATAAGTAGACATGTCATAGGATTTATCAAGAAATATTATTTATTATTAAATAATAACTAATAATAGATAAATCCTTTATGAAATGAGTAGATAGGTCATAGGACTTGTTTGGGCCACATCAATGGCAATTTCATTATTGAAGTGTATATCGGAGGTGAATTATTTCCTGTTTTGCATCCTAGTACCTTGGTGTAAGTGTCATGTGTCCAAACATATATTTTATTATGTCCATTGCAATTCTAATTCTAAATGTTCCTTTTTCATGTAGCCATGTTATTGTGTAATGTTGGCCATGTTTGGTGTCATATGTAAAGCTATACAATTGGTATGCAAATACATTTTTTAGTTCTATTGGTACACAATTGAACGATAAGGTGAGGAAGAAAATTGGGATCATTTCAATTAATTTTTGTTGTCCTTTTCATTCTTAATCCTAAGGTCAACAATTCTGACAGCAACCATAAATGTCCATTAAGGAATCAAAATGATATCTTAGATAACCCTATTCCTTGTAAATTAACGTTGTTGGTGTACTAATTATGGAATACTAAATGTAGGTATGATCCAAAATATGCTCCACAATACAAATCTAAGCACACCAACTATGTAAAGTTGTCTAATTTAGTCCTTAAACCGTTCGACACTCATTCTTGGTACCCCAATCACGAATGCCCCCAGTTTGTAGAATCTACTTTCATAATTGTTGGTTTTTGGAAAGTGAGAGTAAAGTAGACATTAAGAAGGTGAATTTTGCTTCAAAAAAATTGGCGCACTAACATACAATATGATCTTGCCAAATACTTAAACTACACACAAATCATTACAAATTTTGAAATGAAGTAGGTTTTAGCTCAAATCCACCACCCAATTTAGGATCTACTTCATACATATCTCCATAATACTAACAAGGCACAAATTTTGTACTATGTTTGGTTCAAACCCATTGAAGGGCTCCGTGGTCTTAAAATGACATTTAGTATAGAATTGAGCCTACTTCCCTCACTATATATGAAATTGTATCACAGTGGAAGGGCAAACATGTTCCTTGTTCACTTTACCATGGTTTGGCCCATCACCTTCAGAGAGAGAAACTTCGGTCTCCGTTAGGAGGCCGACGTGAATGAAGTGTCTGTTCGTTCCACCCCTAGACCTATGTCCACTGGACAAAGGAATAGAGGTATAGAACTACTTCCCCCTTTCGAGAGTAGACACTATAGTCACAAGTAACCAGTAACAGATAGAACCAGTACCCAATAAGGACTGGTTAGTCTTGGATTTGTTTGGTGCAAGGTTTTCACTCTTGGTGTTTTAGATTCTGGTGAGTGTGTTTGCATAAGTATTGGGAGTGTGATGTTTATGTCACCTAGCAGTCCGTCTTTCGCGTGGCAAGGGGAATTGTGCCCGTTGCCGATATATACTAATGTGGTTTTTAATTATTATATTTTTAGTATTTATTGATTAGTTATTTATTTATTTGTTGACTAGGGGGGGTCTTGTAATTGAGGTAAAGGTTGATTATTTTCTAATCTTCTTTTGTGGAGGAGGATGGACATGGCATATTGTATGGCAATGGTGTTTATGTTTTTAAAGGTGTTTCGAATGGCTGACATAGGTAGTTTGAATTTGTCTTCAAGTATTTTCATTGATGGGGTGTGTGTTGCAGCTCTAGCGCCTGCCGTAATAACGATGATCGGGTCAATTTTCCAACCTCTGGCGGCTATGTTTTCTATTAAGGGTCTATATTTGTTAGCTTTAGCTTCGAGCGTTTATGGTGAGAATCTGTCGTTACAGTATGTGAATTCAATGAATTGTATGATAAGATTTTGGTCAATATTTGTGGGTGGTTCGTTTTGGTATGGTAACCCTTTAACGCAAAGGATGTCGGGTCTAAATCGGGCGTTACAATGGCATCTTTGGGTTCCACATGTACATGGTAATAACCAGTTAGGGACTGTGTTTTCTTGGGGGTTGTTATTGAATGTACCAGCGTTCATGAGAGTGTAACATCTGGATTTTTCGGACGATATTAGCATTTTTCTTATTTCCCATACAGCTTTGTTATGTCTTTTAACGTGAAGTGAGTGTATATGTTGTTGTCTACATGTAAGTAGTACGTGTAGCCACGTGTCTGGTTCATATGAGTTGCAGATAGGACAAGTAATGGTAGGGTATCTTTGCCTGCCAAAGAAGAGTTGTTTTCTGGCGTGGCCCATGTAAGTTCCCGTACGAAATTTGATGAGGCAAGATTTTTGTTTGTCTGTAATATTAGGGTTGTTCCAGAATTCATTGGAGAGTTCTTTGTCGATGTTTGTATTTCCTGTCCATTTATAGATATTAGGGGTGTGTGTGGCCATAGGTTCTAGGTTTTTTATTCTATCGTATTTTATAATTTGTTTTTCTAGGAATCTAACGGGGCCTTTGTCTGGTGTGTCTATCATGGAGGGCCATTCGTCTTTTTGATAGTAGTATGGTATATCGTGGACATGTTCGAATGGATGTATAGCGTTGTCGTGAGGTAGGCCTAGGCCTTCTTTTGCTAGTTTATCCGCTTGTTCGTTACCGTCTATGTTGATATGTGCCCTTATTTTGTATAGTGTGATAGGTTGGGATCGGTTTTGAAGCAGTCGGACCATGGAGGCGAGTGTGACTTGGTCGGGGTGACTATTATGTAGAGTGGGGTGTTTAATTTGTGTGTTTAGTAGATATAGTACGTTTAGACTGTCAGTAAATATGTATGCGGGTTCGTTTGGGTATTGGTTATTAATAATTTGCAGTGTTTCATGGATAGCAATCATTTCTGCACGTAGGATATTTTGATGGCCATGTAGTCTTTTGGAGATGCTAAGCCCTTTAGGACTATAGATGCCATATCCTGCTTTTTCTCTCCTCCATGTTCCTGGGAGGATTTCTTTAGGTTTTTTGAATGAGCCATCGGTGTAGTAGCTAAATTGTGGGTGGAATTTTAGTGGCAAATTAGTTTGATAGTTAGGTAGTTGAGGTATAGGTGTTATATTGAGTAAAGGGGTATTTGGGTAATTGAGTTTGGACCATTTTTTACTAGCATTGACAAGGGTGCCTGGGGGAGTGTGTGTGGCAATTTGGGTGTGTAGTTGTTGTATTGAGAGATTGTTTGCTATATAGGTGAGTTGGTTTAATTGGTTGTGGGTTCCTATGGTGTTATTTTGGTGGTTGTTAAAGGGGGTTCCCCTCTACGTTCAATCGGTACCACCCTACTTCCGGTAGTACCTTACAGGTAGTACCTTACCGGTAGTACCTTACCGGTAGTACCTTACCGGTACGCGAACAGACTTAGTCCAGTTTTCCTTACCGGCATCCTAAGGTACTGCCCGCTACCGCTTTTGTTGGATGTCTCACTCCATGCATCCATCTTAGTCTCCATGCCTCTCCTTGGGGTATCCCACGCTTCTACTGGTCTTAAGGTTGGTACACCTCTTATGCCAGTAGAGTCGACCAGTATCCCTACCGGATTCTCCTACCGAATTCTCGGAGGATCGACCAAGTTCCCTACCTGGTTCTCAACCGGGTTTCCTAGGGACTCTACCGGTTTCTCTGCCGGATTCGTGACCAGGTTCCTTGGGGGTCTACCGGTTCCACTACCGGGTTCCTAACCAAGTTCCCTAGAAATCTACCGGTTCCACTACCGGTTCCTAACCGGGTTTCCTGAGATCTACCGGTTTAGCCGTACTACCTCCAATACCGTGGTTACAAGAGTTCTAACATCCTACCACGAGTTTTCCCTTTACCCAACTTCACAACTGGGTTTAACCGTTTTTATAACCGTATTACTGTTAGCGTATTACTTACCCTACTACTAAGATAGATGATACATCCTACCGAACTCCCTTCTTAGCACTCCTGACTGTTTCTTTTTTTATACTACCACTCTCATAGTCCATGTACAATCCACTCTTTACCAGGACTCAATGTTGTAGTATGAAAACTCAACTAAGAGAATACCATTCCCTTCATTCAGTGTATACATCTGGTACTACTATCCCACAAGACTTCTCTAAAGACACCCCCCTCCATGCGTTAGCTACTTGTACACGACTCTTTTGGTAACATAAGTAGTCCATTGCCAACTTCTCTTCCACACCACAATAATTACCAGAAGTAAGGCAACCACCATTACAAGAAAACCACAAGTTCCTTATCTCAGACTCAACAGTATCTTACTCAAGCAATCCAATACTCTTATCTATATGAATCCTAGTACACATTCCTTAAGAATGAGAGAGAGAGAGAGAAAGACAACTCTCTCCTTAAGTACTTTCTCCTCATCACTTTAAATCCATACTAACCACTCACTGGGATTACCCTATCCACTACTCTTCTACTCCTTATCTGCAACTACGGCACCATCTTATCCCTAATTGCTATTTCTGATACTACTACCAAAAGTAACTTAAAAGCCACTTCAACCTGATATTGCTAAAAATTATTGTTTACTAACCTCCTTTAACATTGCCCCCCCTCTAATCTAAATTCCGCCCTCGGAATTTCTAAGTTCTTGCTACCGGGTACCTAAGGCTTATGCTGGGAAGGCAGTCTTGGAGGCGCTCCGGAAGACTCTGCAGCCCTCTCATTGTCTGGGAATTGTTGATGTGCCCTGATCTACGGTTGATACCACGGTGGGTCTCCTGCCATAGTGAGATGGTGACCCATGTCGAGGTCCCGGCGTCCCTGATCGTGATCGTGACGTCCTATCACCCACCGGAGGTCGAATTGCTGGGTCTTCTTCCGGATCGAGTGAATTGTCTTCTTCCCCGGCTGCTACCGGACTTGATAGCCGCTCTTGACTTCTACCTTGAGAAGGTGGTCTCGGGCTTCGGGGCTGGCTGGGGCTCCGAATTTCTGTTGGTCGAGGAGGAGGAGATTTTGTCTTGCTCCGACTGCGACGGTCTGCTCTAGGAGAACGAGGAGAGCTCCTTTGTTGACTTCGACTTCTGCTTCGAGGTCGAACCGGTGGTGAAGAAGGTGTGGGATTAGTTGGGGCGGTTTGTGCGGAATTCGATGGACCAGCTTCGTCACCTGCTTCTTCGTCATCTGATTCTTCCTGGTCGGAAAGAGGTGCTTCAGGCATTTCGAACCCCGGAAATGCTAAGCGGTACTCTCTTAGCTGCCGAACATATTCCGCTTCATCCCTTCTAAAGGAATCAAAAAGCTCCCGGTAAATTTCAGTGTAACTATCTTCAATCTCCCGAGCTTTCTTCTTCCCTTCCCCACTCATTTCTACCGCTAATTGCCTGGCCAACAAAGTAGTATAATTCTGAACTACTTCGTGGAATTCCTCTAAGCGGTTTTTGCACAATACCCTCACGCTCTCAAGTTCCTCCAACTGCCTAATCCTATCCCGCAGACAGTCGATCTCCCTTTGCATCTCGAGCTGGGTCTGCCCTTCCGCTGGCGATTTCGAACGTCGCCTCGCGCTTGCTCGTAATTCTTCCTCCAGCTCCGCGATACGCGCTCGGAATCCATCTGTATTGCCCACCGCTTCCGCTAATGCAGCTTCATTCTCCGTCAATCGAGTGTTCAGCAGTTGAATTGCCCGCTGCTGGTTCTGATTGGCGGTTTCGAGGTTGCCTAATTGAGCCTCCCGAGTTGCAGCTTGCTGATTCGCCGCCTGCAACGCTGTTTGGAGACTTTCCGTTTGCGACCTCCAATAATCCTTCTCCCTTTCCACCGCCAATCTTGTTGCTTCCGCAAGGTCTGCATCCCTGTTTAATGCAGCCATTTGCCCTACCAGCGTCCTCTTCTCCGCTTCTCGTGCATTGATGACCCTTTTGAGTTGCTCTTCGGATCCACGAGCTTGTTCCAGCAACCTATCTCGATGGGCCAATTGTTGCTGCAGCTTCACGACCTCCTTACTCATCCCTGCCATATTCCGATCCGCCCTTTTCTTGATATCTTGGCAGGCATTGTCGATTGCTTCCTTCTGATCGTTGCGAAAACGATCCCGAGCTTCCTCGGCCGACATTCTTAGGGTTGTCTCCAATTCCAGCTTCTCCCTAAGTTCCCTTGTGGCCGTGCTCACATTTTGGACCACCTTCTGATACTGGTTTAACGACCCTAAGACCTTGTCCAGTTGTTCTAGGGCTGCTTCTGGTATCAACTCGCTTGGCGGCTCCAAATGGAATGCTGCTCTATTCGATCCCGGTGATTCGAATAGCGGTTTCCTCGTCCCCGAAGGTGGTGTCTTGTGAACCACCATCTGCTTCCCCTTCCCCGGGCTTTCCTTCACCGGAGTGGTTGAGGGTGGCATCTGCGCGATGGGAGCGGGGCTTGCTTTCTTCTTCTTCCTCTGTCCCCTCGAACTCTCGCCTTCGGTTGTCTTCCTCTTCCCCCGTAATGCTATCCTAGCAGCTTCTCTCCTTCTTTTCTTCTCACCTTCCGATTCCTCCTCCGTTTCTTCATCATCGTCTGCCGGTCCTTCCGTGGCCTGGATGGCTCTCGAACTCTGCCCTGGTCCACTGATTGACAAGGGTGGTGTTGAAATGGTAACCGGAAACCATTTTCGCAGGAGCACATCAATCACCTGGGCGGCCACCAACACGGGTTGTCCTGTTTCCGCTCCGGTCCTAACTCTTACCGGTGTGCACAACCTTTCTAATTCCTTCGCTAAATTCCGGTAGAGAATCGCCGCCCAATTGAATTCCCTACCCATCCCTTCTGCTAAACATACGCACTTCACTAAATTATGAGCTGCATATGTGAGCTTCTTCTTGAATACTATCGCCTGTAAAATAGCGTAGATCCTCGGAATGTAAGGTCCCGCGAACTTGATAACTGACCATCCCTCCCTGGTCAGCGAGTTTGCTCCCGAAATGTGCGATACCTGTTCGCCCCATTCATCTGCTGCAAACCCTGGAATCTGCGTGCTGCTAAAATTGTGCGGTAATCCCAAAAATTCTACTATCAACTCCTGGTTGATCGTGATTATCTTCCCCTTCACTATTGACGTAATAGATTTCTTATTGAACGATAAGTCTAATCCTTTAATAAAATCTATAACCAAATCCCTCCTCAGGTTTCCCCACCTGATATGCTTGAACCCATCTAATCCTACCTTCTTGGCCCACTCATCCTCCTCTGCCATCGCTGCCCACTGATGAAACTTCCGCATCATCCTTATCTCGAACTCCTCCGGAATAACGTAGTTCTTCGGCGTTGCTGGCCTTATCATTTGTAGCGGTTGCGGCGGTGTGTTGGTTTGCCTCTGCGGCCTTCTTAACCGCCTATCCAACACCACTTCCTCTCCGCTCTGCTCACTTCCGCTGACTATAATTCTTTCATCCTCCCTCGCCATTTTTCTTGCTGCTTCTGTTGCTAAAATCTGAAGGTTTGAATGGCGTTTGAAATTTTTGCAGCGCTTCGCCCTTTCCTTACACTTCTTGCGTTGTGTGCTTGCAAAAATGAACGGTTTAAATAGATCGTTTGAGGGTCTTTCCCCCTCATATCTCGTCATAACTGCCGTGATAATGAGACAACTAACTGACGTCGCTTCAAAATTAGTTCCGCCGCCGTTGTGGGTTGCCTCTTCATATTCCGTGCTATTATGACGGCAAAAGTTTTTTAGGTTTCTGACGTGTATATTATCTATTTTTTCTTGCCTATCACCCATGCTGGCCACGTCTGGGAAGCCGTCTTTGTTATGATTGTTACCCCCACTACCTCTTGCTAGGTCTAGGGTAATGGTGTCGTCATTATTACCATTGCTACCCCTACTACCTCTTTCTAGGTCCCGGGTAACCGGTTCGAGGTTAACCTTGCTACTGGTTTTGCTACTGGTTTCACTTAGATTACCGGTACCTCCTTTGTCTACCGGGTACTGCTCATCCACTCCGTTGGATGATGTCTCCAAGACCCTATAGGGTTTCAGTTTGTTAATGTTTACCAGCACCGGTTTAGGGTCAAAAGTCTGTTCATTCACCAGCAGTACAGTATTATTTGGTAAGACATACTGCACACGAAATGGACCATGCCATCGTTGTTTAAACTTACCAGGATGGTCCTTGGCGCCTTTGGGGAACCACAGGACTCTATCTCCGAGTTGAAATTGTTTAGGCCGGTAGTGATCCTGACTCCAAAGTGCTCGCTCCCACTGGCGATGAGTCTGAGTTTGTCGAGCTTGTTCTCTTGATTCGTCCAGCAGTTCCAATTGTCGGTGCCTTGCTTGTATGATTCGTACTGGTTGTTCCTCCCGATTCCTGTCCACTGTAGGCAGAATGTACTCGGTAGGCATTAACGGAGTCATCCCATAGACCAGCTGGAAGGGGGAGAAACCGGTAGCTACCTTGAAAGAAGTTCGGTATGCAAACAGTACCGTGGACAAGTGTTCGTCCCAGTCGTTGCGAAGGTCACTAATAAGTTTAGTGAGCAATGTGCCAATAAACTTGTTGGACGATTCTGCTTGGCCATTACCTTGAGGATAGTAAGTTGTTGATGTACGGTGTTTTATCAGGTAATGGTCCGTGAGGTAATGAATTGCCTCGTTGATGAAATGAGTCCCTTGATCACTTACCAGATACAGAGGACAACCGAAACGGGTCAGAATGTTTTCGTAAATGAAGCGGGCGGTGACCACCGCCGTGTTTGTTCGTAATGCCTTGGCCTCAACCCACTTGGTCGCGTAATCTGTTGCTACCAGGATATACTTATTGCCTGTATATCTGCCTACCGGTTTAATTGGTCCCACAAAATCCAAACCCCATTTCATGAATGGTTCCACTGGCAAGTTCGTAATTAACTGGGCCATCGATCGAGTATTCAGGCCTCCCATTTTTTGACATTCGTCACAGCTACGGCAGTATTCCATAGTATCTTTGTGTAAGGTAGGCCACCAGTAGCCGGCATCCAAAATTTTTCGTATCGAGATGTGGGATGCCAAATGTCCTCCACCTACCCCCTTGTGTAGCAGTTCCAGTATCGCTCTAGCTTCCCTTGGATCAAGAACTCGCCTTGGTATCAGATCTTGCCCTTGTTTGAACAAAACCCCGTCCTTCAGAAAGAAACGGAAACTTTGAAGTGTTAATCGACGTTTTTGCTCTTCTGATAAATGAGGTGGGTACTCTCCGGTAGCTAAGTACGTTCTGAGATCTGTGTCCCATGGAACGGATATCGTGAAAAGTGTGGCATCCGTAGGTTGATCCGGAACGCCTATTGGAGGTTCAGACTTTGCTAAGCGTGTTAAACCGTCAGCTACCGTGTGGGTTCTACCGGGTTTGTATACGACCGTAAAGTCGTACTCTAGAAAGAGAAGTAACCATCTAGCAATTCGTCCGGAGACCTGTGGTTTGTTGACAAGGTGTACCAAGGCCATGTGGTCTACATAAAATACAAACTTGTTTGCCAGTAGGTAATGGCGAAATTTATGCAACGCATAAATCATAGCTAAAGCTTCCCTCTCGGTAGTTGTGTAGTTTCGTTCTGCCTTATTCAACAGTCTAGAGGCGTAAGCTATGGGCTGATCACATTTTCCACTAACATTTTGTGCTAGCATAGCTCCTACTGCTAAATTAGAAGCATCCGTATGAACGTGGAACTCTAATTCCCAATGCGGTACTATTAGTATTGGGGCATTGACATACCGGGATTTGATGTGATCGAAAGCCGTCTGACATTCTTCGGTCCACTTGAACTCTTCGGCCTGCCGCATCAGCTTGGTAATTGGAGCCATGATGAACGCGAAGTTCTTGATGAAGCAACGGTAGAATTGAGCAATTCCGTTAAAAACTTGAATATCATGAGGGTTTTTAGGTGCGGGCATCGATACTAATGCTTCCACCTTTTTTGGATCGGGCATTTTTCCTTCCTTCGAGACGATGTATCCCAACACAATACCAGAGAATACAAAAAATAAACTTTTCTCCGGATTGAGGCTGATACCTGACTGTCGGCATGCTACGAAACATTGCCTCAGTTTCTCCAAATGGGAATCCATGTCGCTGTAGATGTTGAAGTCGTCTAAAAAGATTTTCATGAATTTGTTGAGAAATTCTTTGAAGACGGTGTCCACAGCGCGTTGGTATGTTGATGGTGCTCCAGTTAAGCCAAATGGCATATTGATCCACGAAAAGGCTCCCCATTCGGTTATGAACGCTGTATGGCGACGATCTTGCTTCCTGATTTTGATCTGGTAGTATCCTGAGTATCCATCGCAAATGGAAATTGCATCGTGTCCAGCTACCTGGTCCAAGACTTCATCGGTGAACGGAAGAGGATAAGGATCCTTCTTAGTCGCGGCATTCAATTTCCGGAAATCAACACATATTCGTAGTTTCCCATTCTTCTTTGGAACTACCACAATGGGGGACAACCACGTGGCTTCCTTTATTGGCTCAATGAATCCTGCTGCCAATAGTTTGTCAATGTCCTGTTTGACTATGGCTGCATAATTGGGGTTCATTCTGTAGCGTGCTTGATGAGCTGGTGGCATCGAGGTATCCAACTCGATCCGATGTTCCGCAATGTAAGATGGAATGCCCTTGAGTTCCTGATAAGACCATGCAAAAACGTCTTTGAATTCTCTTAATAATTCCTCAGCCTCTTTTGCGTACCTTGGTTCCAGAGCTGCATTCAATTTGACACACTTGGGCTCTTCTTCTGTTCCCAAGTTGATTTGCCGAATCTGCTCTGTTTCCGGTAACGTCCAGCCTGCAATCTTCAGGTTTTTAACCCTTTCGTGTGCTGGTGTATCATCCACATCAATGTCCCCAAGGATTGGTTGTGAAAAATGGCTTGGGTAGTTTTTCGATGATTCCTGATCCAATAAGCAGGGTAGAGTAACAGTGCCAATCGAAAACAATTGAGGTTCGGTTTCAAACATGGTATCTTCTTCCTCGTCCGTCACCCCTTCCTGGAAGTCATAGCAAATGAGCACCTCCGGTCTCCTGGTATTAAGTCCTAATTTCTTGGTTACTGGGATCACCCGAGTAGTGCCATTCCCTTCAATGGTCACCATGTTGTTACCCCAATCATGGAAAACCTTAGCATTCCGTAGCCATGGCCTTCCTAACAACATTGAATAGGAATCATCCACCACACTACTATTCATGACGGTAAATGTCACCGTGTAAGGTATGCCATGGATACCTATGCGAACATCTCTAATCAATCCTACCGGTTTAGTGGTAGTTTGATCTGCCATTCTTAAATTGTAAGGTGCAGGTTTTGGGGCTGGTAATCCCAACCGCTTTCGTAAATCCTCCGTGATAATGTTCACACCTGATCCTCCATCCAGAAGAACATCCTCCACAGTGTTTCTCCCAACTTGAACCGGTATGACTGCCATTTGATGATCAATGGCTACCGCAGCTACAATACTTTCAGGAAGTTGGTCTGCATTTTGTTGACGTGACGTACCTGGGGCTGTTAAGTATTCACGCAGTGCGGGAGCTAATTGCATCAATTGCTTCAATGTCAGCGTATACTTACTATCCAAGACCTGGGATCCCAAATCCATCAATACCTCCTTTAGTTCAGTAGACGGGGCTTGTAAGATTACCTTGGGTGATTCCATCTTAGGAAGCCCTATCCATTCCGTGGATTGGCTGACTACTGGTGTGTCCTGAAGTTGATGAATAGTTTGAATGAAATCATTCTTCAATTGCTCTTCCTTTTTCCAATCTTCCGGGGATTTTGTCTTCAAGGGTTCCTTCTCCTTGAATGCTACCTCCTCGTTCACTTTGCTTCGAGTGGTTACCGCTAGAACCATGTTGACATTTGCCTCTTCCACTCTAGGCGGATTCCTAGGTTCCTGCTGCGGTGGTTGGGTTTGCCTATTTCTGAACATGGCCTGAGCCTCGTCCTTGTAAGGGCAAAAATACGCCTTATGTTCTGTCCTACCACAAATGTAGCAAGGTAAAGGCCTGTCGTTCTGCCTAAATGGAGGTCTTGCCGGTATCCCTCGATTATACTGTGCCGCTACCTCATTAACCGCTACCGTGGTTTTCTCCTTTAGTCTATTTAACGGATTCTCTGGATTAAAAAAACATTTTTCCATGGCGTGTCCCTTCCGTTTGCAGCAAGCACACACCTCCTCATTGGGTTTTAAGATTTGTTTTCTCTTCTCCTCCGGTTGGAAGGCACTAATGATTTTATGCCCATCCGAATCTGCAGTATTTTCTTCGCATAATACTGCCGCTTCTTTCAAGGTTACTAACGAGCCCTTTTCCCTAGCTGTAAGTAGCCGTAAGTATGATTTTAAACCCGTTCTGAAAAAGGTAGTTAGGAATGCGTCCTGTGGCGGGTCTTGCAAACAGTTTGCCAATTTGACTAACCTTTCAAAATATGACTCTACCGTTTCTGTCTCCCCTTGTTTGATGTTTCGGAGAGCCATATAGACTTGTTCATTTGTTTGCACTTTCCTATAGCGTTTATAAAACGCTTTTGTCAATAATTCGAAATTACTATCTGGGTAATTGTTCAAAAAATTCTCTCCCCATTCTGACTCTTTATCTCTCAATGTATAACAGAACAGATTTATCATCTCTTCATCTTCTGTTTCACGATTCGCTTTGATAGCTTTCCTAAACACTCTAATATGAGCGTCTGGGTCTGCACCCGACTGATACAGTGGATATGGCAATGATTTACGAGATGGTAAGGGCGTAGGTGTTACCGGAACAGGTGGTGGCATTGTGGTGTACCATGGTGGAAAGTAACCGGTTCGCATCCAAGGTGGTGTGTCATTCTTGTTGTCGTCCTCTTCTTCCCCGTCATCACCTCCCGTTCCTCGGTCCGGTGGTTCTCCTCCCGGTGGTCCAGCAGGGGGTCTTCCTTGGCCTCGTCTGAATTCGTCCTCTCGATCTCGCGAATTCCCCTTCTCCTTCCGTTGGGCTCCTCTTCTTCCCATATCCTTTTGATCATCATCCGATCCTCCTTCTGGTGGTCCTTTTCATGGTGGTTCGATAGGTGGTCCTCTTCTACCGCCTCCTGTGTCTGTTACCGTTTTGTTTCTTGTATATTGTTGTTCCATGTTCCTCTCCAATCCTGGAAAACTTCGCTGATCCTCGTTTTGTCCCCTGTTTGGATAATGTTTTACTCCTTCTACGCCCATCGATTCATATCCATGTGATTGTGATGGCACGGTGTCCTTACCATAGGTGTTCTTCCTTTTTTCCGTTTTTCGTGCTACTTCTGGATTGTCCCCTTGGACATTGTATTCTCCCCTTTGGTGAGAAGCTATGGTTCCCATATAACTCTCATTCGGATAGTATGACGACCTATCCATCCCCCCTTGAAAACCGTATCTACCACCTGGGAGAGAATGTGTGGAACTGTATGGGATCACAGGTGGTGTATAATAAGGATTAGAGAAATGAATGATCGGTGGGTTTTGAATAATGGAGGTAGTTGGAACAATTGTAGTAGGGATTTTTGAAGAGTTGTTGTGAGGAAACGACTTGGAACCTAGTTGATGATCATTTATGAGGGATCTGACAAAATAACACTCAGTATCTCGATGACCCGGAAGATTGCAGTATGTGCAATATGGGGGGGGCATGGTGAGAACCAAATTCATCGTCCCATAGATTTGGAAGATTAGAAAATCTTACATGGCGTTGCTGTGTTGGAATGGTCGCCGTAGGCTGCACCATCGTTTGGAATTCGTGAAGTTGCCGAAGTTGTTGAACTCTGGAAGAAACGCCACGAGAGGGTTCCTGAGTAGACAGGTCTTCCATAGTAAACCAAGGTGGTGGAGGATGCCGTGTAGGGTGTATAGGTTGTTGACCGGAATGCTGTGAAGCTATCTGATGATCATCCTCTTCACTACTAAAACTCATACTGACCTCGGGAGTGCTGGTATGGTCGTATGTTGATGAAATTGTGATGAAGGGTGTTGTAGCATGCATCACTGGGTCGGGGTGAGCTGAATCTACTGGTCGACCCTGACCGATGCTGCCTCCAAGAGAATTGACGATGCTGACCTCGTCGTTATCGTGGATGTTATTTATGTTCTTCTCCTTCCTGATGCGTCTTTCCTCCATGTGGCTTGATTTGTCAAGCATGTACAGAAGAGGAGAGTCCGTTGTTGTTGCCGCTGGGATAGGTGCGTTGAATTTCCATTCCTTCCATGGGTGTGTAGAATTCCGATCGCTGTCTGTTGAGGGAGTTGGTCCGTCAACGTGACGCCAGTATGTTTCTTTGTCCTGTTGTCCCGAGTGCGGATGAGTTTGTTCTGTTTCAGATACGAGATCAGTTTCCAAGACCGTAGCCAAACGCAGCCGTAGCCCCCTTGTCATCACCGCCATTTGATCGCTGATCGTAGCCGTGGAGTGCCAGTTGTTAACTGCAAAGTTTTCCTTCTATGAAGGGTTTACTCACAGAGTACCGAACCCAGCCGGTATAAGAGGTATTTGCCAATACCCAACGGCAACCGTTCTCTCCGATGGCGATAATGGGGATGAATGATATAAGGGCTGCAGGTTGGTGTCGGTCCAGAAGGATCTTGTAAGTGAAACAGAGCGCCCTGTGTCATGACGAGGAACGATTACCGGAACCCAGTCCGTGGGTCATTGTCAAACCACTGCATGGTCGCCAAATGTTAAAGGGGGTTCCCCTCTACGTTCAATCGGTACCACCCTACTTCCGGTAGTACCTTACAGGTAGTACCTTACCGGTAGTACCTTACCGGTAGTACCTTACCGGTAGTACCTTACCGGTACGCGAACAGACTTAGTCCAGTTTTCCTTACCGGCATCCTAAGGTACTGCCCGCTACCGCTTTTGTTGGATGTCTCACTCCATGCATCCATCTTAGTCTCCATGCCTCTCCTTGGGGTATCCCACGCTTCTACTGGTCTTAAGGTTGGTACACCTCTTATGCCAGTAGAGTCGACCAGTATCCCTACCGGATTCTCCTACCGAATTCTCGGAGGATCGACCAAGTTCCCTACCTGGTTCTCAACCGGGTTTCCTAGGGACTCTACCGGTTTCTCTGCCGGATTCGTGACCAGGTTCCTTGGGGGTCTACCGGTTCCACTACCGGGTTCCTAACCAAGTTCCCTAGAAATCTACCGGTTCCACTACCGGTTCCTAACCGGGTTTCCTGAGATCTACCGGTTTAGCCGTACTACCTCCAATACCGTGGTTACAAGAGTTCTAACATCCTACCACGAGTTTTCCCTTTACCCAACTTCACAACTGGGTTTAACCGTTTTTATAACCGTATTACTGTTAGCGTATTACTTACCCTACTACTAAGATAGATGATACATCCTACCGAACTCCCTTCTTAGCACTCCTGACTGTTTCTTTTTTTATACTACCACTCTCATAGTCCATGTACAATCCACTCTTTACCAGGACTCAATGTTGTAGTATGAAAACTCAACTAAGAGAATACCATTCCCTTCATTCAGTGTATACATCTGGTACTACTATCCCACAAGACTTCTCTAAAGACACCCCCCTCCATGCGTTAGCTACTTGTACACGACTCTTTTGGTAACATAAGTAGTCCATTGCCAACTTCTCTTCCACACCACAATAATTACCAGAAGTAAGGCAACCACCATTACAAGAAAACCACAAGTTCCTTATCTCAGACTCAACAGTATCTTACTCAAGCAATCCAATACTCTTATCTATATGAATCCTAGTACACATTCCTTAAGAATGAGAGAGAGAGAGAGAGAAAGACAACTCTCTCCTTAAGTACTTTCTCCTCATCACTTTAAATCCATACTAACCACTCACTGGGATTACCCTATCCACTACTCTTCTACTCCTTATCTGCAACTACGGCACCATCTTATCCCTAATTGCTATTTCTGATACTACTACCAAAAGTAACTTAAAAGCCACTTCAACTTGATATTGCTAAAAATTACTGTTTACTAACCGCCTTTAACAGTGGTGTATGCAGAATATTTGTATCGAGGAAGGTTCTTTTCTAGGTATGTTTAATTCTGGTGGTATAGTGGGTTCTTCGTATGTAATGGTATCTGCGGCAAAGTGAGCAATGATATGTGTGTCTGGGTATGGATTGGAATGTGGGTTAGAGTTTTGGTACCAGTTGGTATCTGGTGAAATGATTATTGTGATGGTATATGGGTCTATTTTGGCGGCAAGACGAGCCCAATGTATGGCATGTAGTAGGTCTGTTGCATTATTTGGGTGGGCGTATCCTATTCCTTTCCATTTATGGTCGAAGGCTTTCCCTATGGATCCAAATATCTTGTCTCTTGGAAATGGTGAGTAGAATTGGTTGAGGTGTATAGGGCATGTGACTGGAGATGAAAAGTATGAGTGGTTAACATTAAATGATGTGGTGAGGAAGTTTAATATTGGTGTTGGTAATGTGTATTGGGCTAGTTTCAAAGGATCATTCTTTGGGATGCGGTATTTGTATCGTTGGTATAGCTATACAATTTCAATTTCAAATGATTGTGTGGGTGGTTCTAGTCCATGGAGGGTGTTTTTTACGAGTTGATATTGTTTCCATAACCAGTATAGTCTGGTTTTGGGAATGGTGATGAGGTGTAGCCCATTATCTTCATATATGTGGGCAACATCAAAATGTGTTTGTATAGTGTTGGCGTTGGTTTCTATATCATTCTCGGGGTTGCATTCGTAGATAGAGATATGTGCCATTGGTATAATTGTGGCGGGGGTAACATATCTTGTATCACGTTGTTGTTCTATAGCGAAGTGGGCATTTATTAGGTTTGAGAAATGTTTGTGTTGTTTTTTGGTATAGTATTGAATTAATAGTTCAGTGTTATGGGTACATGTATTAGTGTCGTACCAAGGGAATAAGTCTCTTTGGGTTCGCCATTTTTTGTATGTGTTATTGTTTCTTATTATCCATTGGCATAGATATGATGTATCATTTCTCTTTATCCCATTGGAGTCAGTGTAGTGTCGTTGTTTATGATCAAAGATGATGTAGATAGGGAATTGTCTAGGGTTATTAAAGACGTTCCTTGGTGGGAGGGGCTGGTGCGGGTGGGGTGGATTTGGGGGGTGTACTAGGGGTTCGGGTTGTCTAGGAAGGATGAAGTGATTTATTATAATGTATTTGTCTTTTAGTGTTCTTGGGGGACGGTGATGAGGGCACGGTTGTTGGCATTGCGGGGGACAGGATGGGTGGCAGAATAGTTGTTGAGCAATGTTTAGTGCACTTTTAATTAGTTTGGTGGGGCTAGAATGATAGTTTCTAAAATCGGTTGGACTCATCATATTAAGACCATTGGGTAGGGTGATTTGCTCTAGCCTAAGTATATTGTGCATTAATAACTTTTGTAGTAGTTTAAGCGATGTTTGAGGGTTTAGGCCGTGGATGTTTTGTGCTTCTTTCATCCAAACATTTTCGAGCGGGGAAGTGTTTAATAGGAAATTGTCCATTGTATTTTTTAGTGGACTCCAACTTCTTTTTTGAGTAGGAATAGTGTTCTAGTTATAGGTGAGCGGACACAGTGGTGATATTTGATGCGAGGTATTACTTCAGAGCCACCAAATTTTGCTAATATAGATTGTAGTAGTCCATTGTAAATTTTCCCTAGTCTTCCTGTGTCATTAAGGGCATGTTGTAATTGTTCACCGATACATCGTAGGTAGGCGTTTTTAAGTGAGAAGGCTTCTATTCCAAATAGATTGTGAGGGAGTTGCGTGGCTATGTTTGATGTGCATTTTGGAATTCCACATATTGTTTTGTGGAGGGCGATAATCTTTTTGTCTAGTTTCTTGATGGCAGGTAAGGAATATGGTACGGCGTAGAAGCTGTATGCAATTCCAGCCCGTATGACTGTGTCTGCTATATTAATTTTTTGTTGCATAGTGGCTGGGCAAGCTACTAGTTCTTTGCATTGTTTTACGACTTTGGTGGTGGTGGTGGTGTGTATTTGTGTTTTCCATTTTAGTGAGGGGGCTAGATTTAATCCAAGATATGTATATGGCTCGTTTTGATTTAACACTGGAATAGGTTCGTTTCTGTAGTGTATATTGGTGGCTTGAATATGGACTTTGAATGCTATGGGGCTCATTTTGGATTTGTTTGGGCATCCAGTTACTGCGCATTTGGGGATCCCAAGGTCCATGCCGGCCCATTCACAAAATTTGTCCAGTTTGTTGAGTTGTATTTGTAGGGATTTTAGTTTGTTAGCAATGATTGCTAAGTCGTCGGCATATGCTGCTGAGGAGATTTTTACTTTAGAGGTTCCGAATGTGTATCCGTTATTTCCTTGTTGTAACCATCTAAGGAGGGGTTCTAGAAATATGAGGCCCATCACCTTCACTAATTTTCCACTCTCATTATTAGTCCTCCCTCACTAATTGGGATAATCAATGTAGGGGGCAACTAGAGAGGTGTCATATGATGCTTGATACTAAATGACAAGTCATGAAGATCACTCTAATTAACATGGCACACTAATTTTAACCCCACAACAAATCAAAGGTTTAGTGTAGCAAGTCTAGGTTGGCAACTTGTCCCTTTGGAATGGTTGCTCTTTAAGGTTGGTTTACAGTAGGATCTAAGATCAAAGAACTATGAAATCGAGCGATCTCATCCTCCAAGAACAAAATTTTGGATGGGCAAGCATGATATATCTAGGGTCCAAGTCCAAAGTATGAAAAATGAATTTATACCACTTTCATGTCAAATCTTGTCAATCCCAAATCCAAATAAGAATAAGAATAAGAATAAAAAAAATTATAGTAATTTTGAAAACTAGATTTCAAGCTTGGGCCCGATTTTGAGAGAAAAGTAAGGTTTGTAACCTAGAGTTGCTGTGGACCCATATTTGCTTGACTATTATACTCTAATGTGAACCCACCCTAAATTACTTGTAATGATTCTAATGAACTGATGATTTGTTATCTCACAAGAAATAACATGCTTGGAAAAGGGCAGTATGAGGAATTCACTAATAATATGTGTGTCTAGATTAGAAAAAGGTTCATCACTTCAAGTGCCCATTTAAAAAACATTTAGAACCATTTGTTTCAAAACATCCAAACACCCTAGCTATTATCCGAGTTTCCTCTGATTGAATATATGAAATTCTTTTTAAACTTCAAAGCTTCGTATTGAGGTCAGAGGAGTTATTGAGGCCAACCTCAATTCTCTTGAGGTTTAGAGGTCAGGTTGAGGTTGGGGTGGGAATGTCTCCAACCTCAATAATTGAGAAATGATCGGGTTTCTTAAGGGGGCCGCCAGCGTGGATTACTTTGCTTGGCTAGCCTTGGGATTGGTTGGGGGATGGGGGTTATTGTTTTCCAAGGAGGTGGAAAGTGATGCACTAGCAGTAGACATGGACCCAAGTAGGTTGGGTTGCTATCCCTGGAGGGAAGGTGACGTTAGGCAGCACGAGGGAAGGTTGAGGTGGTGATTGTTGGGTGCCTTTTGAAATGGAAGGTGGCTTGCATACATGGCGGCACAATACTTATTCTCTATGTTGGTTATTTTTGTGTTTGCTCTGCTCATTTTGTTTTGTATTGTGGTGGTGGTGGCTCCAAGAAGGCGTTGATGGCCTTGCTGGTACTACGGGCTTGCCCGGGAGCAACACCAACTCCGCTACCATTTGAGGCAAGTTGTTTTTTTTTTAAATAATTTTTAGCCCCAAGATAAAGCTTTATGATCTTGGCTTGTGTTGATGTGTTTTTTTTGCATGTTCCTTTTTTGGTCCTCAGTGCCTACTGCCTTCTAATTAATACATCTCCCAATATTGAGTTGTACCATATGTCATCCAAATTGAGATAATGGGTTGTTGAGGTCGGAATTGAGGTTGGAGTGAGAATGTCTCACCCTCAACCTATATTGTCATCCAAAATTGAGATATTGAGGTTAGATTAAAGTCGAGGTTGCCTTGCTCTTAATTGTGCTTACCTTATCTTCAATCGAGAGGTAGATGTTGAACTGCAAAGCAATGAGTCATCCATCCTCCCTTTACCAAACATAAATTGTATATACTTTTTGCCTCATGAACACACGATACAATTGTGGATTGTGGCAAAAACACTTCAAGGTATGTGAGTGTTATTTGATCACATTTCTTAACTAGACAACTACTCGATTATGGACTAGATAACAAGAAAGAGAGGAGAGTGGATGACAAGATTTGTGAATGATATTGCGCCCCTATGTATGAAAAACTGAGACAAGTTTTGATAACCCTTTTGCTTTTGGATGGGCAATCGGTTACGACCAATAGCTAGCTCGAGTCAGTGAATGACTCACAACTCCCACATATTATCATCCACTCTCTTCTCATTGATTATCTAGTTTATAACCGATCGCTCATCCAAGAACATAAGGGTTATTAGAACTTGTTGTAAATTTTCATCCATGGAGGCACGTTATCATCCAAAATTCCCCGTATCTCATTCATGAGTTAATCGATATGACTAGAGTAGAGGCAACTATCCCAATCAGGACCCCATCGAGAACCTATAGGGTGCCATGATTTCAATCACACTCGGACTGAATTTCGATCAGGCTGGAACCAATAGTGCCATGACACATGTCCCTATATTGAGTGCTAAAGTGAGGAGGAATGAACAGTTATGACAAACTTTAGACATTGGTAATATGTTCAAACCAACTTTTGACTTCAAAAATTCACAGTAATTTTGATCCAAGAAATAAAATTACCAAAAAAATTACAATTCTCCTGATTTCTATCTTCCTACACGGGAAAAAAATTACACCGCCTTATACTTCTCCATATCTAATGCAAAATCTCTTAAATGCCGGTTATGAGCGCCTCTACTCTAATAACCAGCTCGAATAGATGGATGACTTGTCGCTCCCGGGGCTCGTCATCTACTCTCCATAGTTGAGCTCCTCGTGTAAGTTATCGTACTCGTTATCGGTGTTCACCACACGAACACACGATGCGATTGTGGATTGCGACGAGAACATAGATGCAATTCTGGATTGTGATCATGAAAACGCGATGTCGTCGTGGATTGTAAACTAGACACACACGAGAGAGGCAGGAGAACAGAAGAAGCGAGATCGTCGTCGTCGTCGTCTTGCTTCCTTGCTTGCTTAGCTTCGGCCGTGGCGTGCGTGTGAAGATGGCGACGGCGGTGGCGGCCACAACGACCTTGTGGCCCCGTTCGCTCAGCCGCCGCACTCGTCTTCGGAGCGAAATTCCTGTGACGAGGATGCAGCTGCGACCAATTCGCGCATCAGCTGCCCAAGCTCCGCAGCCGCAGCGGGTGAACGCTCCGCCGGCGGATTTCGACTTCCGGGCGGCGACGAGGGGGCCAACGCGGGAGGTGGTGGGGAGGATGCACCCCGAGCTCCTGGACTTGGTGGAAGCGGGCGTGCTGCTGGTAGTGCCAAGGCCGGATGACTATGTGGAGCGCCGCGCCGACGGCTACGTGGAGCCTGAGGTGGTGTACGTGGTCGGGACGGCTCACATGTCCCGGCTCTCGGCTGCCCAGGTAAGAACTGATGAATTCCTCTTCTTTATTGTCGCAGCTCAATCTGTTGAATTTTTTATGCTCGCTCTTGTAGCTCAAATGTGTTTCCGGGCGCCTCGATTTTCCAGAACGGGAGAATTGCATTCCCCGGTTTCAACTATGGTTGACGTGGATCCCTCTCTGTTTGTTGTCTCCCCTAATCGAAACTTGATTCATTAGTATTAATGGCCCTCTCCAATGCCAACAAGATTTAGTACAAGGAAAACAAAACAAGGGATCCACGGCATGACAAAAGTGGAGTATTCTCGGCCACACAGCTAAGGGTAAAATTGGGAGAAGTCCTCTCAAGGAGGAGGAGAAGAAGACGAAGAAGATCGCACTAGTGCAAAGGAAAAGTTCTCTTGAAGATGAAGATGAAGATTAAGATTGGTCACTTATACATGTCCCAGCTCTCGGCTGTGCTACAATGTCTGTTCTTCATTGTAGCTTAATCAGCTTCTTCATTGTTACGTTGACACAACCTAAGATTGAAGCCAGCTTCATTTACTATTCCGCAAGATATCCTACTCCCACGGGTTCTGCGGTCTTGCCACCACCAATTCTAGGAAATTCTCAATATCCTCAAAATGTCGACTGGAATTGGCTTAATGTAGACGCATAATTCCCTTCTGTGGATCTTCACAATCCACAAGCACAGTCCCCTCTACAAAATTCTCAACATCCTCAAATGTCAACTGGAGATGGCTAACTATTGGCCCATTCTCTTGTGTGGATCTTCACAACCTACAAGCACAATTCCATATTCAAACTTGAGTCGTTAGCACTAAGTTAGGACCCTGTCCATGTCATGACACGAGTGAACCATTCCCCGGCCAGATGGCTCAGGTCCAATTTCGTCCGTGCAAGTTCTGCGACAAGAGGATCGGGTTGTGTAGACGTGGAGAAGATTAGCATGCAGAATTTCGTAAACGGTAAACACTCTTCGTGTTCGTGATTGTGTAATCGAAATTCATTTTCCAGTGCGTCAAGAGATTTATTGAGTGGTGGCTTTTTCATTGCAGGTTGAGCGAGTGATTGCTGCGGTGTGCCCTGACAATGTGGTGGTCGAGCTCTGCAGAAGCAGGCAGGTAAGGCTCACCATCCTCTCCATTGTGGTTTGTAAGACGATGCTTCTTTCAAAATTGTGACCCCAGTTCGCAGGAGTGGAGATGAACATTGATTAACCGAGTGATCTTCCAACGGGCAGGGCAGGCATTATGTACGACGAGGTGCCGGAGGCAAGACAACCGACCTCCAATTTGATGTCGATGAGCGGTGACAACTTCCGGTCGGCTATGGGCCGCAGCCTCCAACTTGGTGAGTGTTTCCTTTCATTCCGCAACACTTAAAGGCGAGAGACAAAGAGAGGCTCCAGTTGTAGTAGATGGATAGCAAACAAAGAAGAGAAGAGAAAAAGAGATGATTCCGATGTTGCCACCAGAATGAATTATGGTATTGCATCATCTCCAAGTTAGTCTAATCCTATATGTAATTTCGCAACCGACATCACGTGAATTAGAGGGACCTTGAAGACTACTGCCTCCTTTCACAGATGAACACCTTGACCGGGTGCGGTTGAAAATATCCGGTTCACCTATGCGACTCTCCTTATCGGTCTTGGAAGTATAAAACATAGGAACAAAATAATACAAGTACAGCCCTACGTTTGATAGAGAATTCAATGCGGTAGTTTGATGTGATTGAATAATGAATGTGAAATCTTCTGATGCTATCCGATAGCCTACCCCGGGTTTAGGGTTTAGGGTTTTTGTAGGAGCAGGAGGGATTGAAAATTTCTGATATCTCTCTGTGTGCCACTGCAATGCAACCACGTTGTATGTTTGTAAAGATACCTACCACCAAATCTCGCGTTCAAGTTCTTCTAATCAGTGACAAACATATTTATCCGCAGGAGGGCGTTCTGCATTGGCACTAAGGTTGCTGTTGGCAGGCGCATCGAGCCGCATCTCATCATCTGCAGGAGTAGCCACAGGGGAAGAGGTCAGTAGATACACACGTTTAGGAGAATTGTTTTCTATGCACTCTTTTGAGGTGCTTGCTCATACATGATGCTGAGTTTCTCAGTCTACATTCAGAAATCTGACAGTAAGCAGGTTGCAGCAATGTCCTGTACATAAGTTGGAGAACTCGACAGATTGTTTTACTGTCCAAGTTGTATGTCCTGTCACCAGTTAATCAAGTCAGTACCTGTTTAGGTCACACTCTCTGGCTGATGCTATCTGTTTTTTAAGAAGCCAAGGATGTGGGTGTCACCCACTCTTAACCTGCTGTGGTTATAAGGCGTATAGTTTTTAATGTCCATGTGGGTATTGTCTTTGCATTCACTTGCAAGTTTACTGCACTAAACATGTGATTTAGTGTGGCATTAAAATTGGTGTGCCATATTGATTAGAGTGGTCTTCATGACTTGTCATGTAGCACCGAGGGTCAGATGACACCCTCTCTATTTGCCACCCAGTGATGGCAAGACATTGAGTGTGGATAGATGATGAACAGTCTGGGCCGCACTAAATCAGATGTTTAGTGTACTTATCTGCAGCAGCAACTTCTTATGATCTTCAACTCCTGTTTAAAACATATCCGCTTTGCTTACAAATGACAAAGAGAACAAAGAGTTGGCCTGATGTCAACTGTTTCTGGACAGTTTCGTGCAGCCCGCAAAGCAGCTGAAGATTTAGGAGCACAGATTGTGCTTGGTGACCGTCCCATTGAAATCACGGTAAAGCTTATACTGAGGTCTGAACCTCTGTGTGGATCTGGTGCTTGCTAGTGTAAACTTGATTTCACTGACTTCTGGGTAATAAATACCAGGTTGGAGTTAGTTACAATTGTTGAAGCATGTGGCAACCAGAGGACTAACGTCTCTGGCAAAAAATCTTTGGTATTTGAGTCTGTTCGTGAGACTGGTTGAGAAAACTGCATGTCAACAGTTTTCAAGTCATGATCGTTTTGTGGTGGAGTGACTATGGAAGCAGTTCATTTCACCTCACTCCAGTAAATTGTTGAGAAACATAACTTGGAATTTTCTGGCTTTGCATTGCAGCTCCAAAGAGCATGGGGGTCATTGAGGTGGGATGAGCGCATCAGATTTGCAATGACACTTCTTCAAGGGATGTCTGCGAAGAATCTTGATGCATCCGAAGAATGTATTGAGGTATTTGTGCTCTCTCACTTTCTATTCAGTCATGTCAAGTAACATCACAAACCTCGAGATCCATATATCAACACTGATTTTACGTTGATTCAATCACATCAAGTTACAACATTTAACCAATGCCTACCAAACATAGGGTTGCAATATTCCATAGCCGCAAGATCTAAATAGTTGAATTATAGATTGATTAATTGTTGAATGAATCATCATAAGCTGAATAGTGAGGTAGCACTGAGGAGATATTAAACTCTGATGTGTATATATCAACACCAACTCAATCATCAAACATTGGTCATGTGCATTTTTTGAAGATGAACTGATGTAACAATTGCCTTGCATTACTGGCCTTATCTTGAAGAGGGTTTGTATCCCACAATAGTCAGTGTGTTGCCATTTCCTACACAATTTGAAATTCTCGAAGAAGTGACCCCTTATACGGATACTTTTTCAAGTGTCATTGTTTTTTTTTTTTTTTGTAATCTATTTTCTGGTGGGAGGTAGGCCTTGAAGTCAGATGATGCCCTCTCAGCAATGTTTGCAGAGATGGGCGACCGGTTTCCATCATTGATGCAACCCCTCATCCACGAACGGGACATGGTATGAATATAACGCTGCAGAAATTCCAGTGTTGTGATTTACTTTGAATATCCTTTCAGTTTGCAAGTAGGTTATCATTTGTTGTGATTGAGATGTGCATTGCACTAGTATTCAGTTGTCTCTTAGACCAGAGGGTAATCTAGAAACTTGAATGAAATGACAGTATGACATATAGTGTCATCTATGGTGTCTATGTAAAGGATTTTATGAAGTAGGTCTATCTATGACAGATAGTGCCTATTTATGTCTCTCTAAAAGATTTTATGGGGTCTGTCTAAGGCATTGGCACCATGTGCAAAGTCAGTATGAAATCTATAGGGCTTTTGGCAAAATTGTTTCCATTATGCTTGATTATTAGGAAGACTCGTGGGTTTGCTTCAGGTGCTTATTTTTGAAACTTGTGTTGGCCCTTTTTACAGTACCTCGCATGGTCTCTGAAGCGAAGTAAGGCTGTGAATGGATGTAAGCGAGTTGTTGGTGTTGTCGGGAAAGGTCATCTCCGAGGTATCGTCTTTGCCCTCATGCACGACCAAGAAAATCTTCGGTTCAAAGACCTCGTTGGGGCTCGAGGGACAGGAGGAGAGGGTCAAAAATACCTGAAATTCTTCAAGAATCTTGCTATCGAAACCGCTATTGGTGGGCTTATTTGGTGGGCATGGGAAGCAACTCATCACTAAGGTAGACATGTCTTTATTAAAACACCAGCCTTATTGAAACCCCTACTTTTGGGATGTAAAATGCTTTGATATTCTCGTAAAATGAACACTTCTAGTATTAGTCTAACGATCGATACGACAGCTCAGTGGTTGATATACCCAAAAAGTGGATGCCGAATAACCGCTCAACACTAACCACTCAAAGAATATCACATATCTGCTTTTTGGAAATTTATCACAAATTCACATTTTATCATGTTGATCTCATTCTTATGGCATTGGATTGATTTGCTAATCAACCAGGTTTTTTTTCCAGAATTTATTGCACATCAGAAGAGGCCAAACCTGTTGGAAGTAACCATACTAGGCTCGTCTACTTTAAGTGGCAACACTTGTACAATATCAGGTGGTTTCAAATGGTTTATGGGAGGTATATAATCTTAACCCTTTCACACTTCGATGAATTGCTTAGTCTATTACATCTAGGTATTTTACAAGACAACAATATAGGAAACTTCCTTAAACATTCTTTAGGAAGGGGTGTAGGCACTCATTGTAATCTACAGAAACTTTCAAACAAAGACACGATCTTATAGTAAATGCATGGCCATTGTGTTGACAAAAAAGAGGGGAACTACATTAAATGTTTATTTAGTGTCACTTACTATTTGGAATTACACAATGTTGTAACTTTTTGCCGTGGATGTCATTTCTTACCAAGTAAAGATGTTAATGTTCTACAATGTCCAAACAAACGATTTGACCTTTGTTGGCAAAAAATGACATATACAGTAAAAAGTTACAGCATAGTGTAATTTCAAATAGTAAGGATACTAAATACAATATTTAGTGTACATCTTATTCAGGTATTTCATTTGTCATATACTGTACATAGTGAATTGTCATCTAAGGTAGATGAGGCTAATGTTGACACCTCCAACTCTATGGAATAGCTTATGGATTTGAGCATTAGAAGCTTGAGCAAGTTAGCAATTGCAAATCAAGACTAAAGAATTTGAAATTGTTGAAATCAGAGGAAGGTGTTGATCTAGGCAATGGAATCAAAGATTCTCTACTTCCCAATTCGTTGTTGTAGTTATCGTTCAATGTTGTGTAAGTGGACAACATCATTAGTAGATTCTACATGGGTCATTTGCCAATGAAAACCAAGTGTAACGCCAATATTGTGTCATGTCTCTAAAGTGGTCACATGTAAGATAAAATGTTGCCGAATTGGGCTTTTTATTATAGAATACCCACAATACAAGTTGGTTAGGACCTCATAACCACATGCCACCTCCTAATTTGTGCACCTCGGGCACAAAAATCAAGCATGTCATAGTTTAGGAGATAGCACTCCTCATTATGGAGGATGGTCGGTGTAGCTTGACTTTCGCGAACATGACTAACCCAAATATTATCAAGGCGGTGGCTAAATCACCATGTATTACTCACCCACCAAATTAAAACAACTATACCACTGACTAGGAGCCAAAAATAGGTGTCCGATTAAGGAAGCTAACCAAATTAGCCTCATCTACCTTACTTTGTTTATGAAGATTCCAATCACAAACTCTCTGTAATATACATCAAATGTTTGTCTAGCAGATTGATTGTTTGCAGGACCAACATGGTTCTCTATTACAACTTAACTCTAAAGACTTCAGGTGGCCAACTCATTGCAAAGATGTTGTAGAAAATATGAATTGGAGCTCTTGATTAGAGTTGACATACAAGAGAAAGTTGTAAAAAGCGAATTTTAAACTACATCCATGTGGATGGCCTAATGATCAACATCATTGACATCCACCTTGTAATTTCAAAGAATATCCGGATTCCAATATATATCAAAATCACATGCGCTGAGCTTTGCTCGACTACAAACAAGAGTTCCATAACTTGGTGGAAGAAAAGTATATTATCCTGTCACTAACCTTGGGGATTTTCCTCTAATAGTATTTTTAGTAACAAAGAAATACCAAGGGTTCCACTAACTTCAAGGGCCACCCAAAGAATTTGTTGATGCCTTATTTCAAACTGTTAGTTCCAAGTGAAAATAACTAAGAAATAAGAACTATTTTTCCTTGTTCAAAATATCTTAGGAAAAACGCTTACAACCAATTTTGGCTTCTTGTTCATTTAAGGGTTAAGGAATAAGCTGACAAGGATAACACTAAATGGTTTATTAACTTGTAAAGTGGGAACCCCATTTCTGTGAAATGGTTATTTGGCATGGGCTTCCTTAATGATGAGCTTGGTGCTGGATAACTTGCTCATGACAATGAAAGCAGTTCTAACACACAATAAATTGAACACCATCACTGTGCACTGAAAAGCTGTGGAGTCAGAGTTTGTGATTATACTACAGCTAAGGGGCTCCAAGAATTACAATTGCACTCCACCTAATTGACAGAGCTGGTCTCCAAATTCTTTTTAATGGACCTGCTTCATTGTCAAGGAAGTTAACTTTTTGCATGTCCCACTTAATTTTCAGAAATAAAGTTCAAGTACAAATGGAGGGCTATTCGACTTGTGGTCTTAAGGTTGACTCTTGGTTTCTTTGCAATGAGCGTCGGCCCTCCTCCGACGCTGGTGTACCTGGAAGCACATGAAACTAACACTGAAGTTACTGTTGACTTCCTATGTTTTACTGTGTTTTGTGAATTTGATCAATAGGAATTAAATATGGTGATCTTCTGCACAGATCTGACTGCCTGCCCCCACTAAAGATAGAGTCGGTTTACAAGTATCACTTTGTAAAATCAGGTTTCAAGCACAAAGTTGTACTTAATACATCATTTCATACAACGATCTCACCTGCGGTTTCAGCTGCTGTTGGTGTTGGTGCAGTATCAATTCGGGAAACAGTGCTGGATGACAGAGTCAATGTTGAGATGACATCATTAGAAACATTTGTTTCGTCTACTTGTCCACCCACTTCACTAAGTTTTCTTGCCCCTGGTGTTGTCAACTCCAAGCCTGCCCCCTGCAAATTTCAACACCCATTCAGAAGGCAACTTGTGAGGAGCTCTTCATGTAACAAAACAACCCCAATCATCAAACTCACCAACGTTTATGTACTTATATTATCAATTATAAAATAAAAATAAAAATAAAAATAAAAGCACTATCAGTATAAGATAAATGTGTCTAATCCGGTTCCTTATCTTAGTCGGACACCTATATATGTAAGTGGTACGTGCTTAGGTGTGGCTCCAAGAACAGATACCAAGAAGACGTGTTTAAAAGAGATTGGACTACATGCTCAGAATATGAAATCTATTCTAGGTTTGATGGTCAGCATGATTGGCAGGACCTATATGACCACTTACTGAGCAAAAGAATCTTCACTTTGAAAATAAATAAGATATTAATTGAGATTCAAAATATGACGAAAGCGGCTACGACCTCGACTTGGATTTGCTAGCCATCTTTTACTAATTGCATGTTCCATATCCTAGGAGAAGTGAGCTAGTCGGAAAAAGTAACCATCTAAGGCCCATCTACCTTAGGTACAAAATGCTCATCCTCAAATTTCTGCAATGTATGGTCAGCAGCATATACAATGGAGGTAAAGATTGAGATAAAACCCAACCAAATAATTTTAATACTTGGAAGGAATCCAGGAAACCCATAAACAGTCCTGCAACCATGTAAGTTGATTTTAAAATAACCAAGACTGCTAAGATACATGCTTATAAAAATTTGCAAAATTGCAAACATCAACTACACTCCACATCAATTACTAACCTCGGCTTTTAAAGTCTCCCCCTTGCCATGAGTATTCTGTTGAGACTGGGGTTGAGGTGCCGGAACAGAACAAGCAGGCTCTCCTGGTGTTTGTAGTCGCAAGCTGGTTTCAACACCTGGTGGCTCGGGTGAGGAAACTGTCTGAGCAGGTGAGGCTTGAGATCCATGCCTCGGACCTGGAGCTGTATACTGTGGGTATGGGCCACTTGTTTGGCCTGGTGGGACAAGGCTCATACCTGGTACAGCAAATGGAGGCCTGAAATTCGCTCCACCCTGAGGGCCTTGCATCTGGACTAAATAACCTGGCATGCTTTGTAGTGGGGAGGGGTATTGAGCATAAGGTCTTTCAACATGTGAATGAGTCCCCATACTAGTAGGGTAAGGAGGGTACGGCATGTACGCATGACCTCCTTCCGGGTGTTGTGTACCATACATTGCGTATGGGTGCATATACACACCAGGAGGTGCTAAGGATAAGTAAGGTGGGGGCGACACAACAGGTTGTTGTTGCGATGAAGAGTTGCTTGTAGGCATAGCTTCTGATGTTGCAGTGTTGCGAGGTGGGGTTGTTGCAGGTTGGGGTTGGAGTTGGAGTTGAGGTTGGGGTTGAGGTTGAGGTTGAGGTTGAGGTTGGGGTTGGGGTTGGGGTACTGGCATGGAGTACGTGTAAGGAGCAGCTCCCATCATGGCAGCTGAGGGGTCCATTGTCATCCACGGTAACAGTCCACGAAGCCGTTGTTGCAGTTGACTCTGGAGTTGCTCTGTCTCTGTTTTCAGGGCAGCTTTCTCTTCCCGAAGCTCGATCTTTTCTTGCGAAAGCTGCACAAAAAACCATTGGTCATAGAATGCGTGTACCATATGTGTTATTGTCGGTAACCCTTAAGGTAGATGGGTCTTGCATGGTTACTTTTTCCGACTAGCCCGCTTCTTCTACAATATGGAACACATCATTAATACGAGATGGTTAGCAACTCCAAATCGAAGCCCTAGCCACTTTCCTCAAAAAAATTGGAACTCTATGAATATCTTTTTAAAGTGACGATTCTCATGTTCATTAAACGGTCATACAGGTCCCCCCAATTATGTTGATTATTAAGCTTAGAACGGTTATCATATTTTGAGCACATCGTCTAATCTCTTTTAAACACATGTCTTTTTAGTATCCATTCTTGGAGCTACACCTAACCACATACCACTCAAATATAGGTGTCCGATTAAGATCAGTGGCATGTCTGCCCTAAGCATCCAAGAGGCCCAGAGTGGGCCTCTCCATGCACAAAAACATTATACGAGCTATATACTTCCATTTTAGCTAATTATGTCAAAAGTGACCTTATCTAAAATTAAATCATTCGTCAAGTGCACTTTTGAATCGGTTGAATACCTTGATATTATTGATGATTAAAGTTCAAATACGTAGCCTGCGTGCCCTTGGTTGCAGATACATACATTGAATTTTGAATTTTCTCCTTGACACAAGACAATGTATATAATAAGTTTTCAAACCCATGAATATATAGACTATGATTTCTGAACTTGATGAGGCTCATATAAATTGTGTATATGGACGTATATCATGACCTTGCATCCTCTAAGGTCAATTACCATAATAACATCAATGAATGATGGTGGACAAACATAATTCTTCAAATTTTATTGCATCAAGATTTACCCAACCCCTAGAAAGGAGGAAGAATACAATCATCAACCATTACAAAGATGTCGCACATTTTTATGGACCCTTGTTGCAGCTTAACAGAATGTAGGTATTTGACTACAGGCAGAGTGGCAAGTGACAACCACAAGAGATTACTTACGTCTCGTTGTTCATCCATAAGAGATTCATGCTCAGTTTTCAACCTTTTCACCTCAGCGCGGAGCTCCTTCACCACTTGAACGCCGTCACCAAGAATAGTCGCTTTATCATTCTTAGGTCGTTCTGGATCTGCACAACTCATCCAACTCCATTGGCTTTCTAGAATTTTTTATCCAAAAGTCAAGGTACTAGTTTTGTCCAATACCAAATCAAAGAAAAGACTATACTTGTGCCCTGTACTGGGTAAACAAGTAAGCGCAAGTGAAGAATTATCACTTGGTGCTGTCTGAAACTTATAAAGGCTTCTAATATTAAGACTCTTGTCTTAGAGAGGAACTCTTTCACTTATGGTGACACAGTCCCTACACTGTCCACACCCAGGTTTTTTAAATAATATACACAAAATATTGGATACTCAAGTTTCTCAGAGGACGTACCAAGTACACCCGCAAGCTCCCCAAATTGTTCATTTAATCGATCCCGACGGAGCTTTTCCCTGTCAGCCTTGTGTACCTTTCTCACTGTTGCAGCATCCCCATTTTCAGTTGACCCTCCAGCTCTTCCACTGCCACTCATAGGTTGACTTGGTAAGAAGCTCAATGCACTGAGACTCAACCTCACAGATAAATCCCTTGCTCTGCGTCAAGGGCAGATCCCTGGGTTTTGGAACTTCTGAGAGCCTCAACATTTTGTGAGCTTGACGTCTGTGGATGTAGAAAAGCCAGACAATTGAACGCTATGGATTTTGGCTGACTCCAAGTAGTATTCCAGACTCAGTTTCTTGCCATTACTTCGACTCGCACAAACATCACAAAGAAAATAGACACTCTCCTTGACCTTATTATGTAAGTTCCTCTCTTTGAAACATAAACTACCTGGAGATCATACAAGAAACAACAATACATGAGATTGAGAACAACCTGGTTCCAGGCATTCCATGTAAAGGTTGGCTCGGCTGCTGTGGTAATTCTCCTGGCATGTGCAGGGAAGAATGCATTGTATGGTGAAGAGGTAAATACGGATCCATTCCGTGACTACTGCCATGTCCAAGATCCACATGCTGTGAAGGACCCAAATGAGCACAATGAAGTGGTAGCTCCGGATTATGGAAAAGTGAGTGAGACGAGCTCTGTTGTTGTGTGCTGTGCTGAGGGAGCAAGGTTTGCTGCAGCCAGGAATTGCTTGAGGCTGCCATTGCTACTCATTCACATCAATCGCAGTAATTGCCTTCTAAATCCTCAGTGAGGTTTCCATTTACCCTTTGACCTTTATCTTATGAAATGCTGTCCTTGAGATGAGCTCCGTTGCAGATGTCAACCTATATGCGCCTTTATCATGATTTCAAGGAATGTGCTATAACCCACTCCATTAAAAAGTTTCGAGCATCCCTATATTCGGTTGCCTTCACCCAAGCTCCATGAGAAGATACCGCATGGGTTTCACCTTCCCCACACATCTTGTCACATAAGCACCAGATATATGCTTCCAAATATCTGAAAGAAGAGGGCTCCAGACACTGGCCGAACTCATTCACAACACACAAAATCCACTGTCCCATCACAGTTTGTCGGGGAGGTAAAAGACTAAACATTAACCCTGAGGCAAATGGCTTTGGTCCATCTGTGCATTCAAAACTCGCCCTCCTGAAAAAAATGCATCACACTGAAGCATCAGTATATCGAACCAAGCAGCCAGCAGAACCATTTGGCACATTAGAACACGCTCTGCAAATAGAAGAATCTTCAACTTCACATCCGCAATTTGTTAGCCTGGCCTTCATCCTCAACAAGTTCAACCGAAAGCCCATTAATTCAAAAATATTCAAATGAACTAAGTAAGTTGGCGCCAGTTCCTCAGACACAAGAAAACTAAATAAAATTTGGTATGGATTCAGTTCAATGGAAACATCCCGCCATTTAAAGCTACAAAATCCCAAATCCTTATTCGGAACCTACAAGTATGCTACTTTCGGTGGCGGTCGTCCTCTTGCCTCTCCCTGCGTTCATCCCCCCTAACTGAACATTACCAAGTCGTATTTCTACATCCATCCGCAATTTGTTAGCCTAGCCCTAATCCCTCAAACAGTTAACCAAAACATCATCAATCAAAACAAATCCCCGACTGAAACTAAGTAAGTTGGCACCAATTCTTCGAAAGCAAAAGAAAACTAAGAAAACTAAGTGGAAGTTGCTCTTTTGCCTAGTTCGATGGTAAATCCCGCCATTTAAAGTTTCAAATTCCTGATAATCATTCGGAACCTTCAAGTACCCAACTTTCGGAGGTCATCATCTCCTTGCATAGCATAACTCACTACGTGCATGCCTTCATCCCCCTAAATGAACACTACCAAGTCATATTTCCACCTCCATCCGAATCCGCAATTTGTTAGCCTAGCCCTAATCCTCCAGACATTCAACCAAAACATCACCAATCGAAACAACTCCCCAACTGAAACTATCAGAGAAAGTTGGCGCCAACTCCTCAAAGAAGAAAGGAAACTAACAAAAACCGAGTGAAAATTGCTCTTTGCCTAGTTCGATGGGAAAAAGGCCACCATTTAGAGCTTCAAAATCATGATGATACTCACTCGGAACCTACAAGTACCCAACTTTCGGAGGTCATCATCATCATCTTCTTGCACAGCATAACTCACTACCCCTAATGAACATCACCAAGCCAAAATTTCTACCTCCATTCAGACTTTCCAAAAAAAGGAAGGGAGGCCAACATCTCGTCCACGCTTACAAGATAGTATCCACATTGCAAACACAACTCGGTCCTCCAGTTTTTAGCTAATGAGGTAACCCTCAAACATGAGCTGAAAAGGGTTCCTAAGCTCATGAGAGCAGTGGGCACATAACTTAACCCACATCAGACTTGACAACATAAAAGGGAAGAAGGAAGGAGAACTTCGGAACACTCGATTTCGAATTGCAATCTACTCACACCTGGTGCAAAGATTCCGGGAATGTGAGAAGGCGAATCCAATTGTTGTCCGTGAGTGCCACCGGAAAGATTCGCGCGTTGAAAGAACCCAAAACCCTACCCTGCAGATGGGTCCCTTGGGGAGGTGAAGGCTTGGCGGATGAATGGAATTTGCAGGCAATGCAAAGAGGAAGTGGGTCATGGGAATGCGGAGGGAATCAATCTACGTGAAGGAAAGGAAAGCAAGGGCGATGGCTATGGCGGTGGTGATGGTGTATCCCAGCAATCGAGAAAGGAGAAGCAAGCGGGCGAGCGCGTGTATGAATCTTACCTGCCCCGTGTACTATAATTGGGGTGGGCTTGTACTATACTCGTACGTTTTACTTGATTCCTTGCCACATCATACTTCACTTTTTATGTTTTCTGCAAGGTGAAGGTAGATGGGTCTTAAATGGTTACCTTTTCCAACTACGTTCTAAACTCCGTAACATCAACCTCCTTAATGTCACTCCCTCTCTTCTATCCCAAAACCCTAGGGACCGGATGTTCTCATTTGAAATCTCACTCCTTCTTGCCACGTTTCCCTCCCACATGTTATGGGCTTTGGCGTTGAAATAACCACCAAAGGATTTAAACCACACGCTCGCACGCATCACGTTGTCAACATTGTCATTCTTGCAATGTTGATTTTGTGTTATTTCATGATGTCACATGCTACACTAAATCTCTTTTATCATGCATTCATGGTTGCACTATATAACTCTTGAATAACACGTGCACTTTGGTTGCCACAAGCGTGATATTATGGAGTTTTAGAGTGTACATTGATGATCTGATTTAGTGAGGGTGGGCTAATAGTGCATGTCGGAAATTAGTGGAGGTGATACTAAATTTTCTTTACGATGTGAGATTAGTGCCACCATAAGATGTAGGGTTTTGGGAGCCCAAAGTGTCATAGTGTCGGAAACTCTCCATGCAAGCTCTCTTCGGTTTCTTAGTGTGAGGAAATGCCTCAAGAGTGAGTGGCACCGATTGAGGAGAGGAAGAAGAAGAAGAAGAAGTCTCTTCAAGCTCACAAAAACAAATTGTGCACTCTATAAATACCTTAGAGGATGTATGGCAAATGAGCATGTATTCATGTATTCAATATCACTTGGAAAAAAATTCAACCCTCACTTGAGATTTGGCAAAATAGTGCATCAGTACCACACACACTAAATGGGATAATCAATACAACCAAGTTCTTGTAGGATATGATGCATATGATTAGTACATATGGCTAGCGAAATTAAATTGAGGACACAGCAACTTTCCTCATAGTTTTTGGAGCTCGTATGGATGTCTTATTCATTATCAAAGTGAAGATACTCATGCTCATGAAATGATCATACAAGTCCCCACCAATTATGTAGATTATCGAGCAGTCATCATATTTTGAGCATGTAGTCCAATCTCTTTTAAACACATATCTTTATGGTATTTATGCTTCAAGCTACGCCTAATTAGTTACCACATACCACTCAAAAATAGGTGTTCAATTAAGATAAGTCACTAGATTGGGAACATCTATCACAATGGAGTTATCCTTTAACTCAATTGGAGTTTTCGTTGGTAGTTGGTTGTTTTGCATACAAAACATTCCATGCTTGACAGGGTTTCGGTGCATGCTTGGAGTCATTGTGAAGGTTTAACAAAAAAATAAATCCAAATTTGTTCATTAATTCACCCCTTGTATTCTATATATAATTTTTCAAAATTTTACCTCAAATGGATATTAAATACCATATATTTTATCGCATGTCATTTCTAAAATATTGCCAGTGCCCCCTGGATAGCTTGACTTTGAGACAAAATACAAGTGTTGGGAAATGGGGTCACTTGTGGAATTGGGCGCTCCTACCTTAAGGATAATGTGCTCACTCTGTTGAAGGTATACTTATTATGGTAAATATTGTGGGCCACACTAAATGCAAGGAATTCACTTTAAAAACATGGGGAGATAATATTGTGTGTACATATTAGTTACCAACCCACATTATATAACATTGGAGATCCAAGAAACCAATGACAATATCTCTTTCACATCTCGTTTTTTCCACAAACAAACAATATATCTCGTGGAGTTTTTGTGCTATTTCTAAAAACACCAAGATCGCCTCCTAAACTCTTAGCCACTTGGCCACAATGACCATTCAAATATCCACTACATATACCTTTAAGAAATACGTGCATGGAAAATTTTGATATTTTCTTCCTCAGTTCTTGGACTTGGGAAGTGAGTTTATGCTTGTTCAATGTGCAATTTCAAATCACTTTCAATTGATATCTTACTTACAACTAAAAGTGAAATCCAAGTGAAAGAATGAAAACACAATGAGTGGTTGATGATTCAAGTGTAACTATCGGTGCACGTTATTTTCATGTGCGATGGTGTACACTATGGGCCAAACTATAGGAATGCAAAGGGTAAGTCACACTATACATGCCCACATTATTTACCATGATAGGTATAGACAAGTGGTATACACACAAATGGTAATATATATATATATATATATAGAGAGAGAGAGAGAGAGAGAGAGAACCCACTCCTCTTAAGATATTAACCCTTTATACAAATTGTTTAGTAATATTTGCAACCAAAGTATTATACATGGATTATTGTCATATCAAGATGATAAAAGAAGATTTGAACTATATGCATGTAATTTTTATGTGTTGTGTAACGACTTTTATTTGTGTGAATGACATTTTAGCAATGAATGTCGTTAATCTTAAGTCATCTTAGCTTCAAGAAACACATGGAGACTATAAGTGACACTAATTACAATATTTAGTGTAGACTCTTGAGTCCACCTCAATAATGGTGATGGAGGCCTAGCTCAAAGAGGTGGGTGTCTAGCCTGGCTGCCACAAGGCTCCCACATTGGGCCAACCCTATCAAAGGGCTCTTAATACATGCTACACCACATAACATTATTCAGATCCATAGCAGTGTTCTGTGGGACTGACAATATTATGTGGAATATTCCCTGATATTTCCCACATTCAGACTGAATGTGGGAAATATCAAGGAATATTAGTTTGAATGTGGGAAATATCAGGGAATATTCTACATAATACTGTCAGTCCCACGGAACACTGCTATGGATCTGAATAATGTTATGCAAGGTAGATAGGTCATAAATGGTTTTTTTTCAACCACAAAGCCCGCTTCTCCGAGCATTTGAAGCATGCGATTTGTATAAGATAGTTAGGAAATTTAAATCAAGGCCTTAGCCACTTTTTTAGCCATTATTTTTTGAAGCTCATACGAACATCTTATTTCATTGTTATTTGAGTGAACATTATCATGCTCATTAAATGGTCACATAAGTCCCCCCACCCCCAAGTTATGTTGACTATTGACTCTAGTATAACAATTATCATATTATGAGCCCACATTCCAATCAAGTTCTTTAAGCACATGTCATTATGGTATTCACTCTTGGACTTGCACCAAACCATATACCACTCAAATGTAGGTGTGCCCCAACAAGAAAAGTAATTGAATGAAGGATGTCCACCAACATTTTGGAGGCCCTGATGCCCCAAAATCTCCCCCTCCCACCTGCCCAATTTGGGACCTCATTTTCTCCTCTCCCCTTTCCCACTTGGGATCTTACATCATATTGGACCTCACGTGCAATTGGCCATATTAAAACACATTGTGATATGTGGCTCTCTCCCAACCGGTTCCAACTTTGTAGACAATTTTGGCCTTTGGACCAAATTGGGAATTATGATCTCATTGTGTAAGCAATTGCAGATCACACATTTTGTCATTTTGAGTTTAGGGTTTAGGGCACACATTGCCGTGTTGTCTTGTTTTTGTCATGATAACACCACTAGAGTGCAATTGGGCACGATTTTTGCTTCTAGTGCATACAACCTAGGGATCCAAACATCAATGCCAACCACAATTTTGATTGATATCCATTTGTATGACAATATAATTTTGTGTGGGTTGTCTTAAGTACCAAACCTCAAAATATTCCCTCACACCTTGACACCAACGTAACATGGCTTAGCCCACATGACTCTCATTCAATCTATAGTACTCTTCCTGGGTCTTTGCATGCATACCCAATGATAGCATGCACATTGCAAAATTTAATTCTCGAAAGGAAAATAAAAATAAGTGTCATTGCATAAATTTCCCTTTTGAATGAAATAGTCATCAAACCGACATATTGCAATCAATAGACGCAAGAAAAAATGTTTATGCTTGCAATACATGTGCCGGAAACACATATTGTAAAACGAAGGTTATTAGAGAAGTAATCATCAAACAATTGTTGCACGTGAAGAGGGGCCTTTCTAAATGAATTATATTTTCTCCTTGACCTACTGCCACCCTTTGCACAAGCTCATCATCTAAACACTCTATCTCTTGTTGAAAGGCAACTTGTTGCATCATGTATTCTTCTTCATCATCTTTGTCTAAATTATCATGTATGGTCTCATTGTATTGCCTCCATTATTGGGACATCGTGCAAAGAGTGGAGTATAAAAAAGAAAAAGAAAAATCCTCAAGCTATGTAGCACACACCAAACTATGAAGAATAGAAACCAAACTCATGTTGAAGTGTTTGAGTATATCCTTAAATGTGATTTAAGGCGCTTTTTGAATAAACGAGTGTTAACACATGCATACATATAGGTTAGGTTTTTACAAACAAACAACCCAAGGTAATAATCTCAAGGAAGACTTGTTTAGTGTCTATAAGGATTTACGTCACACTGGTTCAAGAAATTATAATGCAATTTGAGGTTACATCCACCAAGTTTCCATTGTATAAGATTCATTATGTTCCCTCTTAAGGTTCATTCATGCATCTTTGAATTGTGTGTGGGTTTGTCTTACATGACGACTCCCAAAACTCAATGACATGCTTCTACGTTAGTCGTGCGAAGCTCTTTTCGCATGGGCAATAGTCTTTGTCACGTGTGGCCATAGTCTTCCAATGGAATGTCATCTTATCGATGTTAGTAATTTCTTCCTTAATTAGAATGATCATTTAATATCATTAATCAGTTAGTAATTTCTTCCTTAATTAGAATGATCATTTAATATCATTAATCATAAACCAAATTGCATTGCTAAAAGGTTAATTAATATTTTTATTTCCTTTTACCTTTTCTCATGAATTTATCTCATTCATGAATATATATATATATATATACATAAAAATCACTTTTTTACTTTGACTATAGCCCAAAACTTTGTTGTACAACACGCACCGAAACATGAGCTTAGAATGTCTTAAGTTCTAGGGATTTTTTAAATGTTTTTTTGTTCAAAACATAGGGTGCCCATTGGGTAGGCAAGGTCAACAACCTTTGAATCATAAACTAAATGTTGTATACCAACGTATTCATTTTGGGATTCGAGTTTGGTTCGAAAACTAATTCAACCCAACTTGGGTTATACAAATTTGAAGTATCTATCATTGTTGGTTGGTAGGATACTAATTGACCTATAGCTTTGGATGATGCACTTGCTTAATCCCAGTTGTAGAGCGATGAAAAAACAAATGTTGTTGGAAAAAAAAATCCGTTTACAATCTTGTATGGCTATGTGTAGGCATTACATAAAATTGCTCGAAAGGGCTTGGGAAAGGGCGAAGCCCATGGCATAAAACATGGCCCAACTCTCTAGACTACGGGTTTGCAGGCCCCCCATGCAACGCTGCTAGGTCTCGTAGTCAAAAATTAGTCAACCTCACTTCATATGTTGTGGCTGGCGGCCTTGTAAACCACGATATATTCCCTTGTTTGGTGTCCACTATACCCATCATTGCTAGTGATGATCTAAGAGGGTATATTTGCCTTGTTGTTAAACATGTAGGTTCAAATGTGACATTGTCCCACTATCAATTGTAAATGTTGCTTGAATAGATTTATCAATGTTTATATACTTATATATTTATAAAATATGAATAAATGATAGTAAAACAAGCTTTAGGAAAATGGTATGATAACAAAGCTTCCAACCAATCAAATTATGACACATGTTACTTGTTGACCCCCTCCCAAAAAAAACAATTTGCGTCTATTGCCTCCAAATATGACCAATTTATAATCCATATGCATGGTGCTTTGTGCCAATACAACATGAATCCAAACCAATGTTGGTCAAATATCAAGTTTACATAATAATCACATTTACAAATATAAAAATTCAAGAGAATTGGTTAATTATAGGTAAACCAACATTTATTTCACACCCAAAGGTATAAATATATTATGAGACCAATAGTCGGTGGTTGTGCATATCGGTTATCAATCCAAGAGTATTATTTTCTATTGTTGTCACATCCAATTGCAAGACTTCATTAAATAAGGAGTTTGTGCTTCTAAAATGATATCCTCATAGAATGTAAGTGGTGATGCCATATTATTTGCACACTATTTTTGACTCTTGATATAAGAGATATCTATTATAGACTTTTGCATCCAGTCCAGAACTAAGAAGTTACCCACAACAATATATATTCTATAAAAGTTTCTATGTGATGGATATCAATTATGATCGGTAATAGGCATTTCAATTCTATGAGACTTGTGGACACCTGTAGTCCTGATACCCGGGTTTATAACGTGCAGCGACACTATACCCGGCATCCACATGTATACCCGGTCACGACATGTATACTCTGTCAATAATGAACAGTGTACATCCATTGGGGTGGATGGATGTAACCCGAATAACTTTATCCATCCATTCATCCATATGGCGTGGTAGAGTTGGTGTTACGCTCCTGGATGGATGGACGAGGCAAGCATCCATGTTGCATCCATCTATTCTTGAAGACTCTAGGTGCTTTCATTCATCCATTGCCTTGCTTTGCAATGCTGCCGAATCCCCTGGTGTTCCCCTGTGACATGTTGTTGCTCTTGCGTTGCGTTACGTTGTTGTTGTTGCATTTTATTGTGCTGGCGATGGCGCCGTCCTCGTCGCCCACGGCGCTGGCGCCCTCGCGGGGCCACCGCGCCTCCAAGCGCTCCAGGCACCGCAAGCACGACTCCAAGAAGCACCAGCACGTTGCTCCTGCGCCTTCCTCCAGCTCCGACACCTCCTCCTCTTCCTCTCAAGCCGATCGCAATAGCGGCAGTAGCAGCAGCAGCGACGTCGATAGCAGCAGCTCCAGTAGTGACGACCAGCGACGCCGTCGCCGCTCCACCAAGCGGAAACACAGCAGGTGCCTCTCAAACTTTTTGGCCTTCCCTTTCTCTGTCTCTCACTTTCTCTCCTTGCACTGGCCACCCCTTGCTGGTCACCAGCTGTGGCATAGTTTGCTATTAAGGTCGGCATGCTTGTCTGAGTTGTCCTTTGTGGCTTGCGGACGAGGCCAAGCCTCTGTTTTCTGAAAGTTGTGCAGAAAGTATGGCTTATGCTAGGTTAAGATCTTCAATTAGTGTCTGCTGGTAATAACAAGGATTTCTGTGACCTCGACACACATAAGCGTCTTCTAGGTCATTTGGCTACGAGAGTGTGCGGATCTACGTGTGTGGGGAATACAAGGGTTTTTGCGACCTCGACATACTCAAGCGTCTTCTAGGCCATTTGGCTACGAGAGTCGGGGATCTACCTGTGCCTGTGGTCATAGTCAATCGTTCATCACAAACAAGGTGCAGATGTGGCGTAGTTTGCGATTGAGGTTGGCATTCTTGTCTACGTTGTCCTTTTGGGTTGCGGATGAGGCCACGCTAGTGGAGGCTCTGATTTTGAAGGTGTGCAGGAGATTTTAGCTTATGCTAGGTTAAGACCTTTAATTAGTATGTGTGGGGAATAACCGGGACTGCTGCAAACTCAACATACTCAAGCGTCTTCCAGGTCATTTGGCTACGAGAGTTAGCGGATCTACGTGTGTCTGTTGTTATAGTCAATTGTTCATCATTGAATAAGGTTTAGCTGTGGCGTAGTTTGCGATTAAGGTCTGCATGCTTGTCTAGATTGTCCTTTGTGGCTTGCAGACGAGGCTGTGCTTTTGGAGGCTTTATTTTCTGGAAGTTCTGTAGGAAAGTGTGTCTTATGCTAGGTTAAAACACCCGAATTAGTGTGTGCTGGTAATAACCAATGTTTTTGTGAACTCGACACAGCCAAACGTCTTCTAGGTCATCTGGCTACGGTAGGGTTTAGTGGAGTGGATTCGCTCATGTGTGTGTCTATGGCCATTTCTTCATTATAACAAGGTGGAGCTGTGGTGGACGAGACCGAGATTTGCTTTTCTGGAACCTGTGCTTAAAGTACGGTTCATGCTAGGTTAAGGTCTTCAATCAGCGTGTGCTGGTAATATTCGGATTTTTGTGAACTTGACACACTCGAGCATCTTTTAGGTCATTTGGCTACTATGTGTGTGGAGTGGAGCGGATGGTGATAGTCATTTCATCATCACAACCTTGAGTATTCTCTGTGTGAAGCCCTGAAACATGTTTGATTTCATCTACTTGCTCTCTGTTTTAGAGTGGTTCTCAAGGCAGTGTTAGGTTGAATTAGAGGAGGCAATCTATCGATCTGCTGTGCCTGATGTGACCAGGTCCTGTATTTTTGCATCATCTCTTGATCTTTTTTGTGCGTTTCTAGTTCCTGAGGTTTTGTCTTCTGGGACGCAGAGATATGACAGAAGCATGCAGTGCTAAGTCGCAGTGCACAGAGTAGATTATCTGAATTCTGCGACATGATGGTTGGATTTTTCTTTGTGCATTTTTTTTCCCATTCTTTTCCTGCTATGTCCAAAAAGTTCCTTTTTCTTCTATCAGGGCTACCACTTTTGTTTCCAGAGATTGCAAAGATGCAATTCCTCAATAGAAGTTCTAGGGTTTAGGTACATAGTGATGAACAGGATGCGCTCTAAAGTAGTTATGTACCTCTTGGCTTATGGGTAGTATGCTTACAATGTCTTGTTTGATCATCATGCAGAGAGGAAAGCTCCAGTGATAGTGACTCTGATGGCTTGGAACGATCCAGGAAACACAGGAAGAAAGAGACATCTAAAAAGGTGCAGATCCTTGTATTTTCCAGGACAAAGAAATAGCTGAACTCTAAGTACAATGCTAATTAAAAAAGAGGAAGTGAGATCTTAAAAAAAGGCAAGAGCTATGAAGCCCATTTCCTTCTAGAAAGTTTGACAATGCAGTGTTGAAGTATCTCTGCCAATTGTGTTTGTATGGGGGTGCATGGCATTTGGTGGATACTGTTGCAATGCTTAGTGTGGTGTATTTTTTTATTTGTTGGCAAGTAAGCAATTTTCAGGGTCTACGAAGAGAGTACTCATGAAAAGAGTTTTTTTACCAGGTCAAGGATAAGCGAAAGGATAGGTCCAAACACAAGGAGAAAAAGCACAGGAGAAAAGAGGTAAGCATCTTTGTTGCCAGACTCTGCTCACTATATTTGTGAACATTGCAACAAAGAGTCCAGGAATGTTGCCACTGGCAGATATGTCCAGTGGAAGCCAAAATGACACATTCAAGCAGTTTCTGAGTTGTCTTTCTCCTAGTAATTAGGAACTCTTGAGTTTCAGGTGAATGAGTGGTTCTTCAAGTGCTCAGAGTGACTATTCCAGTGATAGTACTGACATGTCTTTGCTGCCTGCTTGTGGAATTGGGCCCTTCCGAAACTGGAGCTGCGGTTTGCGACCTGCTTATTCCCCTTATGTCAACCTGCTACCTTTACTGGCTGGCTGTTGTGTGCTGCTTTCGGTTGATGTGGTGTGATGTTCTGGCCTCCATTGAGCTCTGTACAGAAATCTGGCAAAGATGGGTCTGGACCTGTCCAACTTTCCAAGGTATCCTCACCTTCCTGCAGTCGTTTCCTACAATTGTGCAGCCTAGACCTGTCTTTATTGTCTGACGTTAAATTGTCTGGTGGCTTTGCAATTGTGTTTACCATTTTTAAATTAACTAATATTGTACACTAAATATTGTACTGCTGCATGTTCTATTGCCCTTTCATTTGGTTTGATGGTTAGGTCAGTGGTTGTCAGTTCTCCTGCAAATTCCTGAAATCCGAATTGGATGTAGGCAACTGGTGCTGATATTGTCTTGGCTATGTAATTCTTATTGTATCACAGTTCCTTGGGCGGGGTAAGGATGATGGTGTGAGACGCAGTGTTGTGTCTGGCAAAAAGGTATTCTGAAGACTCCACTCCTTGACCTTTTTATGTTAAAATCAATTATGTTCAGACCTTTAAAAGGAAGGAAGGGGTTACACCAAATGAAATGCATGGGCTACATTAAAAGCTCATGTGTGACATACTTCTCTTTTGTTAATCCACAGAGGATGTTGTGAACCTGAGTATTTATAATTAAATTGTTTGTTTTTCTTTCTTCAGGTTTTTTAATTTTTACTGCTAAGTGATCGGTTTGAAAAGTAGTTGACAACTGGTGGTCAGAACCCTTCTGGAAGCAGTCTTAGTTGTAACATTTCTTGAAGCAGCTAGGTGTCAAGTGTTTGGGTGTGGCAGATTCAAATGAAGGTGGAGAAAACCAGGGAAGACAAACTGGCAGAAACAAACCGCATGGAGCTACTGAAGTTTCTGAACTCAAGTTACGATTGAGTGACTTGCTTCCCAGGAATCCGGAGATTCTCCTATGTTTCATATTGAGTTGGTTAGGAGAAGCTAGAGTCTTACTAACATGTTCCCCACCAGGCCCTTGGTACCTTTATCTCGAGCAGTTGCTGCTGTTTCAAGTCATAGAGCTATCAGCTTGGGCTTCCCTTACAGTATTGGTATTGTATCAAGTGCTGATTGTGGCCACACAGTACGCTCATTCTGTATGTATGCTTTTTATCAAACACGTATTGATCTTTGACACCTGTAAAGTACTTCTCAACGTTTCAACTATCAAACATTCATGTTGTGAATGCTGAACCCATGCTTCCAAGGTTTTTGTGTGTGCTAATCACCACAAAGGCATGTAACCTCTATGGGTATGGAAGTAAAATGGAACAATCTTAGATTTCATGTCTCTATTCATTCTAAAATGTAAAATTTGAACTATCTTGCAGTTGTAATCATGTTAGAGCTGGTTCATTTGGGGTTGCAAAATGCGGAGAGTCTGACTGCGGTGACCATCTTAGAACTAACATGTACCTGACTGTCTACGATCATTTGTTCATGATATAGCTGAACTGCATATATCTAGATGAGTTGGATGATGGAAGATGATTTTGTAAACACGCATAAATATTATTAACTGGGCACTTCCGAATATGTTGTGAATTGTTGGAGGAAATTCACGTTCCTCCCAGAATTGGTCCAGCATCTCATCCACATTCTTCCCAGAATTGGTCATCTTCGTCATTCTGGTTGCAACAAATGCTTATGGTGCCTCTATTGCAGGTATGGACGGGGCTTGACTGATCAGCTGAATCACTAATCTAGCCAGCACTAAGGTAGACGTGTTATTTAAACACCAGCCTAGTATTCAAACATCTGCTTTTGAGTGTGAAATGGTTTGAGATTCTCCTAAACACAGTGCTTCTAATATCAGTCTAAGGATCAATGAAATTGATTCAAGGTACATGAAGATGGTGGTGAAAAGGCTAATTTCCTCTAGTAATGGACTCAATTGCATTGCAGTGGCCTCAGCTAATACCACTTGATGAACCAATTTGGAAGAAAGACTTCAAACTACCCAATGCTACATTTTGAAGCAGGGAAGGAAACCTATTCCCAGTGGAGTTGTAGAGGGGACACCCCAACACAAATGTGCGCTTCATTTTCTGCTACATCGTTAGAGAAGTGGCATAATGTTTTATCTCTAGAGATTGGGATAGTTGACCGCCGGCCATCTTCAATGGCAAGTCTTTTTACTTGAGGTGCAGTATATCGCAATGATTTTGTGTTTGGGTGGTGTCCATACAAAGGTTCATTGATTGAAACTTGGGATAGCCACATAGTCAATGCTCGACACCCATTCAACACTAATCACTATGTGCACACCAATGTAACCATTTCAAGAGGATTGCATATTTGCTCTTTGAAAAATTATTGCAAATTGACATCTGTTGCGTTTACCTCATTCCTATGGCATTGGATTCGTATAAGGTTTGCTAACCAATTGAGTTCTTTTTTGAAAATTATTGAACATCTTAAGAGGCCAAAACTTTTGGAAGGAACCATAGCAAGCACATGAATGACATGCCACACATGCTTATATTGCCTTATGTATGGTTCATTGAAGCTTAATATTGACAAATCCTTGGCCCTACCCATGTTTATGTCATAATGTCCTAAACGGCGAATGTGTTTTGTGTACATAAAGGGCATCCTATGCCTCCCTTTGATCTTCCTTTTTAATCTTTAGTTTTTATTTTTAAAAAATTTTAGTTGGGGGGGGGGGGGGGAACATATGTGACTAATTTTTAAATTTGAATGTCTAGAGTGGGTCATATAGCAAAATAGGTGCACTTGCCTTCAATGCAATGTTTTTGGGAAGTATCTCACCCATAGTTGCTTGACAAATGGCCCTAAAATATGTGGCCTCATCAAGGGCACTTTCAACTCCATAGACAATTTGGGTCGTGGAATCATATTTGGAATTGTCTCATTTAGTTGTTAAGAATTGTCAATCACAAAGGTTTTTATTTCAAGTTTCAAAAGCATGATTGAGATACAAAGGTTATAATAGTATGTCAAAGTGTGGGTTCACAATCTCAATCGCATCGACCCTTCCAAATGTGAACCTAGACTGGTTATTGTATATTGTACGCATCGTCCACTATCTTTTTATAACACATCATTTTGGTGTATGTTCTTAACCACAAGCCTTGCCACATACCACTCAAATATAGGTGTCCAATGAAGAAAGACCACATAAGGTAGAGCATGCTAAAACTAATACCCTAAAATCTTGCTCAATATGTACATATTGGTTTTGAGGATGCTCACCAAGTAAACATTAGGTTTCCATGTTGGTTTTTTGGATCATCTACCAATGAAGCTCCGAACTCTTGTAACTATTGCAAATAGAATTAAATAAGGCATACTTTGGTGCATTGCAATGCTCTGCCAATCGCTAACAAGAAACACCTAAGTTTTTATCTACATAGTAGATACACTCAATGCTTAAGGTGATGGTTTTAACACCATCTACTTTATTCATTGAACCTAATAATACTAATTACTAAATGAAAAAGTTTGACCCCTCTTATTAGCAATTGGCAAAGGATTGCAACACACCAAAATTTATTCTATTAGAACTTTGCATGCAAACGTGATAAGAGTTTGAACTTGTTTTGATAGTGACCCAAAACCAACACGGGAGGCTGATGTTAAGGTGGTGGACAAACTCATCATCAATGTGTACTTATTTTGCAATATTTTGGGATGTTGGTTCTAGGTGGGGTGTTGATTTTAGCATGCTCTACCTTATGTGGTCACTCTTCTGAATTGGACACCACTATTTAAGTGATATATGGCAAGGCTTGTAGTTAAGAATGCACACCAAAAATATGTCCTCCACAATTATCCTCTCTTTGACATTCACCTACCTAAGGTTTTAAGGTAGACAATGCTAAAAATAGAACTCTAAAACCTTGCACAATGAGCACACATATTGATGATGAGAATGTCCACCACCTTAGCTTTAGGATTTTGTGTTGATTTTGAGTCAACCGATAAAATTTCAAACTCTTACTAGGTTTGCATACATATTCAAGTCAGGCATACTAAGGTGTTGCGTGTTGGTTTTGGGTGGGGTGTTGATTTTGTCGCAATCCAAGGTATGCCAATGTTGTTTGGTTACTTTTCTTACATCGGACACCCATATTTGATTGGTATGTGGTTAGGTGAGGACCAAAGAAGAGAGGGAATTATTGCATATGAGCGTACTTCTTATTCATCCCACATGAAAGCCCTGAAATAGTATGCAACCTAGAGATAACTATTTTTAGTTTGTTTGACTCCGGAATTAGCTTAAAAATTTGAATAAGTCTAGTACAAGTCATTAGAGATGAATTGGCCACCAATCTATGGGGGATCAATTTTGTATGTTGGATGGGTGAGAGGTACTCTTGTATATTGCGATTGTATATATCCCTCTCTCTAGGATCAAAGAACAAGCACCATAAAGACACATGTCTAAAAGAAATTGGACTATGTCTTCAAATATTTGAATTCACTCCATACTCAATGACAAACACAATTGGAAGAATCTATGTATTTTGTGAAGGAATCAACAAACATGCACTTCTGTTAATCATAACTAAATTAGGTTCTTCATCATGGATTTCCTAGTACAACACAACTTTTGTTGTGTAATTTAATCGGTAGAAGTTGAAGAACACGAAAACAAACTGAATAACCATGTGAAATTTTATTAAACCACGTGAGAAAAATATAAGGTAGTTTTAATTCAATAAAGAAAAAAAATTATACAAATTTTGGAATTACTTTAGCTTAGATAAAACGACATGTACAATATTATATCTAAAATAGGGTAGGTGAGAAATATAGGTGGTATTTAATTTTTATTAATAAAGTAGGGTATGTAATATTTGAAACGAAGGCTTTATGTGAAGTTCAATGAATGAATTTGATTGGATGAGAAATTGTCTAAATTGACTAAAAGTCATCCAATTTAGAAGTTGGCATTGGATATCTTGGTTTAGGGCCACTTCACACATGAGCCAAGAGACTTGACCATGAAATTGTGAGAGCTTAAAGAAGTGTCCAAAGGCTGTCCCAAGACACTTCCAAAATCATGTAGTGTGGTTACAAACCCTCAAGTGTAGTGTGAAATCATATGTGACCGGGCCCTCAACCAAGTGCTATTTCAAGGAATTTCTATTCATGCAGGGTCCTCACACATTATAAAATATAATAAACCAATAGTTGTGAGGTTTTGGAGTGCCATGGTCTCCAATTTTGTGTTAGGCCTACCTCCAAGAGGTGTGTTCTGAAAATAATTCAAGTGACCAAGAAACATGATCCATTTGATACCATGTAGAAATCCATGTAGACTTTGCATTAATCTTGCATTCAATTACTCCATGGCTCCCTCAAGCGTAGTGTGAAGCAAACTTAGATTGGCTCCGCCTCTCCCACCAATGAGAGTGCTTGAAGTGCAATGGTCATGGGCCCTTGTGAGCCAAATTTTTGGTCATTTAGTGAAACTATGGGCAAATAGTTAAAACTTGGATGAAAGAGCATCCAAATGGATGAATATAGTGAAACCATAGGCTAGGAAGTTAGTTAGAACTATAGGCACGGCCGTAGGCGGCCTAAGTTGGTTACTGTAACCATCGTCCTCTTCCCCGCCGAGCTAAGAGGGCTGGCGAGGGGGAAGAAGGTAGACAGTCTTAGATTATTGTTGAGCGCAGAGAAAGAACTATAGGCTGATCTCCCTCAGCACCGAGAGCGGGCGAGGATTACAGTGAAACTATTTTCTGATTAATTTGAGTGAACACCGCAGTGATTGCGGGTTACCCATTTCTGTTAAAGTTTATCGTTAATTTGAGTTCTGAGTTACTTTGTGTGTCCGAGAATGGTCGAACTATTTGCTTGTTGAAGTGTATGTGTGCAATGTCAGAGAACTATGGACGATAGTTGTAATGGCGATTGGCCGAGTGTGTGATTGTGACAGAAATTGAGTGAATTGAAATTGTGAAGAGTAAGCGTTGAGAGTTATTGAGAGTGCAACCGAAGAGGAGTAGAAAATTGAACAATCTGTGAGAAGATAAGAGATTCTGGAAGTGTGAGGAAGAAGTCATAAGTGAGGAAATAAGAACCGAATGTCAGAATGGAAACTATTGTCGATTGTTGAGATCGCTATCGAGGAAGTTTGAGATTGTGAGAGATTGTGCTTTGTGAGTGAGTGAAAATGTGAACTGAAGTAAGATTGAGTGAGTCAGAGCATGAAGCAAAGTTGATGTGAGCGGTGTGATAAACTATAGGCCGTGTTGAGGCCGCAACCAATTAAGATTGATTTCCTAAACATAGTTGAGCAAAATTGATATAGGGAATCGAGAGTGTGAAAGTTGTTGTGTAAGAAAACTATTGTCGGAGTGAAGAGTCTTGTCAGTCCGAGAGAGAGAATTGGAAAATAGTAATTTCGAAGCGGAGTAATTAAGTCGAACTATGGACAGAGGGAGAGTCCAGTTGAACGATGAGCGTATGTAAAAACTTTGGCCAAAGAAGGCGAGAGTGAGCGAGAGAGTGAACTATTGTCCGATGAGACAGAGCGTAGAATCAAGCGTATTGTTGAGTGCCAGTGTGAGCAAACCCTGAGAGAGGGAAGGCCGAGAGTTACACTATTGACAATAGGTTAGGCCTGTGATAGGCAGCGTGAGATGAATACGTTTGGCCAAGTGTCAGCCTGTGAGTTACACTATTGACCATTGTTTACCTGTATCAGACAGCGTGAGGAAGCCGAAGAGTCCAGAGTCTATGAGTGGAACTATGGACTATTGTTAAGACCTATGAGAGGCAGTGAGGAAGAAGAAAGAGCATAGAGTTCAGCCGATTAAGACTATTGTTAAAATTAACATGTTAGGCTGATAGAAGTTAAGTGTGTCAAGTCAATTAGATGAGAGATTCTCTAATCAGCCGAAGTGATGAGAAATCACTTCTGATCGGTTGATTAATGAGAAAATGAGAGATTAAATTGATTAAGTATGTGAAGTTAGGATAAACTTTGGATTATCAATGTGATTTAGGCATAAGTTGTCCTAGACTTGATTGGAGTTCATATGATTATATAGTCTAGAGACTAGATCTTTGAGTGTGAGATGCAAGCTAACCCGATCAACTATTGTCTTGTGTGTTACCCTGGTTGTTGTTGTTGCAGGTTGTGCAGGGCCACTAAGACTATAGCTTGACTTTGCTGGTTGTTGTTAGCTGCATAAGTTGTGAGTAATGATTAAATCTTGGAGTTAATGAATGAACAATTTGTCTTGTATTGAAATTAACATTGACCAATTAATGAAGGAGTTGTTGTGATTTGAAGATGCATTGGCCAATGCTTACCAAAGACAATTGTGATACTCAAAGACTATTGTTCTCGAAAGACTATTGTTATACAATCTCATGATGAGATGGTTACTACTATGACAGACACACGTACCCCACTGAATGAGAAATACAGTGAGAGGAAACCTTGTGAGAACAGAGAGAAGAAGATGGATAAGAGATGTTTTAGAGTGAAGATAGCATACCTATTGTCTGATTAATGAACTATAATGTGACAGATGCCTGTAATAGACACTAGTTAAGCCTTCCTTGAGAGTCTGTACCTTGGGTTTTTGTTTATTCAGTCATAGCAAAAAACTAACTACAGCCCTAAGTCTTGTGTGTGATTTTGAGGAAGTTTAGTGTTATAGGTGGATATGTTTTGGATCTTGAAGGGGTTTCATGTGACCCAACTTTGGATCTCGCAAGGAGATCTGCAGGTTTGACACATGTTGTAGCCCCCTCTTCAAGGCAAACATGGTCCCACACTTCATGGACTGTAGAAAGATTCGATCCAACTCATCTCGCGTACAAACCGAGTGTAAGCCTATGGAGGTGGATGATGGCAGTGCTGAAGTTTTGAGGGTTGAAACGAAAGAAGAGAACATAAACTCTAAGGGTGTGCTAGAAGATGAAGTAGTGGAGGAGATTGTGATTCCTCTACCCATTATTCAGGATGAAACATGACATGTTATTTCAAATATGTTGGATTGGGAGGAAGTATTTGGAGAATCCAATACCGAAGTCATAAAAATTACGCTGAGTTAAAGCAACTGTAACATCAATTAGGAGCCAAAAATAGGTGTCCAATCAAGGAAGCTAGCCAAATTAGCCTCGTCTACTTTAGGTGAATGTCGGAGAGAGGCGCAATGGACGAGCAATGAAAGATCACTATATTCGTTAATTTGGGACTTTTTCGGCATTTTGAGATAGTTACAAATATAAGAACATGGATAAAATCACACAGATATTGGAGAATGTTGTAAGATGCAAATACTTTGAAGTGGGTGTTCATATCAAGAACCCAATTAAGAACTCATATCAAGATGGTTTAGGTAGGACGACCCAAACATTAGACCATGTTGTTGTGGTCCATATATTAATTTGAGACAAGAGAAAGTCTCAAATTAACGAATATAGTGATAAAGGGGAGAATTGACTGCTACACTAAACATGATATTTAGTGTCGCCAATTCTAATTGTCTTGCTCAATACTAATTGTAACACGGCGGTGTAGTGTCATAAACACCAAATGTTAACCCAACATTATTTGTCATTCCTTGTAAAAAAATTTAGGGGTTATAGATTTACAGTGTTGCAATTACTGTCACTTACCAAGTGGTTTTTCATCAAAATTTCAATCATCCATGACAACATTTCACATGAGTTGCTGACAAGAGAAGGTAGGGTTTTAGCCAATGGATGAACTCATCCATCATCCATGACAGTATTTGTTCACTACCTCATAAGAAGTGTCATCCGAAAAGTTACCATGGTGACATAAAATACCATACGACACTAAGTATCATTATTTAGTGTAGTTCTAGGTGAACCGGTTGAGTTTGAGAAATAACTGGTTCAAATTCAAGACTTCGGGAAACTTACCGATCTTTTTAGAAGATATATGGAATTCACCTCAAGTTAATAAAGAAAAGCCAAAGGATCACAATGAGATGTTAATGGCGGGACTTGGAAACACTAGGATTTTGACCGATTTATGCCCAAAAATCTGCCCGGACACTGGAGAGGCCAAGTGTGCAGGGACATCATCATCATCATGCCATGGAGCTGCGTGCATTGAGAGTCATGGAGCAACATGCTGCTGCATGCGTTAACTAAAATGGCAGGCGGGACTCTGGCAGTGTCCGGGGGAGATTTTTCGGCATTATAATCGGTCAAGATCTTAGTGTTTCCAAGTGCAACCAGTAATGTGTTGACACCTGTCCATTTTATATTTTATTAATTTGAGGTTGATTTTTTAAATGAATTTTAAAACGATGGGTACCTTTTCCCGAAGTCTTGAACTTCCACCGGTTATTTCTCAAACTCAACCGGTTCATCTGTAACTGGCGGTTGGTTCTCCCCCTTCATTGGACTCTAGTGGAGGGACTCATGCCCCGATCACACCAAACTTTCCGTCCGGTTCCAACCATGAAATTTGATGGGGATTATGTTGAGAATAGATGGTGGCCCACCACTTTTCGCACTATTACAGTCGAAGATGCCAACAGATGGTGTCAAAAGTGGCCGGTGTGATCAGCCACTCAACTGTTCCCTCCTTACACGGAAACTCATCAGCTGCTGAAGTTTCCATCTTCTACCTTACCCTAGTTCTAGCTCTTCATCAGAAATAATAATAATATAGTTGTTGTTACTCTTCACCTGAATAGACCGTTTATGGTATTTAGTGTCACGTGCATTGTTTCGCGAAGGGCCTAAACTAGATGCCAAGAGGTCTTAAAGTGTCACGTCCACTAATTTCCAATATGATACTATTCGTCACCATAAGTGGCTTTTTAAGTGAAATTTTATTCACATTATGACATTTATCGTAGCACATTGGGATACTTGAGATGGTAGTTTTGTGTTTTAGCAAGCAAGGGGTTGATATTCTTGAGCATATTAATGGCAAGTGTCATGTGTTTACATTTTAGTATGCGAGAGGAAGACATTTTGAGCATACTAATGGCAAGTGTCATTTGTGTACACTTTAGTCAACTTGTAAACCATTGTGTAAGATAGTCATACACCACATCACACTATTGAATATATGCATGTCAAGATATTAGTAAGGGCACTTGCACGCCATGTGTCATGAGGTGACAATTATGATGAAGTTGTTGATGATTAGTGTAACCTACGATACACCTCAAAATAGGGTATGTGACACTATTATGCATGTGACACTAAATACCATAAATGGTGTATTCCTACTTTATTTAGTGTCACATGCGTAATAGTGTCACTTACCCTATTTTGAGGCGTATGCTAGGTTACACTAATGATCAACAACTTCACCATAATTGTCACCTCATGACACTTGGCGTTCAAGTGTGTTTACTAATATCTTGGCATGAGTATGTTCAATAGTGTTGCAAGGTGCATGCCTGTGTTACACAATGGTCTACAAGTTGACTAAAGTGTACACAAATGGCACTTGCCATCAGTATGCTCAAAATATCTTCCTCTCGCATACTAAAATGTAAACACATGACACTTGCCATTAGTACACTAGAAAAGATATTTCCCTTGCATACTAAAACACAAGACTATCATCTAAAGTATCCTAATATGCTACTCTAAATGTCATAATGTAGATATTATTATTTTTAGTTTTAGAAAGGTATTTATGTTGATGAATGGAATCATATTTGCAATTAGCAAGCGTGACACTTGGAGACCTCTAGGCATCTAGTTTAAGCCGTTCGCAAATAGTGTACGTGACACTAAACACCATAAACAATGTAGGAGTACATCATTTCTCACCCTCCGTGGAAAAAGTAAACTAGCTAAAAATAGTCATTCTGGACCCTATATACTTTTTTGACGGGCGATGAAATCTACACTCTAGTGAGATCTATTTGTAGCCACCACAAACCGTTGGCAAAGTTTAACCAATATAGTTTTTCCACGGAGGGTGAGGTTTATGGTATTTAATATCACTTACTATTCAAAGTTATGTAGTGCTATAACTTTTTATCATTAATATAAGTTTTTACCACATAAAGATGTTAATGTTCCATAAGGTCCAAACAACCCTTTTTGGTAAAAAAAAGAGAGATTTCAGCGATTTCAGCGATTGCAAATGAATTATGGCATTGCGTAATCCCAAATAGTAAGTGACACTAAATATCATAAATGGTGTAGTAGTCAGTGCAGCCACCACTAATTACGATAGTGGGTGGGAAAGCCAGTTAACCCTAAACGCAGGGATTTCAGTTCACCATTCCAGTGACCAAGGATGATTCCCTGACAAATGGAGCAATGATCCGTGAGCACGGTTATTACTATGCGGTTCTATTATCTATAACGGTCCAGCCTCCTGAAGCCCGTTACATGATGGAGTCATGTTACATTAAAGTTCTCCTTTAACGGTCAGGTAGAGGGTGAAACACAAGAAGATGAAGAACAAAATCGGTCCGAGACGACCCTAAACTACTGGATGATGGTGGAGAGATACCCAAATCTTAAGGAAGAGGTTGGCGGTTTGATTCCCGGCTGTGAAATCTCCTCTCTACTTGACAGAAACTTGCCAGGTGGTCTGCCTCCTGTGCTTTGGCGCTGGCCTGTTGGCCTTCTGTCTCAAAAAGAAAAGAAAAGAAGAAGAACAAAATTTTGAGTTTCATAATGCATGTCTATTCTTGTGTAGCTTGCTTTTATTGTGTTAGTGACTTATAAGTGAACACATTCCAGAATAGTGTTCCCTTCTATTCTGAGGGTCCGATCACACCAAACTTTCCATCCGGTTCTAGCCGTGAAATTGCTGGGGATTATGTTGAGAAATAGATGTTGGCCCACCACTTTTCACACTATTACGGCCAGAGCAATGATCGGGGAGAACCGACAATTAGTTACAGATGAACCAGTTGAGTTTGAGAAATAACCGGTTGAAGTTCAAGACTTCAGGAGAATTACCGATTGTTTTAGAGGAATTTATGGAATGTACCTCAAATTAATATAGGAAAACCGAAGAATGTCAACATGTAACCGATTGGACTTGCAAACTCTAGGATCTCAACCGATTATGCCCAAAAATCTCCCCGATCATTTAGCCAAAGATGCCGACGGATGGTGCCAGAAGTGGCCGGTGTGATCAACCCCTCAACCGCTCTAGTGTTTACTCCCAAGTTTGGTCATTTTCTCTTGGGAGCATGGGAATTGAGCTTGGAAATTTCTTTAGAGGCTCGAGGGAGTTGTGGGGTTGGTGGGCTCAGCCGCTCTATAGCCGGAGCATTTGTTGGAAGCGGAGAGTATTTAATCAATATACCGAACACAAGATGAAAGCTTACCTCCAAACCATGGATGGACGGATGCTCCCATCTTATTAAGGATAACTCTAATGTTTATTATATAGCATATACAAATCCTTGAACTTAAGCATGAGGGGCCTCCTCTTTTATATCAAGTGCTTCATGATGCCACGTTATTACCATCATTGCCCCTCTTCCCCCCCTCTACTTGGCACAAAGACTCTTATATGTTTGCAAGAAAATATAGATGCAAGTGTTGTAAGGTTTTGTTGGATTTAGAGGAGAGCAATGCTATGAAGTGTGATTTGTTGATCGTTAAGGCTTGAGTAGTAAGACAAACTTGCTTGCTCATGGGCATTGCACATTATAAATGTAAATCATTTCTAGCAATTTGGGCAATGCCCCCACCCAATCGCCTGAAAAGGTAAAATTCATGCCCAAGATGAGAGATACCCATTGTCTAGTCAATGAACTTTGAATGCCATGTAGAATAGACTTATGAACTCCAAATCATGAGATATAAAAGCTCACATGTATGTATCATAATATTGAACACAAGGTTTTAAATTTCAATGCAAAGTGCTCATTCATATTGATATTCAAAATTAGGAAAATTACTAGATGCCCCAACTTGAGATTTTCAACTTCAAAATTGTTTGGTCTCCCTTGGACCTTCTCAAATGTTGTTGCACATACTCTTCTACGCACATCTTCATTATGAAGTTGGCCCACATATATGAGGTTGCACAAAAACAATATCGTTATTCAAATGCCCTTGTCTTCAAGGCTGGTATGAAATGTCTAAGATCATTGGCATGCACCTAAGAGAGAGAGAAAAAAAGAAAAAAGATTCGGTTCATGGCTTACCTTTCCAGTTGGATGCCACACTACCTGTCTGAACTATAATGTGCATTGTCTGACATGTATACACTACAAACATCACTTGGGTTGACATTGGTTTTCTTCCATTAGGTGGTTCTATGGTTTACTGGATTCTCAATTCATATTCATATATTTCATATTCATGTAGTGAAAGAGAACCAATAATCAAACTCCGCAATTCTTGTACACTAAACATCTAATTTAATGAGGCCCACACTATTCATCAACGACCAACACTGATAGTCTTGCAACGATTGGGTGACAATAAGAGAGGGTGTCATGTGACACTTGGTGCTACATGACAAGTCATGAAGACCACTCTAATTAACATGGCACACCAATTTTAATGCCATACTAAATCAAGTGTTTAATGTAGTGATATGGCATCCACAACTACATGCAAGACTAAAACATGGACTTGAATAAACAATTGGAATCAATTATATTTTGCAATTTTTTCCTTGTCACATAATAAGGCTTAGGAGGAAGCACACACCCAATGCAGGATCCATCCCAACAAGTTTTTTGATAGCTTGAAACCCTAAACTAGGAGCCAAAATCAAAACCTACCAGTCCTTGGCTATGGACCACAAGTGCTCCAAATGTTTAAATCCTAGTGAGATTTACTAAAATATTTCAGGCAAGTGTTTTTCTTTAAGAAAGGAAAAAAATTTCTATTGAATTAGAAAACAAGTGCCACAAAGGTTGGGACAAAGACTACACTATATATGTAGAGAGTAGAGCATTAGATTGCTCGTAGTCAATGGAAATATAATGGAAGAGGCATGAGAAAGAATAAGGTTAGAATAAGGCTACCATGCTAGTCTGAAGAGGGATGAGACTTATCCCATATTGTTTGTATGAACCAATGAAGAGAAAAAAAGCAATAAAAGGCAAAGCAAGGAGAGCATGAGATCATCTCACTCCAAGCATTGTTCATATGTCTTTGTATAGGGGAAGTGTCCTTTATCCGGTTGTGATGAGAGCTGTGGTGAGAGCCACCGCTGCCGAAACAACAGACACAGACACAGACATAGACAGAATAGCGGCGAGCAATACTAAGCGACCACAGGAGCCTAACACCACCTCGGCACACCGGTGCTCAACATCAACAGACAACCAAAGAAGCAGAGCAAGGAGACAACCATCCCCCATATCTACAACCCCAACGCTAAAAGCAACATGCAACCCTAGGAGATCGCCACAACCAAGTACGGGACAAAACACAAAACAACACCGACATCTAACAAACAACACAAGTCCGAGTGCGGAGAGACAGCCGCTCCTCCGATCTACATCACCAACCAAACACAAACACCGAAGCAACAATACAAATCCAGATCTGAAGGAGAAGAGAAACAGGGAATGGGCAGCACAAACATGGGCCCGAAATGCGAAAATTGTGTTCTTACTCACTGCATGGGTGCTCATAAGCACCATTTCAATGTGTGCTTGCACACACCACAATGTACCTCCACCAATAACACCCTCATAGCCTACACACTAAGCTATCACCCACCAAAACACACTCCCATAATATACCCACTGAAAAGCTTCCTCTCAAACTCCACCCTAAACTTGCACCCATCAACACCCAACACTACCCTGCACCCAACAAACCACCAGCTAACACCATCTCCAAGCTTGACACGCGCTCCAAGCATCGAGAAGAGATCACCACCACCCACAAAACACAAATGCACACACACAAAGGTAAGTAGAAGGACTAGCACCTACCATCAAGAAAGCACTTACATCAAAATCAGCCAACCACACACTAAACTCTGTATAAGCTTACCTCAAGAATATCAGCACCGCCGCCCCTTGCCCCCTCATACGGCCAAAAGCCAGATCCACGCTGCAACATACACAAAGCATCCCAAAAACAGCCAAAACCCAGCCCCCCACACTCAACAGATCACACATCTATTCTCCATAAAACGCCAACACTCACACCACAACCACCAAGACAACCCAACCAAAGCAAGTTGCGCGCCCCAGCACACCAATACCCCGAGAGCAGACTGTCACATCGAACACTCCAACACACACCCAAACTCCGAAAACCGCCACACACCACTCCGCACGATCCAACACAACCTCCCTCCGAAAACAGTCTGCCACACAGCCCCCCACCCAACGATCTCATACCCAACGCACCCAATCCCCGGACAACGCCACACAGCAGTTCGCACGATCCAACACACCACCACTCCGAAAACAGACGGCCACACAACCACCCGCCCTGAGATCTCACCACACACTCTCAATACCAAACACATCCAACTCCACAAACAAACCACACTCCCAACAAAGAAAAACCACTGCCCACCGAATCTAACACCCCAATCTGACACCACCTACACACTCACACAATGCACCAACCTGGATCAACAAAGAAACTTACACACACAACAATCCCTTCAAATACCCCCGAACCACACACTCTTCTCCACTCATCCTCCAGCCCCTTCTCTTCACTCAATCCACACTGCAATGGCTCCCAATAATGGCGATCCTCACACACTCGCCCACTACACTCGTAGCAACCCAGGAACGACTCAAGACAGCAGGTCCAAAACAAAGGGAACCCCGGGAGGAAGCGGCGAAGGCAACTCGGCCAGGAGCGGAGACAGAGCAGCAAAGTTGACAACAGGACGCGAAGGGGACGAGAGAGCGGCTCAACTAGCAGAGGCCGGGACCAGAAGCCGGAGCGGTGGCCGAAGACAGGCCCTCATAACTGAGTCAAGTGACAAAGAGGAAAGAGAGACATCTGCCCTCCCAACAAGCCAGCCTAAGGTCATAAAGGAGAAGGCCCCCCTTCTCATGATTATGACATAGACATGCAGCTAGAAGATGTTTCTCCCGAACACGGAGGAAGCTCACTTCAACTTTCATCGTCACATAACGAGTACGCCGCCATCCCAAACCAAGCCGCCATCTCAACAACTCGACTAGACATCATCAACTTAGCCGATGCGACCCCCACAACCTCACACAAGAGCCCAAGGAAGGAAGCCACAACCGACACACAAAACGCCAAACGACGTAGGAGTGAAGAGGGAAGACATATGACTCCCCTCGGCGCAAGCAAGCCTCAACACGAGAAGACCAAAGAAGCCATCCCAAGCATAGACATAGTTTCACACATGTGGCTAGGTTTTCCCATCCACGAAGCCATCGCAACACAAAGGGGCAAAGCGATCATACACGAACACCGTACTAACGAAGAATTCGCAAGACTAGGGACCCCTCCAAGAGAGATTATCGACTTCAAGACCCTTCGAAGAGCGTTTCCACATGTGCCGCAAACTCTCTACCCGAACGAGTGTCCGGATGCGGTCCCCGGCAATCACCTCCACTTCATACAAATTCCAAGACAAGAGAAGATAGACCCAACCACCGGCCTATCCGAAGGCTTCTATATCACCATCCGATATGATTTTGGTTTCAAAGGCATGAGTAGACAAGAGGCAAGAGGAGGTTGCTTGGAGCGACTCCGACAAATGGACATCCCCCTAGGCACAACATACTCCAATCCCATTGACATCGGTCTCAACGCTGTCACCAAATATTGAGCGGGCTTCATCAAAATACACCTTCAACACCCCCAACGGGATGGGATGACACTCCTTCAAGGCAACCGGGCATTCGTCATGGAGTTGGAGGACGGTGAAAGAGTAATCGAAAAGATAGAGAAAGGATTCGAACTCGTGACAAAGGCCCGGAACCTTCGCCTACACATCAAAGGGGATACACTCTGTCACGAACACGCCTTCCACATATTTGAGGAGATTGTGCGAGAGAGCTACTACACCGGTAGGCAACACGAATTCATGGGTCTTACCAAGCCGGTACTAGACAAAACTTTCGCATTTCTCACTCTCACTACGGAGGAAGCCCGGGACATCGTACTCAAGGAGGGACTCACATTCAATCATGAGAAACTACAAGTGAGCATCACCCGCGACCGTGGCACCGGCAACCCATTGGAACTACAGATTAGCATGACACTCGTCGCCAACAATCTTCCGCAACGCGAGTCTCAAACATCCATCACACGGGCCATAAAGCAAGCATTCGGAGAGGACAACATAGTGGGAGTGACCTTTGGCAACAATCCACACACCAACAAACAAGCGGGGTGGTGCCACATCCAATGTCTCAATGCCGCGGTCTATACAGAGTGGCTCCATAAATCCACATTCATCTTAGGGAGGCGTATCGACTTCATACCTCACCATAGAAGCATAGACGGCACGGACCCCAACGAAACGACGATCCGCCTAGCACAAGCACCCGTGAGAGAGGCAATTGCGGAGAAAATCCAAGCCATGAGCAATGTCACGAACTCCAACCCAATCCTCACCGAGAAATACCTCACCAAGACCATGAAGGAGTTCGAGGATAAGTTGGATGAGAAGTTCGGCACACTCACTACCACAATAAACACTCACACGGACCGGAGGCACGAAGATACCACGGCCACAATCACACACCACACCAACAACCTCCAAGCACTCTTCGGAACAATCGCCCATGAATTTCAACAATCTAACCTCCGCATGCAAGGCCTAGTAAACGGCCTCACCACCACTGCACCGGAAATCTTACAAAGAACCGCCCTACCTCTACTACCGAATGGATTCAATGGGATCGCCCCACCTCTCCCCCTACAAGCCCCCCCCCCCCCCCGGGCTTCCACAACAACCCACCAACGCATCATCAAGGACCTAGCTCATTTAATGGATAGCGACCATCCAAGACACCATCAATGGTCTCTTGTGCGTATTTTTTGTATTGTCTATTTTCTACATAATAAAGAGCTTGCATTCTTGACATACATGCTCACCACATACATAGTCGCATACAAAATTACACCCACCAAAAGACACACGTACATTATAATAACCACACTCCTCACCACAACAATATACGCCCATACTAACCCCCTAACCCTATGCAACATAGCACAACCCACAACATACACCCACATAACCGAACACATAACCCCCAAATCTACTACCAACTTCATCTACCACAATCATACATATATCACACAAGACAATACACAACACACAACACTAAGAAAACCCCCCACCCCAAACATAATAATCGACAACACAACTAACATAGGCAAAATATGCTATATAACACATTTACATCTAAAAACCCCGAAAGCCAAAATCACACAATACTACACATGGAATAATTCTACAATCATCCTCCTAAGTGGAGACATACAACCCAACCCGGGTCCACTCTCACACATCACCAAAAACCTCCCCCATGAATACATACAAAGACAAAAACAATATTTCATACCTAACACAACCTCACTCAAACCCCGCTACGCACACTTAGAGAGCCTATTCACACCATACCTAACACATGGTACCCATAACATCCTTAACCAAGAACTAACCCACCTACAAAGGCATAAACCAACACTATCAAAATACCCATTCCACTTCCAAGTATATGCCCTCATAATAACATATAGCCCTATACCACAAACATGCAACCAAAGAATGACCGAGGGAATAGACCCGCGATGCCTCACTATACTTAGCAGACTACAAAACCTCCCGGAGCACACAATCCTAAACACACCCCTAATTACCAACCCCACCCAAAACACAAAACTCAACACCATAACACAAGCATACACACATATCAATGCAAAAATAGCTAGAGGGGATATTATAAACATGACCACCCTGAAAAATGAGATACCGCACTTACCTCAACAAATCCTACAAGAACTAATCAAATGTACCCTACCAGTGATAGGATACCATCCCACTGCAAACACGGTGAGACTAACCCAAACCCCAATTGTCACCACAAATACAGATAAACACCACACTGCAAAACTAAAGATAATCACTTGGAACACAGGCTGCATCAACTCAAGTCTCCCCGGTATACAAGAACTCACATGAACACTACACAAGGACCCACATATCATACTTATCCAAGAAACTAAAATCCACAAACTCAAATCCACATCCTACATAGACAGAAAATTTCAAAACTACAAAATCATATACAACAACTCGAACAACATAACACAAAAACAAAACAGATACTCCGAAACCAACAAGGCCGGAGGTGGCACACTAACCATGATACCGAAAACCATCCACACAGATGAAAATATAACCAAAATCTCAACACCTAGCTCAATATCACCATACTTACAAGTCATTATGATTAAAAACAAACCGATTACACCAATACTTCTCATAAACATGTATATGCCAACACACCCTCAAGATCTACACTTGGTACGAGAAATCCAAAACCAAATTCAAAATCTAATCAAAAACCATCCAACATCCCACATTATCCTTGCAGGAGACTTCAACCGCGACATACTATTAAAAGGAAGATCATCCAATGGGATGACATCCCCCCCAACCCAAATGACTATGAATGGGCTCGATTCACACAAAACCTAGGGCTCAACATAATTAACAACCAAGCAAACTTCACGAGACAAGGTGGACACAACTATACCCTAACTAGCCTCATTGATGGCTTTTACTCTAATATCCCAAATCACAACACCTTACAAAGCCACACGATTACCAACCTTAACCAAAATTCTGACCACTACCCGGTCCAACTACAACTAGCCCCCAACATCATTATCATCAAAACAACACCAACCCCCAACACCAACCCCCGAATCACCTACCCAATACCAGATGCAAACCTACAAAACCTCCACACAACCTTCCTAGACAAACAAAATCTCGCAATATCAAATCTCACATGCACACTAAAACAAGAACAACTCACTCAACCACAATGGGAAGGAGCCCAATCCCAGTTCCAAGAAATATTAAGCTCCCTCAGCAAATGCATAGAACAAACATGTATGTCACAACCCACACCCCCACTCCCCCACAGAGCTAAACTCCAAGGAGGATTCCTCCCCAGGCAACAACAAAGAATATGGAAATCTCACCTTAAAACACACCACAACATCCGCAAAGCAATCCACGTAGCCTGCCACTACCCTCACACGCAACTACACAACAACCTAGACATTAAGACTCTACTCTCACTCCCAAACATCACCATCCCCCCACTACCCACTAATCACACCGAACAAAAACAATGGATAGAAGCACTAGCCACCTTAGGCAAAACAGCCAAAGCTGAAGCATATAAAATCACAGCCAAACAAACCATGATCAATTGCAAGACAACCATAACAAAATATAGAACCCTACTCAACACTAAACCTAAAACCATCCACAAAAAAATATTCCAACCAACAACCGAGAACTGCCTAGGCTGTATACAAAACCCCCTAGGAACCATTCTAACCAATCCAGCGGACATAGCCAACGAAATCTACCGCACCCAAAAAGCATCATTCCAAAGACAAGCACCCATTTGCGATGACACCATAGACCACCCAAACACATGTATGTGCGCAATACGTAAATACCCATGGCACACCCAAGATGGTATCATACTAGACAAAAGAGGACCCCAGGGAGCACAACTAACCACACAATTCACTCAAGAAATTTACGATAAGTGTGTAAAAAAGGTTAACCAAAGGTAAAGCTCCCGGACCGGATAACATCCCCAACGACATAATTAAAACACTACCCCCACAATGTCACGATCTCATATTCTCATTCTTCCACCACTGCTATAAACAACGAGAAATCCCAACACATTGGAAACATAGTAAAACCATCCAGCTACACGAAAAAGAAGACCCCACTCAGCTTGCCAACTATAGACCAATCGCACTAGCAAACACAATCTACAAACTATATACTAGTACCATAACGACCCTCCTCACAAGCTATGGGGAACAACATAGGCTACTACACTTTAGCCAAGAAGGTTTCCGACCACAACACAACACCTCTAGACAAATCCAAATGATCATAGCAGCTCTTGAAGATGCAAGACTCACCAATAAAGACATATACATCACATACATTGATTTTAGGAACGCATTCGGCTCTATTGACCACGCAAGATTATTAGCCCTCATGGAAGACCTTGGCTACCCCATAGACGCAGTCGAAATCGTAGGAAACATATACAAAAACTCCACCACCTCCTTCACGGGCAACCACTTTGGTACAACACCCCCCATAAACATTAGTCGGGGCACCATCCAAGGAGACACCCTTAGCCCATATTTATTTATTATATTTTTAGAACCACTCCTAAGATGGCTAGAAAAAGACAATATGGGCTATCACTTTAACACATCCCCATCCACGTGTACCACATCAGCATACGCTGACGATCTAGCCATTATAAGCGACAAAATACAAAATATTCAGCCCCAAATAACTAAGCTACAAAAATTCGCAGAATGGGCACACATGGACCTTAACCTAGCCAAATGTGCCATCACGGGATGCCTTAACAAGGCAAAACTTAAACCTAACACCTTCAAAGCATACACCCAATCACAAAACATCACATACAAAACCAAAAGCTTCCCAACTCTAACACAAAATGAACCCTATACATACCTAGGCATCCAACTAGTACCATCACTCAAATGGAACTTACAAAAAGAAATCACCATAAAGAAAGCCAAACAACAAGGCCAACTCTTAGCCACCTCTCCGGCCAGCCTAAAACAAAAAATCAAAATACTAAACACAGTCATAAAACCCCGAATCGCATATGCATACTACGCAGTCCCCTTCTCAAAACCGGACATAAACAAGCTAGATAAAATAACCAGCAAAATCACAAAAGAAGCATGTAACATACCTAAAAGCACGGCCAACATCCTTACACACCTCTCCCATGAAAACTTTGGCATAAACGCAACCTCACTACTACCGGACTACTTACATTGCATAGGCCAACAATTAATACAAGCTCTTAATGACCAAGGACAATTAGGCACCATATACCAAGGTCTAACCAAATACATAACAGCCAAATACGGGGGCTCCCTACACCTACCTAAACTCAAACAACAAGCTTGCTCAAGATCACCCATAGCACGAACGCTCTTCTTACTAAAAAGAGAATACGAAATACACATAACCACTGCGAACAAGGCATTCCCCATCAAACAAACCCCATTAGAATTAGCATGGAGAACCAACCCCGCATACGCTAACCTAACAGACGACGCCAAAACACAATCCCAAAAATTCCTAGATAAGCTATACACGTATGGCATTACAACACTAACACAAATCCAAAACAAAACCAGTAAAGCCATACTTACCCCGGAGGAATTTCGCACCATATATAAACACATTCCCAAAACCATCAAGGCAGCACTACAACAAGCCCAAATACTATTCCCACACCCACAATCACCCATGCCCCAAAGAAACACACAATTAGAACAACAAACAAACACAACAAATACACAACACCCACACCCCCCACAACCCACGCTAGGACGAGCAATACACAAAATATTAAAAGAAAAAACCATCACCAGAAAAGATAAATGGGGTGCGCAAGCCATAAATAAGTCATATCTATGCCAATGGCAGACCACGAATGGTACCACGCACCAATGACGTAAAGAAGAAGATCTTTTACACCCGGACAACATCCTACTAGACCACAACCTACTAACCATCACACAATACCATAACACATTAATATAACAAAAAACTGCCAAAACATACGCTAACTACCTTACCTATGTCCAAACAAAAGATAGGAAATTCATACAACCACCACTAAAATTAAGTAACCTCAAAACATCCATCCAAGAATGCAACCCGGATAAAGACATCCTAATCAATAAACCAACTATACAAACACATACCTCAGAAGCCAATGTCTACGACCAAAATGGGAACCACATGGCTACCCTTACCATGGATAGACTACAATGGCTATGGAACCAATTCTCTCACAACAAACACCAACACTTAACCAATTTCCTACAACCACCGCCACAAGACTTCGAAATTGAAATACTATGGCTCCTCCAAAGATATATAACTATACTCCCCAAGAAAAAACCAAAAACAATCCAATCACAAAACCTACACCAAACACTACACCCCGAAATTACCAAAGTACTAATAAAGTCATTTCAAATCACACATTCATACTACTCATCCCCTCTCACCTGCCCCATCCAAATTATGCAATACAACTCACCGCACAACCGAGACATAATATTTGGTTCGTTGGGACACGCAAAATCCAATAAATGGACAGGAATAGGACTAGCCTTCCCTACGGATTACAACACGACTTTAGAAGCCATCCATTGGGCCAGAATGGCCGCCAAAGAAGACGAGAGAACGATCACCGTTCTTATAGTCAACCATAAAGACTGGACAACACAAAAACTCCAACTCAACACAAAAGCTGGCATACATGTTATGGCAACAATACCACCACATACCATACAATACAAACCCACACCCGAATGGCCAAAATACTACCAATACGTCGAACCAGCACTCGCATCAATAATATGTATACACAATCAAACTACCCTAAACCCAAAGGTCCAAACCCCACCCACATTAAAACAAGTCCTAAAACAAACAACAAACACACACATAGATACCCACCACATCAAACCCAACCTTACACACTATAGAGTTAAACTCTCCAATGCATGGAAAACCGCCCCCAAAGTAAGAATACCTCACACCAACAACCTCATCACAATACCCATACCAGATACATATAAATACACCCACCCACTCAAATTCCATCCACAACAATGCGTATATACAGATGGCTCTTTCATCCCGCCAACAAAAAATTCCGAAGGACAAATTGAAGGCAACACTGCAGGATCAGGCGTATATAGCCCCAATAATAACACCCAAATATCAAAAAGATTACCAGGCTACCAAAATATACTCATAGCCGAACTAAACGCAATACTCATCGCCATCAAAAACATAAAAATTACCCAAATAGACACACATATATTTACTGACAGCCTTAACAGCATATACCTAATAAATAACCATATACAACACCCAACATCACAACACCACCACCCAAATAAACTACTCATAGCAGCCATAGTGAGACAAATATATTGGACCCCACACAAAATCCACATACATAAAGTCCGAGCACACTGAGGCATCACCGGAAACGAATTAGCCGATGAACTAGCAAATGCGGGGACAACCAAAGAAAAACCAAAAAGAACCCCGCATTTTTACATAGCCCGTCCGACCCCATATTGGCTAGCCAACTGCCCAACAGCTACACATGACGGAGCCATCCGCAACCTACGCACATTCATAACAAAAGAACATGGAAACCAAGTAACAACCTTGGCCAAAAATAAATTCCCATATGTAGACAAATGGCTATCAAACACCCAAATAAACCAGAAACTCTCTAACCATTTTTGGCAAAATGACAAAATACCAGATACCCAAATCACCCAAACACTAAAATTTAGATATGCCCAATATATGGGCAACCACAGGAAGAATATATTTTGGCCCTTGACACACCAAAACCCCAACTGTACACTATGCCATAAGAACGAACGAGACACGTGGCCCCATTTACTATCTACATGCGAACATCCATACTTAAAAGGGTTTAGAATCGCAAGACATAACAAAGCCGTACATCTTATCACCCAAACGCTACAAGCTAATAAAAACACAAGGTTCTTTACCATGGTCAATGCAGGCCATCTCAACAACCGAACACAAGAACAAACAATACCAGATTGGCTACTACAATGCACATGCCACCAAAAGCCATGCCATTGCCAAGCCAAACTCAAACCGGACATCCTATGCATGATCGGAGCCCCAAATCATATAACTCTGCCTATATCACCATCACCCAGCCACACAGTACAATTCATTGAATTCACATACTGCCACGACAGATTCCCCGAGCAAGCCATCGCACAAAAACACGCCAAATACGACCCACTAAATAACACTATCCATAATAATGGTTGGAAAATCAACCCCATCATAACAATTACAGCAGGAGTACGAGGTGCCATACACGAACACTCCATTAAGAAACTCACAGAACTAAAAATCCCAAAATCAAACATCAAAAAACTCATGAAGGACATACACCAAAACGCCATTAAATACCTCACCTACCTAGTACTAAACAAACGAAAACTGGACAACAAACAAACACCTGTCCCCCCGCCCTAACAAAAACGGACTACTAGTGACACATCAAAGCCCACCTCCCCAAAGGAGGCATAAAACCATATATTGCATCACGGAATACTGTGATCAGTATAAGGCCAACGGGCTCGAAGTCACGCCGGTATGAAAATACGGGCGTTATTTTTTCTTTTTTCTTTTTCTTTGTATAGGTGTCTATGCTTGTGCAATCTCATCTCCTATTGATTCCAATAGGTTATGGGCCCACCATGCAAGTGAAATGCCTAGAGATTTGATTGCATTTGAGTTTGCGGAGTGGATCTTGAGGAGTTGGCGCTTCGGAGCGTCGGAGGTGTCCGAGGGCGCATTTTGTTGTTGTAAGTATTTCTTTGTTTTTTTGTTTTTGCTTGAATGTATGTTTGATGCAAGAGCATGTGATTTGAGTTTCTTGAGTGTTGAAGGTTTATTTGAGAGATTTGGAGGTGTTTAGACTTCAAGCATTTTACTTGAGTGTTTTGAAAGTTTAAGAGTTTCTTTGAGAGCTTTGAAGGTATTTAGACTCCAATAGCACATGACTTGAAAGGCTTGAGTTTTTTGGAAAAGTTTCTTTGAGAGTGTAAGGTGCATTTGAGGTGAAGAAGATCCTATTTGAGTGATTTGAATATCTTTCAAACTCTCTTGAGGTGTAGAAAATCTTATTTGAATGATTTGAGAATGTAAGGCATTTGAGGTGAAGAAGATCTTATTTGAGTGATTTGAATGTTTTTCAAACTCTCTTGAAGTGTAGAAAATCTTATTTGAATGATTTGAGAGTGTAAGGCATTTGAGGTGAAGATCTTATTTGAGTGATTTGAATGATTCGAGTGTTTTAAGAACTTTCACGAGGTGTAGAAGATCTTATTTGAATGATTTGAGAGTGTAAGGCATTTGAGGTGAGGAAGATCTTAGTTGAGTGATTTTAGCATATATCCGAGCGTACGATGACATCATTTGAGAGCGAGGCCGCTAGATTCATAGACAAGTTCAATAGAGGGAAGTTCAATCTTTGGAGTTCAAAATCGAAATGTTGTTGGCATCTATGGATCTTTGGGATATTATGGATGGATCCGAGGAACCTCTATCTTCAAATACGGATTCCAAAGTGTTGAAGGAGTATCAAAGACGCATCAAGAAGGCCATGTCCATTATCGGCCTCAACTTGGCGGACAACAAACTTGCGCACATCAAGAGTTACAAATGACCCGTGGAGGCGAGAAAAACCCTTTGCAACATTCACGAAACGAAGAATTTGTCCAACATCCTCTTCATTCACCGTAAGTTTTTCACATGCAAGATGCAAGAGGGCGACGACTTGTTGGACCACGTCAACAAGGTCAAGGCACTTGCGGATCAACTCGCTTGTTTGGAGGTACCCGTGAGAGACGAAAACATTGTTATGACCTTGCTCGAGAGTTTGCCGGCGTCGTTCGAATACTTGATCACCGCCATAGAGACGATGCCGATGAAGGAATTTACGATGGACTACGTAATGGCGCGTTTGATGCACGAGATGTCGAAACGCAAGGAGAAGGAGCCCCAAGGTGAGGATGCCTCCATGTTATTGCGACAAAACAAAGGTGACAATTCATTTCCGCGCCAAGGTACAAAATCTTGTTTCTATTGTAGCAAACCAGACCACATTGTCCGTTTTTATTACAAAGCAAAGAACAAGGAACGAGAACAAGCGAATAATGCGAAAAACGATAACGACTACACATTTGTAATGTGTAACGAAACACATTCTAAGAGCGTGCACAAGTGGATCATGAATTCAAGAGCCTCCAAACATATGATTTCGTATAGGGCCGCATTTGACACATATGAAGTAATCACTCCACGCAATGTGCATTTCGGTGATAATAACATTGTCCAAGCTATCGGAATGAGATCCATTATCGTGAAAGCAATCTTGGAAGGTAAAATCAACCAAATTCGTAAAAAAAATGTGTTTCACGTACCCAAATTGTATGCCAATTTGCTCTCGATGAGCAAACTTGTGTCGAACGGTTTAAATGTTCAATTCAATCCACGCGAATGTATTATCAAATTTAGCGATGGTGAAGCCATTGTAATTGCGCCACACGAACAAAATTTGTACGAAATCAACTTTATAAAGATGTACGAAACAGAAACGGCCAACTTGGTGTGATTTCCAACGGGAGATGGCGCGCTTGAGCTTTGGCACCGCCGCCTTGGCTATTTGAACGTGAAGGGTGTTCATACCCTCCAAAACATGGTGAGTGGTATGAACCTTGATAAATTTTCTTCCTCTATACTCTCGTTGCTTTGTGAAGCGTGCATCGAAGACAAACAACATATGATTGCGTTTCCGAACGAAGGGGGAGACAAGCGACGGAGCCTTTGGAAATTGTGTATTCCGACATTTGTGGCCCATAAGGACTACATCCATGGGTGGTGCAAGATATTTGATGACCTTCATTGATGATTTTTCAAGGAAAATGTGGTTATATATGTTAAAATCCAAAGGGAATTGCTTTAAAAATTCAAGAAGTTCAAGGCACTCGTAGACATACAATCGGAGTACAAAATCAAAATATTTTAGTCGGATAATGACGGGGAATTCGTTTCCAAGGCATTCAATAAATTTTTAAAAGATCATGGTATCGAGAAGCAAACGTTTACCATGTATACGCCTCAATAAAATGGAGTGGCGGAGCATGCGAATCATACCATTATGGAGATGGCAAAGAGCATGCTTCATGTTCAAAACCTTGATAAATTATTTTGGGCGGAAGCGGTGGTTAAGGGGGTTATTCATGAAGCCGTTGTCTAATAAAGACGTTGGATTTCATTACGCCCAAAGAAGTGTGGAGTGGAAAGAGGCCTTGCATTGCACACATGCGTGTGTTTGGGTGCGTTGCCTATGCAATGGTGCCGGATGAACAAAGAGGTAAGTTCGATGCAAAGGGAATAAAATGTTTGTTTTTGGGTTATTGTGGGGGGACTAAGGCCTATAGAATAATATGTTTACAAACCAAAAAGATCATAAAAAATAGAGATGTGGTATTCATGGAAGATGTCATTGACGTTGGGAACGCTTTGGAGATACGTCAAAGTGGGAGAAATGAAGGTCCTATAGCGGTTGTTTTGGACGAATCTTTCAAATCACCTTCATATGACGATGGTGAGGAACGCGAGGAGCAAGTCAGAGATCACTTGGTTACAAATGAAGAGGCAATTAAAATTTCCACGGAGAATGACGACCGTGTTGAGAGATTCGGGAAGGATGGAAAATATCTTAAGAGGGAGCGGCGTCCGTTCGGAGAGTGGTGGAAAAATCACATTCTACCCCAACACGTTGAAGAACGAGCCAATGTGGCATTGTTAGATAATCCTTTGAATTTATGCGAAACATTGAGATCCGAAGATGCGAGCAAGTGGGAGGTTGTAATGCAAGAGGAGTACGACTCGGTCATGGCCAACGGTACGTGGGAATTAACCAACCTTCCAAAGGATCGCAAGAGTGTAGGGTGCAAATGGGTGTTCCGCACCAAGAAGGATGCATTGGATAAAATTGTTAGATATAAGACACGGTTAGTAGCAAATGAATATTCTCAAATGGCCGGAGTGGATTTTAATGAGACCTTTGCTCCCGTGGCCAAATTCATCATCATTAGATGCATTCTCGCACTAGGAGCGGCCTTAAATTGGAAGATCCACCAAATGGATGTAAAAACGGCGTTTTTGAATGAAATATTAGAGGTGGAGATTTATATAGATCAACCGGAGGATTTCGTATAAGAGGGGAAAGAAGATCTTGTGTGCAAACTCAAGAAAGCTTTGTACGGGCTCAAGCAATCACTGAGGGCATGGTACCACCGTATTGACTTATTCTTCATTAATAAGAGTTTTTGTAGAAGCCAAGCGGATCATTCGTTGTACGTCAAACAAACGGGTGAGTATTTGTTGGTGAAAATCCTCTACGTAGATGATTTAATCATATTGGCAAGCAATGTAACCCAATTGAAGTGACTTAAATTGAAGCTCGAGAAGGAATTTGAGATGAGCGATCTCGGAGAATTGCATTATTGCCTAGAAGTGGAATTTGAGAGGAATAGAGAAGCCCGTACTATTATCATGAACCAAAGGAGCTATATCGAATAGATCTTCAAGCGTTTTCACATAGAAAAATGCAAACCGGTCGGAATTACATTCGATATGAATTCAAAATTGTTAAAACTTTCGGATAAGGAATTTGTAAATATGCAAAGAGAAATGGAAGGTGTTCCATACAAGGCCGGTGTAGGATCTCTCATGTATGCAATGGTGGCCACGAAGGCCGATATTGCATTAGCGGTGAGTACGGTGAATCAATTCATGTCAAAAGCCGGTCCACCACATTGGATGGCTGTGAAACGTATCATGAGGTATTTGAAGGGAATTTTAGATTTCAAATTATGCCTCGGAAACAAGGATATTGTCTTGAGAGGTTTTTACGATGCGGATTGGGCGGGAGATGCAAACGACCAGCGATCCACCATGGGGTACGTATTTTTGATTGGCGTTGGAGTCATTTCGTGGAAATATAAGAAACAACCAACCATTGCATTATCTACGATGGAGGCGGAGTACATGTCTACTAGTCATTGTACTAAAGAAATAGTTTGGCTTAGACAACTTTTGGCGGATGTGGGATATGTGCAAGAAGGACCGACATCCATCATGTGTGACAATCAAGGATGCATAGCACTTGCAAAGAATCCTACACACCATTCTCGCACCAAATATATCGATGTACAACATCACTTCATTAGAGATAAACTAGAAAATCAAGAGATATGTTTGAAGTATTGTTCAACGGAGGATATGATAGCGGATGTCCTAACCAAACCACTTGCAAAGAATAGCCATCAAACATTAACAAAGGCAATGGGTTTAGAAGCCTTTGACTACTCGCAAAGTGGGAGTATAGAGAGTAGAGCATTAGATTGCTCGTAGTCAATAGAAATATAATGAAAGAGGTGTAGAGAGTAGAGCATTAGATTGCTCGTAGTCAATAGAAATATAATGAAAGAGGTGTAGAGAGTAGAGCATTAGATTGCTCGTAATCAATGGAAATATAATGAAAGAGGCATGAAAAAGAATAAGGTTAGAATAAGGCTACCATGCTAGTTCGAAGAGGGATGAGACTTATCCCATATTGTTTGTATGAACCAATGAAGAGAAAAAAAACAATAAAAAACAAAGCAAGGAGAGCATGAGATCATCTCACTCCAAGCATTGTTCATATGCCTTTGTATAGGTGTCTATGCTTGTGCAATCTTATCTTCTATTGATTTGAATAATATAGTCCTATTAGTGTGCGTCACCATTCAGAGTTGCATGTTGCTATAATTTTATATTGAGATTGCCGATTTGATCAAGAAAGTCATTTCATGATCTTTGACGTGCATACTAATCGTTTGACTTATCTTAGTGAAAAATGATACTAGTATCATTATAGAACATTATAGCAACTTGTAATCCCGATTGCTAACCCACTCATAGGCCTATTTAGTGTAGTTTTGTTATGTGTTGGACATCGACTGAGTGATAATAAAAAGGATCCCATGCATAGGACCTTGTGCGCCTCATGAAGTAGTGGTTTTTGATACATGTGTATGTAATTGTAATTTTGTGGAAGGGGTGATACGTCGATAGTGTACATTTATTCAAGCCTTGTTACTAATGACAAATTGTGTTGACCTACACCACCCACTTGCCCCCACTCTATGATGTATGTTAGATTTTTCTTCAAGCCCTTATTATTCTTGGATGTAATAAGGGCATATTGGATGACCAACCACAATAAAAAGAATTTGGAACCTTTATATGTCTCCCCCCAAGTTTGTAAAGACTTCTACAACACTTTTTACCAATGATTCCCTGTTGCTTTTGAAATCTAAGTTAAACACTTATTTGTGAACTAACAAGGCTAGCATGAATTTGTCAAGCATAGCTTGTAAGACCATCAAGACACATAATTTTGTTTATTGATGTCCATTGGAAATTAGAGGTTAGAGTTATTTATCATACCTGGGTGCAAGCACGGTAAAGTGGACAGCTCTTGATCCTTGCTCAGGTTTAAGTGAAAGTGATCCAAAACAATATACTAACTTTGAATTTTATGAAATAAAAATTCATAAACATTTAGAAAACATATGAATCTACAAAGCCAAGCAATTTATGTTCACAAAAAACAATTTCAAACAACGTATATGTATTTTAGAAGACGGTGCAAGTGGTGCAGTGGTGCAAGTGGGTGTCATCGAAAAGATAATTGTCAAAAACTTGTTTAAAATACAATTACATTACATTAAATTGATGAATTTTTGAAAAAAAAATTACGATGACCTCAAGTTTATAATGAATTCAAGGAATATGAACAGAAATTCCAAGTTCAAAATATTTAAGGTCATGAAATTTATGTTCAAAACTATATTTAGTCAGTTGCTTTTACGCGTCACTTTTGATGATAGGTTTTGAAGATCTCATATTGATATTCTATATTTGAGTACCTAACTTAACAATAGAGGTCATCATGAAAAATAATCTATTTTAAACAACATTTTGCTACTACTTATAGGCATTTGACCAAGAAAATCATGGCTTTCATATACTGGAGCACTTTTTTGGTCCACTTTACTATGCTTGCACCCACCTAGTCTCCACTGACAATTTTGATGGTAATTAATACAAAGGCCTAAGAATGCCAACCATGTAATTAGAATCAATGCCTTGAACATGTCTAGAACGATTCTTCACAACTAGCCAACATGCTAGTGTTAGCAAGGAATGTTATGTGCCCGAATTTAGCATTACCTAACACAGATGTTTGGTGGTATTGATTTAAAGCATGATATCAACCATTTTGTTGACATTTTGAACATGGTGATGACTTTGATAAGGTTATGAAGAAATAGGACATCTAGATCATTTATTTATTTATTATTTGGATGTAAGGGACATGACACTAGAAATATTATAGACATTGTAGTCCTTGCCATTAATTTCGGGTTGTTAATGCTAATTCCTTCATGTAAGGTGTATTGCAAGTACATGGGATTCACATCACAATGACGGAGAAATTGCACCAACTTCCAAGAAAGTTAGCTCCGCATGATTTCAATGAGAATGAGCCAAGATATCAACCCTCAAACTTCAAAGGGCATTGATGCTTTGAAATATACAGAAATTTAAGCAAGCAAGGCGGTCCTTGACAACCTTTAAGGGTTGGGTAGTAGTCTCGTAGGAAAGCGTGACGTGGAAATCCCCTTATTCGGATAAAGACACAGTGGACCACTTCTCTCACAACTGGCTTCTCCGTGTTTTCCTCCCTCCATCATTCTATCCCACGAGATAAGTTAGATATTTATGATGTCCTTGTTGATTGAGATAGAAGACTTTAGATTGGATTATTTTGCAACCTCTCCTTGGACCCAACACCACGGATGCTTGAATGTTTCAAAAAGCATGAATCGATGAGTGTGTGCGAAGCTCAAAGTTTGCAAATAAGTTTACTACACTTGTAATAAGTTAGGAAGAAAAAGGGGGAAAACCCATCCAATGTCCACGTGGCATGACACCTCCCAAGGAAAGGGGTTGTCCCCACCACACGATCCCAAAGGCACCCCACCGACCGCACAAAAGAACTCACGAGTTGCCGTGCCCCACTCGCCCGCCTTCCCTTCCTTCCCATTTCACGGTGTTCTAGAGCCCAACAAAGTCAATTCCCGTGGCCAAGTGGTCTCTCCGGCCATCATGGTTTAAGGCAATGCGACAATTCACACTAGCTAAGCAACGGAACGAGACAAAGGCGATTTATAAACTCTCCAAAAGTATACCGTAGTCCTCTACACGTATCCACAATCCCTTTTGCGCGCTTTCCACATGGACGGCGGGTCAATGGGGGACGAGAGACGCTTGTGGTGGATAATATTATACTAGCTCCTAAACATACATGCATGGCGATTGGCCGATCCCCCGATACACATGATAACCCATTTGTTGGTTCCCTACTTCATGTCCTTGCCACACGGAACTTGAGTTCCTTGCCTTGAGTTTGAGCCACTCTTGCAAAATCGGTGGGCCAAGGTAAAAAGAATATGAGGCCTTACATGTGCCTAAGAAATTGGAGCTTTGTTGCAAGGTTGGTTCATTTTTATTGGTTTGGTTTCAAGTTTAGATTTGAACTCAAACTCGAACTTGTAAAATTTTCAAGACCCGTGGCTATGACTTCAATTTTAGGATTGAATTTGAATTTTTTTTATAATAAAAGGATGAACACAATCTCCACCATTTTAGTTATACGTATGGTTTCATTTTCCGTGATCTTATCCCACCAAACTTGTTGCAGGGACTTGAGCTCAAGCTATGTGTGGTTGGATCAAAGTCATGATTACATCATTTGGAACAATCTTCTCCTATTGCATTGGAGCATTGTTACAAGAATGTGTTAAGAAAAAAGGGGGGGGGGGAGGAGGAGTTTAACATTACAATAGTACAATCAACACCGCCTTGGACTGTAACAACACAAACCCGCGTTGTTTTGAACCGCAATCGTGTCAATTTCCAAACCACATTGTTTGGACCCATGTTTTCTACTAGTGCAAGTTAGACCATCCGTATATATGTATACGTTGAAACATGGGACACATGATTATAATAAGTGCAGAGTGTTGAAATGTGGGAGGGATGCGAATTAGGAGCCGACCAACTAAGTTGGGTGCAACGATTCTCTCCTCGGTGTTTGCAAAACTTCCGACTCCTACTTCCGAGACACACTTAGAAATAAGTTGGGGTCATGAGGAGGGGAGGGGGGGCCCATGCCTACGTTATCCACTTGTGAGTCCGGTCTGCGGTTGGCCATGCAACATGCCACCGATATGCTTGAGGCCCTCTAGCTAGTAGTTCACACTCCCTTTCTTTCCTTCTTTCTTTCTTTCTTTCTTTGGGCCCACGTTTGAGATCTTTGCATATCACTCATCACGAACGTATGTGAGTAGTCCAAGTATCATGCCGAGACTAGTCCGACGGCCAAAGGATTCGTGCCTCTCAAGTCATTTGTGTGTGAAAATGATGGACACCCATTATATCTTGGAGGTTTCTTTGTTTGGCATATTCGCCTAGTGGAGTTAGTATAAGAGATGTTGGAATTGATAGAGTGAGATTAAGTTAGGATGAATCCAACATAAATCTATGGGGTCGGTTTTTTTTTACTCGGACCTCTTTACTTGAGCGGCACGACTCCTAAGCCCTAGTCCGTGTTGTACTTGCGCATGGCATGTGTCCATACGTGTAAAGAGACATGAATTGGCAAGATTTTGTACTAGCCTAATACCTCCAAAGATGCACCAAAGAAGAAGCTTGGTATCTCTTTGAAGGATATTTAAGTAAAATTCAAAGCTTGTTAGAGCGTCTTGTGTGGGAGCTTGATTTTGAAACATGGGTGAAACTTAGAATTTTGGTAAAATTTGAAAACCTAAACTAAGGTTTGTTTCATGAAACATGTCACCCTAAACCCCAACTCAACCTAAACCCTATATTAAAGGGCAGCTCGGGTCTAACAAGTCACAAATGTGGTTTATCATAAACATGCTTCAAAGGGGGGGTCACTATATGCATCAGCTTCCGTACTCGCCTTTTAGCCAACCCACCCAGAGTTTGACTCATACTAGACCTTCAAGGATAATCGTAATGTGCAAACTTTTGATTCAACATTACATGCACTCAGGACAAGGCTGAAAACATCAATACATCACTCAACAATGTGGGCCCTTAGAATATAATAGTGGGATGTTGGGAGCTCAGTTTGAATCTGGGTCTCCCTGCACAACTTTTCGGGCATCCGATTATTATATCACGAGGGCCCACGGAACGAGAGCTGAATGTTGAGTAATGTTATGATAAGACACCAACTTGTATACATTATTCCTCTATGTTTTCACCCCTCGGTTGTTCCGTCACTCGTTTGAACGCTTCATCATACAATGAGCTAAGGCATATGGGTGGACAAACAAACATAAGTTACATATGCTTTCCATGCCGCTTTGAAAGTGCCTTTCCTTTCCACCTAACGTACACGCCCATCATAGGCTAGTAGCATGAGATTCCGGGGCGGATAAGTTAGAACACGCATCGACATAATATTCCTATTTGGTGTTTGACATGTTGTTCGATTCCAAGGAAAGAAAGAACACCCACTTTTATAAGGATGTCTACCAATCCACCGATTCCAAACGTCGGGAAAGCGTAGTAGTACTACGACTACAGTAGTCACAAGTTTTAGACACCAGAAAGGACCAGTTGGTGGCCAAAGGACAAGATTTGGCCCGAATTTATACCTATATCTCCATCCCTCGGTGCTCGAACTTTCTCTGCTTTTGAAATTTATTGGTTCGATGTCCATGTGGCTACGAGGCTCGCTTTTTCCCCGAGCTGTAACGACTTCATGTGCAGTAGTAGTATACTCGCATAAGTGTGTCTCGCCGTACTCCATGAAATGAGTTCCAGGTAGCAGGCAGCTATAATGGTGGTGGTTTCGAGCGATTGATAAAGTCGTGCTGCCACGTGTTCACACTCTTGTCAATAGAATGATCCATTGTAAGTTCAATTGACGTGACCTCGAGTTTTTAACATGTTCATGGGCCACAAAAGGATGAAGCTTCGAGCTACTGCTGCAGAGCCGGACTATGATTTTCTAAGACAAGTTGGTGTTGCAGTACACATGATGATATGCATGATATTCGGGCAAAGATCCCGAACAGGGAAACATGAGAAGGACCTGAGTGGTGGCCTGTAAGCATGAAATATCGTGTACACTATATTACAGTACAGTTGTAAACCTAGCCTTCCATATATATATATATGAGCGACATAATGCATCTTGGTTCACATGTGACTTGGCTGTATATATATTTATAATTGATTTTCATGGGAAACTAAAATTCTAGTGTCGACATGATTGATCTTTTTTTTGTGGTGGACTTTTTTTGTTCAATTGAGGACATTAGTAGTCTTACAATTGTGTCTTTTAAGGTGAAAACACCATTTTAATTAAAATGAGACTTTTCAAAGTTTCATTTTGCCAATCACCTTAATAGCGTACATTAAGGTGAATAATTGCGGAGGATGTGAACGTGGTGGGGGAACGCTTGTAGGGAACTTTTGGTACTTTATCATGTACCCACTATGTACCCCATTGGAACTTGGCTTATGGGAACAAAGTTCTCCTTGGATTTCGCCTTAAATTTCCTTTAAGGTGCCTCGAAATTTCACCTTAATTTTTTGTCTCAAAATGGCCAAATTGTCTCATTTTAATTAAAATGGTGTTTGAAGCAATCAATGTCGCTTTGAGTTCGACGTTGCTTGATATGAAGAATGATCGTTTGAGACAAAGGATTGCTCATGAAAGTATCATCGCTTTTACAGACTTTGTAACGTGGCATCTTTTATGTTGCACGCCTGTATGATCAATTAAGAGAAATGCAAATATGTTTTTTTTTTTGGGAATTTTGTCACTAATTGAGGTTTGCCTCCAGTTTTTGCATGCTTGTGGAAGTCAAATAAGCACGGGAACAACATGTGGGTTTTGTTGTTTGTTGGTCTGGACATGAACATCTACATGATCACTTAAGAAGATCACATACATGCTCTTCAAAAGTTCTTCGACACATATTTGAGGTTTAGTCACTGTGATCTCATTTTGACAACATTGAATTCATACAAGATTCACTAATCAATTGGGAATTCCGGATTTCCCTCGCCATTTATTGCACATTGAAAGAGGCCCAACCTCCTCAAAATAACCATAGTAGGCTCGGCTGCCAAGTTAATTAGCAATGATGCAATGTTAAGCTCTACACCTAGCTTCCACTTTTGCCTGCTTGTGGAAATCAAACAACATGAGAACAACATGTCATTTGATTGTTTGTTGGTCTAGACATGAACATCTATATGATCACTCTTTTTACTTTCTTATTTACATGTAGTTACTTTTAATTACAAACAGATAGTGTAATTTGACTCCTACTAACAATGTACCATGCATGCATCACATGAGATTGTTTGTTGACAACTAAAAACATGTGGCAATTTGATTTAAAATTAAGATTTTGTTTAAAATTTTCTATTTTACTAAAATTTCAATTTAATTTAAAATAACATCTTTGAGATTTTTAATTTTATTAAAAAATAAAGTTATTGAGATTTTTAATTTTTATTCATTGACATTTTCAATTTTCAATTTTTTTTTCATCCACAGTTGTAACCACATTTTTGTAAGAAGAATATTGCATAACTTTTTTATTTGATCTCAAATTAACATGTAGTATGTGAGTTTGTTTCCAAAAGAAGAGATTATGGGAAGTAACTTACAAAATTTGATAATTTCTTATAAGTATGTGGAACATCGTCATCATGTTTCAAATGCAAATTGGTATGGTTTCTGTAAAACAATTGGTGGACAATTGAATTTTGGGGAGGAAAGAGAGCAATAAAGGCTAAGGTCAAGCTCCCAAGAAATAATTAAGCATTCATGAAAACAATTTCTAAAATTATCTAGCAGTAGCATGTGTAGAAAACCTTTGGTCTTCGTATAAAAACCATTGACAATTTGAATAGGTTTGTCTCTTCATCTAAATTAAATATTGTACGGAATCGTCCCGTACCGCCCATGGACTGATGACATGAGATTTTTCTTTGAGAACACTCTAGATAAACTTACAGAATACTTCTGCCAAGATATTGACAAGCGCACTTGAACGCTAAGTGTCATGAAGTGACACTAATGATGAAGAAACCTAGCATACGCCTGAAAATAGGATAAGTGACACTACTACGCAAGTGACACTAAATACCATAAACGCTGCAGTAGTTATGGACATCAAAACAATCACTTATGAAGACCTCGTATATGCCCTTGGAAACTTCGTCGACGCATATTGAGATTTAGTCACCTTGACATCCGTTTGGCGAAATTGAATTCGTACAAGATTTCACTAATCGATTAGGATTTCCCCAAAAATTTGTTGCATGTCAAAAGAGACCACAGCTCCTTGAGGTTCGAAACAACCGTAGTAGGCACGACGACCAAGTTAACAAAGCAAAAGATGCAGTTTTGTGAAGCTCCTCACCACGTAGCCTCCAGTTCTCGCTTGCATGTGGAAGTCAAACAAACAACATGTTGTTTCATTGTTTGTTGGGACTTAGCCCCCCAGCTAGTAGGCATCCAATTAGTGCCTACAACCCGGAGCATGTATGAGCTAGCTAGCTAGCTAGGTATGTACAAAAGTGTATATATAAATATACACATATATATATAGCCTCCTGTGGAGATTCTCGCCATACCCAATCATCTCGAGGATTGCTGAGAGCTACACATGCCTCAAGAAATCGAGGCCCAGATAAAGTGCACGAATCGCCACACGGATCAAGATTTTATGCCCCGTTAGCTACGCATCTCGCTTTTGTTTCCTTCTCCGATCCTCATGTGCAAGGGCGCAATGTGGAGGAGTGGGTCCCAAGAAAAGTTGTGGCCAGCCTCGCGCGCGAGAGAGAGATGGAGGTCGAGCCTTTTGCACACAATGAATGAGGATTCTTCTTCCTTATGCGTCACACCTCGATAACCGCTCCCAAACGGGTATAATTTTGCAAACCACTGTAGCGATATGAATGTGGACCACACTCGTCACCCATACTGTGTGTGTGTGTGTGTGTGGGCTCCTCACTGTTGGAAGCCGACTCCATGAGTCGGCCGTGGCTAGATAAGGTAGAGATGCCATAAACCGTGAAAATGAGGTGATTCGCATTGAAGATATGGTCTTACAATCATGAGATAATTTCCAAGATAGACGAGGAAGGATTTCTTGAAGAATGCAAGTTGTTTCATATTTTTATTCCTTGTAAAAATAAATTCTACAATTTTTCAAAGTGGAAAGTTTGCCAAACCCCCTACTCGTTCGCTAGATTCTCCTTACACCGAACACGGTGATGCTCATTTCCACACAGGACATCACCTAAACCAGTTAACTCATGAGTAACATTAAACTGTGATTGATGGTAGTCAAACATGACTAATTTGGCTAAATTGACTGTACATGCATTCAAGCTGCCAGCCTCGCAATGATGGGTTTCAGAAATGATCACTATATTCGTTAATTTGAGGCTTTCTCTTGTCTCAAATGAATATATGGACCACAACAACATGGTCTAATGTTTGGGTCGTCCTACCTAAACCATCTTGATATGAGTTCTTAATTGGGTTCTTGATATGAACACCCGCTTCAAAGTATTTGCATCTTACAACATTCTCCAATATCTGTGTGATTTTATCCATGTTCTTATATTTGTAATTGTCTCAAAATGCCAAAAAAGTCCCAAATTAACAAATATAGTGATAATGACACTTCGCTATTTTGACGGAAGTCTACTGCACGGGTAGAGGGCAGTTCACAGTTTATGGTATCTCTACCTTAGATGATGTTCCAAATGCCAATCTCGCCAATGTAAATGGGCATCGTGGGAAAGGGGGGGGGGTACACTAAATTGTCTAATTAGTGTGGGTTACCATTTGGAGTTACGTATTGTTAAAACATTCTATTGAGTCTTGACATGATCGTTTATTGCGAAGCAAGTTAAATCGTATTGTTCGATGTGCATACTAACTGCTGATGCTGTTGGGACCCAACACTGGTATTAACCCAAATAATAACAACGTGATAATACATATTATTGTTATAGTAATAGTATTTTTTTTTGGATGCTTACAAACTGTCGGGAAATTTAGGGTTAGTCACACTAATGAGCCCTAGTTTAGTGGAGTAAGGTCTGGTAGACTGCCTGGAAATCCAACGGGTACAGACGCTTGAGCAGCTTTGTTAGTTCTGGCTGACTTGGAACTCAATGCTTGTTGGATCAGCGAAGCAGAATGGCAGGGCTGGGCCCATAAAATGTGCAGGAGGAGGGTATGATGATACAGACTCATGCAGTTGGTTTATCAATTAAAAAGTTGTGATGACGGTACTTAAGAAGAGTGCACCTATCATGAACCGTTACGTAGTAGAATGGGCTCTAACGTATTGATCAATCAGTGCAAATTTAAGCTTTAAATGGACATATCCAAATTGAAAATACCATCATAGGTCATCAATGATTCTCACCATAAAAAAATCATGAGATATTCATCTCTACTCCAAAAGCAACAAGCTTAACTTGTTACCCACTCGCTAAAAGTCAAATAGAGGGTGAAACACAAGAAAAGAAAGCTCTTTAGTTTTAGATGCAGTTTTATTCTTGTAGCCAGGAAGGTGCTGCAAGGTTGGTGGGCCAAGCATGTCTAAATATGGACCTTTAGTTGGAACATTGAATGGTTCACCCTGTCCTTTTAATCTTGTACTTAAAGTGCTTAAGTTTCATACACTATTATTTATTTCGCAAACCTCTATAATCGTATGCCGAAATCCAAAAAGTGACCATATCTAATAGGTGCACTCACGTTAGGGGTGTGGCCATACCCACCCCGACTTATTCAACATGGGACGAGCAACATTGGATGGTTCCCTTGTCTTGTCTTTTTAAAGATAACTCTAATGTGTTAGATTTTTTTCTGTTTTTTGTTTGTTATCAAACCTCTACATCATCATACGCTGAAATCCAAAAAAATGTCCACAATAGGTGCACTCACCATACCACCCCGACCAGTTCAACATGGGCCAAAGGAACCACCACCCGAACCCTATAATTCACGCATGTTGCCATGCATAATTATGTGGACCCCCCCCGCGCCCGCGGGTCCGTGGGCTGGCCTCTCGCTCGAATCCTCGAAAAGGTGCCACATTATAAATAAAACAAAATGCAATAAAAAGGGGCGAAGCAGCAACTAGCTACCATCTCCAGCGAGCCCTTTGTTTGTCCGAATCCTCGTGGTCGCTCAGGAGGTCAACGTACAATGATCTAATGTTGCCAACGCGAGTTCCCAATGGAAGAGAAAGAGTGTACAATCAGGCATATTATGGGAGGCTGGTGTGGAGCAGAGGCTCGAGCCTGCTGAGAAGTGGGCCAGCAGCAGCTGCTGCTGCAGGGGAACTTGAAGTAAGCAAGTTATGTTGCAGCCTGCTGAGCGCCAGATCTTTCGTTGTCGTTGCAGAGCCAAGAGTCTTAGTGCAGCAGCAAAAGGTCCCACTGGCACTTATAAATCCGCTCTGCTCCAGCTAGCTTGACCACGTCGAGATTCCCACGCTGCGGCGATCCCCAAGTACTTTATAAGTTACACACAAGGCTGCCAAGCCTAGCCTTCAGACCAGACCCACCGTACTCATGAATTCATCACCCTGCCTGCCTGCCTGCCTGCCCATCCGCCCCACCCACCCACCCACTCCCTCGCCCGCCTGCCTGCCTGCCTACTCGCTTTCTTTCTCGTTCTCGCCGCAGCAGCACGACTTCTTTTGTTTGTGCGTGTCCGTATCCTCCCTATAATGGACACCTTTTGGGTTCCAACATATGGTGCAGATTTTTTGATAAACAAACAAAACTGACATTACCATCTTAAGACTCCTTGGGCAATCCTCATGCTAGGAAGAAGCGCGGAAATCTACCATTGTCGGAAGTTTTCACGTTGTCGTAAGTCTACCACTCTCTCACCTACTCTCTTAGACTCTTTCTCACCGCAACAACACGGTTTCTTTTGTTTGTGCATGTCCGTATCATCCCTATAATGGACACCTTTTGGGTTCCAACATATGTTTCAATTTTTTTGGTAAACAAACAAAACTGACATTACTAGCTTAAGACTCTTTGGCCATCGCCATGCTGGGAAGAAGTGCGAAAATCTACCATTGTCGTAAGTTTTCACATTTTTCAGGGACGCGAGTAATTAGGGTTTAAGTAGATATGGATATAATATTTGTCCAGTATAAGTAGTGTGTATGAGAGCATTTTTTTTTTGCATGATCGAGACATGCACATTGCAAAACAAATGAACTGGGGGAAGTAACTAGAAGAATATGTTAAATACGTACTTTAAGAAACAATGTGATCAACAAACATCTCTAAATGTGTATTTTGTCACAAATAACACAATGTGCATGCAACTAAAATACCCTACAACAAGAGATGCAGTCCACATCTAGGATTTATATATATATATATATATATATATATATAATATGTCCATAATTTGTGCATGAGTCTAAATTTACTTGAAACATAGTTGGGTCATTAACCCAAGACTCGTATGTTTGTGGTGTAAGTAAATGGATGGGACTGGGGTTGGACCCTAGTTGACTCAAGGTTTTCCCATGTGTCTGACCATGAGTTCTATTCATGCCCAATATGATATTTCTCAGTCTGATGACAAGATTAGACTCAATGTCAAACATTGTGTCTGCCTATTCTCATGGAGTTTCTAGTTTGGTCCTCAATCTAGTGACATGTGTCTGTGCTTGCAACCCAACAAGTGAGCATACCATGAACATGCATTGAATAAATGAGAATGGGTACCTTAGAGACAATCCAAGGTTCCGGGGCAACTCTGTTTAAACCCGGGGTTCGAAGTGCCTCCCTTTTCTAGCTAGCCCACTAGAGTAAATATGTTAGACCCATAGTGAATCACATTAGCAAATCCAAATGAGGAACATGAATGTTGAGCTTGCAGTTTTTGGAGTCAAGAACACCATTTTAATGAAAATGAGACAATTTGGCCTTTTTGAGACAAAAAATTAAGGTGAAATTTTGAGGCACCTTAAAGGAAATTTAAGGTGAAATCCAAGGGGAACTTTGTTCCCATAAGCCAAGTTCCATTGGGGTACATAGTGGGTACATGATAAAGTACCAAAAGTTCCCTACAAGTGTTCCCCCACCATGTTCATATCCTCCGCAATTATTCACCTTAATGTACGCTATTAAGGTGATTGGCAAAAAGTCTCATTTTAATTAAAATGGTGTTCAAGATGATAAATTATTTTCATGAACTTGAAGTGAAAGTCATATCATATATTACTTATATAATGGTTATCTTTCCAGTATGTACATGCACACTAGAATCCATTATAGGTCATGGTTCATGATAGGTGCATTCACCTTATATAATCTAGTATCCACGCAAACTTATCTTTCATGATCATAGCTCCGAATCTTCATGAAGTGCCCGTGAGTTATATATAAAGTCATACGTGGGCCCAAATGTGACCACTCTTCTTAATTCGACACTTACGTTGGAGTGGTATTTGACAAGGCTTCTTGTTGATAGTGGACATCAAAAAGACAAAGTGTTATGATGAGATTGGACTATATAGGGATCCATAACATAAACATAACCATTCTAGGTTGAATAGTGAGCACGACCAGGAGGGCCTATGTGATCATGACTCCACTCCATGTGCCACCCATATACCACTCAATTTGTAGGTGTCCAAATTAAGAAGGGTGACCGCATAAGCCCCACATATCTTAAAAGATTGATACACATCATGTGACTCGTTGCTTGATGATGACAACTTTCGGCCCCCTTTTCATGCGAGCTATAGATATCTGCTGCCACCACTGATGATGAGCACCTCCAAAGCACCGCGAGGGCCAATGCAGAACTGGGAAACCCGACAAGCCTGTGGGCCAGGGACAGCCTTAATTTTGTAGGTAAATTAACTCCGATGGCTGATGATTACTTTGGGTAGTAATCAACTTGACCAAGCAATCAAAGCTCACACAATCAGATGGATCAGATAAACTGCCATTAATTAGGTTTGTATCTAAGTTATGTACACCAGAATTTCGGCTGCCAAACCATCAATCTGTCTCGCAAATCAATCATGTTGGCTGAAATTGAAACCACACAAAGGCTAAGTAGGTCACATTGATCAGTGTGCAGAAGACTTAACCATATATGCAGCTCGAGTGGTTCCATGCAGTTACAATAGTTAAACGTATCGAGGAAATGATTGGGTGAGGGTAAGTTCCTACAAGGAATTCATCTGATGAAATTTACGAATACCGAAGAGGACGCTCTGTATATTTTATTTAAAATAAAATAAAATTCCAGACTATAGTTTCCATGTGGGATTCAAGTGGATCTCAATCTATAGAGGAATGACACATGACAATATCAGGTGATTTTTTTTTTACAGTTGTTGGAATAGGGAGCCCTCTCCAATAGCCCCCCACCCACCAACTGATAATGATGAGAACAGGAGCAACATCTACAGTAGTTGAGACCCCAAAGCAAAAACAATAAATTGAAATAAAAATCAAACACACGTGAAGATTCAGACCCTCATGTAATTTCCAGCCATTGTGGTGAAAGTAATTGCATGTTATAGTACTTAGCTTTCATACACTGACACATTGTTTCTTTTGTTTTGGAAAAATCAAAGAAAATTTCGACAAATGGTCAATAAACCAGCGCCAAGAGTGAATCAAGAAACCAGTAGATAAGTCCACTTGGAGAGGAGGGGAGGATCTCAAGCTTGACACATCGCCACGTAACAGAGCCAAGACACAAGTGACCCACCCACCCACAAAGGACGACCCCCAAACCAACGAAAACAACCAGCTAACTACCCATATATGAGTAGTTTTTGCATGATGTCCCATTGATAAATTGTAGCTTCAAAAGAATTGAGTAGGTTATTGTGGTAAGCTTACGCTTCACGTTTGAACACATAGTAAGTATGTGCTAGGGCGATTTGCCAATTAGCACGTCACTTTCAGACCAACTGACAAACAAGCACGTAATTGATTGAAAGGAGACGGTTTAATTATATATTGTCATTCAAGTGCGATGAGATTCAACCCACAACAAATAAGTTTACTTGTACTAGACTACCTACTGCATAGTAAACATGAGCCTTCCAATGTGAAGCAATCCAATCTTTATTTGACTGCCAACATGCCATTATTAATGTCATGCATGACAATATCATTCCGAAGTCGTGTAGGTTGTGGGTTATTTAGATTATAAGTTATGTCATTCAGTCCACTTGGAAGTACTCCATCAGTCAAAGTTGTCCCTACCACGCACCCACCCCCCATTTTGTATATTAAGACATGAAACACAAAAGTATGAAGAAAGTGCAACAACTCGAGTGCCGCACCAGTCTCAATGTGGTTTGAACTTTGAGGACAAGATATTCTTTTCCATTTCATTATTCTTTAGGGTCGATTCTCCCCCGGCCAATGCATCAGGTATATTATATTGAGTATTTGAGATTCAAGTAGAATTGGACTAAAGGTGTAACTTTCCCTAGCGATTCACTACATGAACTTGCCACAATCATCACATGTTCAGGTGTCACGTAATCAATATTCAGATTCATCTTGAGTGATTCTCCTTTTGGCCACGAACAAGATGATATGCATCAAGCATGTATTTATCTCACACAAGCTTCAAGATTGCGCTCCATGCGCAATGAGGTGAAAAGACTGCAACTTGAAAACACAGTCACGTGTAACTCAATGTCATTGAAAGCCTAACTATTTTGCGAATCATAGTATACAATGAATAGTGGAGCATGTACATGGAGAAAGGGAACATGGTCATAGAGAAATATGCAACAATTGATGAGAGAGACAACAATGAAAGCAATGCCAGCCCTAACATCTAGCTATGACCACCTCGAATTGGTGATGAAGGCTCCGTGATTCCAGTCCACGAACAAGGTGAGGATTGCAACTCGGAAGAAGTTTGATACTAGAGTGAAAATCAAACATGTATCAACATGAAGGCCACTGAAAGCCCAACCATGGTGAGAAGTATACAATTATCTACCCCTACAAGATCCCATTTCTACATGACAACTGTAGCGTGTATGTGGAGAAGAAAACATGGTCAAAGGGAATTATGATATCAACAACGGTTCTTCACATTTAGCTATGAACACCTCGGATTGGTAATGAAAGTGTCGTGACATAATATTCCACTCCATGAGCAACAACAAGGTGAGAGAGGATTGCAACATGAAAGAGGTGTGATGATGCTGCGATTGAAAATTGAACATGTAATTGGAGGGCACTGGAAGCCCAGCCATGGTGAGGAGTATACAAGATCCTATTTCTATGTTGAATAAAAGTGGAGCATGTACATTGAGAGAGAGAGGGGGGGGAGGGGGAAATGGTCATAGAGAAATGTGCAGGGCTGATGAGAGAGAAAATGAGGGTCCTGGCATTTAACTATGACCACCTCGGATCGGATTTAGACCGGGCCGGTGATGAAATCGTCAGGTCATGACATGTAGACTCGCACCATGGCATTCTTGAGGCAATGACAGAGCGGGCATGCTTCCAAATTTAGATTCCGGCAGGGGAACAATTGGATCGACACATCGAATCGCAGCGGACCGGTGATGGAGTTGTAATTAGGTCAAGACATGTAGGCTCGCACGGTGGCGTTTTTGAGGCAATGGCCAAGGGGGCATTCTTCCAGACGCGCCTCGCCCTCCTTGCAAAAACGTAGATTCCGGCCGGGAACAATTGGATCGACACCTGGGTTCAGACCGGATTGGTGATGAAGTTGTAATTAGGTCAAGACATGTAGACTTGGACGCTGGCGTTTTTGAGGCAATGGCAAAGAGGGCAAGCATCCAAACGGGCCTCGCACTCCTTGCAGAGACATAGATGCCGGCAGGGCAACAGTAGGATCGAGACGTCGTTGGTCCGGCACGATCTACAAGTGCGTTGCTCGCGGAGCTCACGATTTTCCTTGAACGTCCGGGCGTGAATGTCGTCGACGTCCCCGTGATGGGAGGACGCGGCGTCGTCCGCTTCGCTGTCCCCGCAACCCTCCTTGCTTTGCTCTCGGCTGGCCGCCTGCGCTGCCTGCGCCTGCTGCAAGTTCGCCCGCAACGTGGATACCAGGGCCTCGCTGCTCTTCACCTTCGCCTGCCAGTGGTGAGCCTCCACTGTCAGCTGCTCCGCGTGCTTTGCGAGTTCCTGGTTGCGGAGCCTCATCTTGTCAATCTCCACGTCCTTCTCACGGAGCCGGCGCGACAGGCCTTCCTCAATTGCTCCAAGTAGCTCGAGCGAGTGCCGTTGTCGTTTCTCTTCTAGCTGTTGCCGCACTTGTTCTCCCTGAAAGTTACGAAACTCTTCATCAGCAATTTGACATCAAATCTAATCACCTCCGCTACGGATCACATGCAAGATATAATAAATAAGCCCATACCACACCAGTAGTGCTACGATATACCCTTTGTAAAGATCAACTCAAAGATAAGAATCGCAAAAGAGAGTTTAGGGTTTAGGATACATACTCAATACAAAGCATGCAAACGGAACTTAGCAATCCGAAACCAGAATGAAATAGGAAACAAATCAAACACATTCGGCGGCAATAGCCAAATGGTGGCAAACCATTTGAACAGTGTCCGAGTTCATAAACCCTTTTTTGTCATTCATGACCCAAGGGTCAATATGCCCCGGATGAACTGAGCCGGCAGGATCCCAAACTCAACCAACCCAAACTTTCTTAGCACCAACAGCCATGCAACTTAACCCTAATTAGTGGTAATAAGACTGTGAAGGAGCAGATTTTGGACCTGAAGTTTGAAAAACTGCTCCACCTCCTCTCGCTGCTGCTGTAGTTGCCTGCTCAAATCTTCACCCATGGCTGCCAACAGAGAAGGAGACACATCCCTGCAGCTGGTGGAAGCAGAAGAGGTAGAGTTGAGGCGGTCGTCCTCCTCAAAGGCAAGGTTTAGGCATGTGGACACTCCAGTTCCTTGAGAAATTAAAACTGTGCCTGACCCATGATGAGTTTGCTGGTACTCTATGTTCAGCAATTGTTGTTGTTGCTGTTGCTGTTGTTGATGTTGCTGCTGTTGTTGATGTTGCTGCTGTTGTTGATGTTGCTGCCTTGAATTTACAAGGATCAGCTCCTCATCTTCCCGGGCTCGTTTGCGAGAGGTTAACAGATTACATGCAAGCTCACTCTCTGCAGCTTTATTGATAAGTGTGTTACTCATCTGAATTGCTGGTGATTGTTCTCTATGGCTTGTTACACCAGGCACTGCAGGGACCCAAACAATCACATCAACAAATTAGCTGATCTGTGCAACAGTTTATAACACAAAGGACCTTGGACTCTAGAATGTCTCTGGAATTTTTGAGATTTCCAAATTATAAGCGCCGGCTTGATCCTTCAACTCAACAAAGAGTATCTATATCGGCAGTAATTCATTGAGGGACAAACTCATTTTGGCATGCCTAGAGGTGCTGAAATGAGTTTGGCTCTTCATGTAATTTCAAACACTACCTTCAAGCATGCACTTGCGAGTGGAAAGAAATTTTCCCATTTTAGTATGCACAACACCAATGGGAAACTAAATGATAATGAACGAACTCTTTGAGGTTAAGGATAAACTCCAACTGACATTATTGACAGTTGTGAAAAAATGTCTTTCCGTTGGTTTTCGGTAGTAACGACAGGGCCAGTTTGCTTTTCCCTACTCAATTCTTCACAAAGTTGTAGGTTTGAAACAATGTCAAGCCTCCAGAAATGGCAGCATTACGCATCAATGACGGCGCTCTTTCCGAAGGACGAAGTTGACGCTTGGTGTTATTCGTTGCTCAAACTATCTTAACTGGGAACAACCTGAAAGCTCACTAATAGCAGTTGAAGCAATATTGTGAATGCTGAAGAATATCGTTGCTAATCGATTCGAGGAAACTCAACCCAATTCTGGTCGCACAGCGAATCTCAAAAGAACTGCTGCTCCCCAATCCAGCGACCTACACCTAACCTGCTTCATGGCGGAGCCGAATTCCACCGAGAATTCAAGCCTCTAGATGTTTGGAACGGAATCGACCTCTGAATTGTCTCCACATAAGTCAATTATGGGTTTAAACCAAGGATAACCCTCCGGAGGGTAGTTGGAAGTGCGAGATGCCGATTCAAAGGGTAACTTATCTCAACAATGGTTGAAAGAAAAAGAAAAAGAAACTCACATTGGTTGAAGTTCATGCGCAGCTGCGGATGCGCCGCTCCAGGCACGACGGTGACAAGATCAGGTTGGATTTGAAAGTCGTCCAAGAGAGAAGATTGATTGAATGTCACGGGATGCATAAAACTACGGCTGTGGCTTCCTGCACCAAACATCTGCCTCGCCCTGTGATGATTCACACATAATTCCATTCCCAGTTAGTAGACTGTCTCTCCCCATCCACCCATCCATTTGCGATGATTACTCGATTGTTTGATCATAAATCTTCCCGTGTGCTCTCAATTTCTGAACAATCAATCCCTCCAATCCTCGTTCAAACTCAAATCCAATTTCTCGACGCATGATGCATGCTGTGATGATGATTATCCCATCCCTATTTTTGGAGTGTGGATGTAAGTTGGTGATTTTTCATTGTTGCGGATTGAGTCAGGAGGCTCTAAGTACCTGATGTTGCGGTAATCTGGCAGGATGACATTCGATGGATACTGGGCCTGTACCGCCATTTTCCCCCAATCTGAAATGGAACTCCAGGACGCTACTTGTGCCTTGGAAATGAAGATCCAGCCACCGAAGTTTTCTTTCAACGACCTGAGTACCTATCGGGAAAGAAGGAAAGAAGGAAAGAAAGAAGAGCGAAACCCAAAGTTGGTGGTTTCTGAAACTGAAGTGTGGAAAGACAGTCCAAATCTTGCTAAAGAACCAACCCGAGGCTGCTCTAAGTTCCCAATTGGAGGTGATCAAATGCCAGGACTGTGTTCGGAGGAATCAAAACGACCCAAGTTCACTTCCGCAACAGTTTCTTGCTGTGAGCAGCTGTGGATCAATTCGAAGAATTGCAGGAGGAGGAAGTAGGAAGTATGGAGATATAAGATAGGTTCCAAGATTATAGTCGTGCGGAGAGCAATTCCCTACGAGACAGGAATTCTTGGGGAACCCAGGGTGAGGTTCAAGAACTCCAAGGCAGCATGGGACATGAGTCCAAGTTGGTTCCAACTTCCCAGTAAGTCACCTAACCCAATCACTCCACTTTCTTCAACTCCTTCAACTTGCCAACACCGTCATCATCAAAAGGCCAGCTTCACAAGGAGCAGCAAGGAGCAGGAGCAGCAGCAGGTAGGTGAGGAGCAAGGGAAATGCAGAAGCAGGTAACAATAGTAACAATAATAATGATACTGGTGATGGTGATGATAATGATAATGATATGGACTCGAGGAGTGACCTCACTGCCCCCTCCGACATTGCAACATTATCCTCCTGCTATAACTGTAACTACCGTGACCTTTGGATGGTATCATATCATACCAACTCACAAACCTGGAATTCAATCCCCTCTCTCTCAAATCTCTCTCTCACCTCTCTGCCTGCCTGCCTGCCTGTCTGTCTGTCTCTCTCGGTATGTGCAGGCGGGGGTAGCATGACTGGAGATGTTTGAAGTTATCCCTCTGCTTCTCCTCTTGTCCTGATCATGCAAGAGCCTTTCTTTCTGTCTTCCCTTGTGTGAGGAGTCTCCTTGCAATTGCTGGAGTTGAGTCCCAGGCAGGCAGGTAAGCTTAGGCAGGAAGAACAAGGACAGAAGCGAGCCTGGTGGAGTTGTGGCAGGTCAGTGGGGACTGGAGTCTAGGCCTGTCCTTACCTGCCTTTACCCTCCCCTTTCCGTCCTTCTTTTCTGCCTTATTTTTACTTGCCATTTATCTCATCAGTCTGCTGCTTCGTCTTTCTCCCTTTGTTTGTCTGTCCATCTGCATGGCCCCATGTCCGCATTCACCCAACCGAATTGTCGGAACGAACAAAAGATGCCACCTAAGGTAGTGGGCCTAACTCGCTTACTCCTCTTAGCCTCACGCGAAATCTCCCCAAAATCATCTAAATAGATGCCATCCCGATTCCGTAGCTTATTAAAGAAAATTTGTATCTCTCTAAGGGCGGATCTCACCATATGGATGGAATCTTTGTAAAGTTAGGACTATTCACGGGACACTTCAAAATCAAGGGACCCTGTTGGTCAATATTCTAGAATTGAACTAAAAGCATTTGTACATTACGACAAAGTCAAAAGTATGTGAAAATGAAGTGACACCTATCAAGGACCCATTTTTTTCTTGAACCTTCCATGTTTCCAACGCAAGAGAACACTCCACCCAGTGTTGGAAACCACATTTTATAGTCCCGATCAGAGCTCAACATAATATAATAACATTTACATTGTGGTCGTCAACTACATGACTATATTCAACCTCTGTACAATTGGTTTATTTTGAATTCATCATTGCATGTTCACTGTGACAATTTGGTGGTCCTTTAAGAGGTTGGTGCCACTATCTACATGACAAGTTCTAAATAGTGTTCTAGTTAACGTGGTCACACTTGATTAGATGTATAATTAGATGTGTGCCAAAAGTGAAAGGGAGGCTATGTACCAGATACCATTGCATTTTGAGGTGGCCATTGCATATTGTTAATGACTTGTTTGTACAAATAGAATTATGTGGGGATACCTACATAAGGTAAAGGTAAGAAGTTGGGGTTATCGTAACCAACATGGCCAAGGGTTCTTTCCGCTAGGGGCATTTGTGGTTTTCTTATTTTCCATGGAAAAGGGATATTAAATCCTAACCATCACCCTCAAGTTGATATATTGTACTGCAATACTTTATAAAACTGATAATTGTGAGCATGGTTGTTCAACTTGATATGGCACGCAATCACTTCAACACTATGGTATCATGCCAACATGCATATTTATCATTTTGATTTTATGCTAAAGTCCAAAGCCTAAACAATGATAGACTATGACTTGAAGACCAACCCTGTAATCAATCACAACCACAATGATTTGCAAACTACAAGTGTGAATGAAAAAAAAATAACATGCAAGAAAACTTCCTTGTTGTAATTGATAAACGTTAACATTATGCATGGAGTGCAATTATTATAACCTTGGACACATAGTACAACTTTTCTATGTACACTAGTACATCATAAAAAATAAAAATAAAATAAAAATACACTTGTCCACTTTCTCTAGTTGTCACCCAATGATTGCAAGATAATTTATGTGAATCAATGATGAATAATATGGACCACACTAAGTCACGTGTATAGTAACAACTAGAAATGCTAACTCAATAGGGGCAGGTTAAATTGGACACCCTACATGGTTGCCATGAATCCTAGTCCCTAAGCCATGTAGCATTGGGGCATCATACACACCTAGTTGTGTCCTTGGTCATATAGATTGTGCTTCTATGAAGATGATCATATCTTAGTGTGTGTGTGTGTGTGTGTGTGTGTGTGTGTGTACACTTTTATGGTTTTCATATGCATGAAGCAAATATACTTAAGGCACATATATCTCAAACTAACACCGAGCCTAAAACCAACACTACATACCAAAGTTATGCATTTTGGGCTTCAAACATGTGATAGTGGTGCATAATGTTGGGTGGGCTTAAACCCAAGGCCATAACATGGACTTCTTGTGAACTCCAATTCAAACCACCTAAGTCCAAAATAGTGCTCAGATGGGTGACTTCCTAACACTTGATTTCCAATGCACCCTACCACTGTGGTCCACCCAACTAACTCGAAGATGAAGCAACACCATAAAATCATGTTGGTGGCAACTTTGGAGTTATCTCTCTTTCAAATTGTGTTGGTTGTAGGTTATCTATGTGTTGGTTTTAGGTTACCCATGTGTTGCTCTTAGGTTACCTATGGGTTGGTTTTGAATATGCCTACCTTAATAGTTATATAAGCATCTACTAGTTGAGACCAGTTGTTATAACAGCACGGGATCCTTGCAGTAAGGTTCAAAAAATCACAAAAAAAACAAGCAACAATCACTTCATTCGCCCTCACTTTTGATCCACTGCCTCACTGTTTTCGGTGGAATTTTTGTCTGGAAGGCATTTGAGATAAGAACTTGAGATTTGAATCCACATGAGAATTTGAGTCAAAGTCAGCCTGCGGGCACCATCACACCATGCCTTTGTGGAGGCTCTTTGGGTAACCTGAAAGGCTTGAAAGTGTGTGAGAGAGAAGAATCCCATGACTACATGATAACATAGCTTTAACTTCCTTTGCGTGGTCCAAAAGGAAACTAACTCAGTCAAGGTAACCAATGCTCTCAGTAAATAGGTGTGTATGGCTCCATCAACCATAAACTTTGAACTGCAAAGGTTGAGATTTATTGTCAAACATGGGACTAAGGTACTGATGATCAGTTCTTCACATTTTAGGTACAAGGCACAATAAGTAAGGTCAGTGCACCTACTACGGACACTTTTGCATTTCAACACATGTAGACACTACAAGCCTATGAGTCATGGGTAATTGACCAATCAAGCTTGTGAACTTGTGCACATCGTGACATTTTTCTCTTGAAGCACCTAATGAAATGAAATGAATCTTAAAGTGTGGGAAGCCAAAAGGCTAATGGAACTGAGAGTACATCATGGTGGTTTTCAATAGACCAGTTCTCGACATGGCTAATGGTCGACATGCATGTACTCCAGGGGGAACATAAAATATTGCATGCTCAAATGCACCATGGTGTGCTCAACCTTCCCAACCTGAGCCACATTATACCCCCATCCGAGATGGCCTAGGCATGGTCTTAAGCGCAAGAGAGATGTCCTTGACCATAGTTGAATGGTGCCATCCTAATCTTCACATACATTGTAACCTGCATGCAAGACTCATGCCCTTCCACGGGGGGGTCACTCCATTGTCAAGTAGAATACCACGTGCGAGACAAAAAAATCTACTTTTTCCTAAAAACACCACCAAAATGAGTCAAAATTTTATCAATTTTTTTTCATGTGTAGATATACACGGTATCTATTACATAGTAAAAAATGGTAACCAAATTTGATTATCTGTTTTTTTAATAAAACATACCGTTTCTAACTAGAATGATGCAGAATTGAGCTAAAAAAATTACTACAAAACATGAAGATGACTAAAAATTTCAAAAAAATATACAAAAGATATTATCAATGGTTATGTATATGTAGAAAAAAAATCATAATTTTAAAAATTGTCTAAGGCATATAATATAGGGTAGCAAAATTGTCTCGCACGTGGTATTCACTCGACAATGGAGTGACCCCCCCGTGTGCCCTTCACTTTATCCTCCCATGCTCTATAACTTCACTTCCTTTACTATAACATGCATAATTGTTGACACCAAGTTTGTTACATCTACCAGTGTAGAGATTGTTGAAAGGTTCATAACATCCGCAACCCGTTACCTCTTTGCCCTTCCACTACAAGGCACGTATCTCCTTTGTTCTTTTGTATTACTCCCCCATTACTCCTCCTCCACTCTTAGTGGTTCCATTTTGTCATTTTTTTTCTCCTCTCATGTTCATGTTTTCTTGCATGGCATCATCTTTGTTGTTTCTTATTTCAAATGATTTAAGGGCAGATAAGATTTGGCCGCCTATAGCTTGTAGCACATCAACAGTAATTGCTCTTCGCACTCTGAACAAGACTTGGAAGCAATGGATCAATGAGACTGAAATGTTGGAGGTGCATTATAAATACCTCCTTTCAAAGACATCAATGCGAGCACCTCTAGACACAACAGGACCTCAATCACATGGTTTTTTATTACAAAGACTGAAGACTTCCATGGCAACAATGAACGTACAGCGGGTAAGCATAACAGTTTGGAAGTGGTTTTGTTGTCAACCCAAAGTACTTGGGGATGTCAAGACTCGGAGAATGAATTTTTGATACCACCTACATCCCTAGATGTTCTAGATGTGATCGCTCGGGGGGGGCAGTGTGTTAAAAAGTTAAGGATATAGGTGCGAACAACCACTATTTTATAGGGGGGTATTACTTCCAATTTTTTTTTTTTTCACATGCTATCATTATGTCAATTTCTACTTTGGGTTAATAGAAAAATGGCTTGCATTACTTATAATTCCAAATTACCTATTATTCCATACCCTATAGTACTTTAAAGATGTCCAATGCCATTTTTGATACCCTATATTACTCTTAAGTCCATTTATAATTTGTAGCCCCCATGTTTTTAAAATACCCTATCATTTGTTCGCACGTATATTGCTACTCCACCAATGACTACCCCCCCCCCCGAGTGTGATCGTCACATCCAATATGTGCAAAAGTAGATTGGTTAGTGATTGTTGTATCTCCCCATCATGTGCATGTTTTGTTGTCTCCCGCTTAGGCCCCCAATGCTTGTGGAGAGCACATGCCAATGCATTCAGGACCTGGTAGCACTAACTCCGGTGGTTGACCCTCCTCCACAATACTATTGTTGCCATCCCCTTCGTGTTTCTATGTCATTGGAAGCATACACGTTGTGTATGTTTGGAATGGCATTCCTTAAAGCTCTCCACCTCCCTTTGATGTATCACCATTAGCACATTTTGACTTTGATGCATTCGAGTATGTGTTTGTCGTCCTCTTTATTGCAACATTCCAAGTAGAATACCTTGCAATATATATAAGGATCTATGCATGAATGTTGAACTATTTTGGCAATCAGCCTTGCAATGAGCTTGCAATACCAATCTCTATGTCTTGTTGCTTCATACGCGAACATTTCTCATTGTTACACTCCAACATCTCACACATGCATTATTTTTACTTGGACATCCATGTGTTTACAAGCATTATTTCCACTGTTTATCTACCTTTTTATTTACAATTGTATGCCATGAATGATTGGATCAATGTACAATCATGTGAGCATTTTCCATTGGACCATTCGACACATATGTTTTCAAAGACAAATTGTCTAGTGGACAATATTTCTAGTGTGCACATCTTGAAATAGGAGCCTGCTGCATAAGATATGAGTGTAGGGACAACACTTCTCCTTCATTGTGTTCTAGAAGGAAGTTGGGAATGAGTTATGAGCGATCCACAAAGGATTGCAAACCCGTTTATGCTCCAATATCTTAGGGTATTGTTGGCAATCATAGTCTTTGAGAGCATGCTAGATCGCGGCTTGAACCTTGGCATCTCTAACATGCACCCGTTGTGCCCTCTTGTTCATGATCTCTCCATGTGAGAACATGTGGTTGACATATACCAACAAAGAGTGGATCACGATGTTGAGTAATCTAGGGTCCTCCATCCTAGTGATCATTGTGATGACAATATTTCGTATGACCGGGGTAACCTCTAGTTATTTTTGCAACATGGGAGGAAAATGCCTTAAGCTCTCAATATTTGTGTTTGCAGTGTAGCATAGACTACAACGATGATCTTCTGTAACAAAATAGTAGTGGTCACAAAATTTCTAGAAATAAGAGTATTTATTGTATTGGTCGTGTTACAAGTAACGATAGCAACCCTAAGCGAATATTGCATGCAAGAGGATGAGGTGCTACATAAATGGAGTATGCAAGATAAAGACCAATCATGTTACAATCAAGGTTAACAACCCTAAATGAATATTCCATGGAGGTTGTAACATAAATATTGGACATGTTAACATAAAAGATGACAACCCCCCAAAAAATCCATGTTCCAACAAGTCAACAACGATAGGGAGCAAATTAGGAGCTGTCATCTTCGGCCAAGCAACTCCCTCAACATGGTCGAGTGAACACAACTTCGGAGGTGCAATGGCAAGAAGCGTGAAACACCATTTCTACACAAGTGTTCCTATGGGTAGATTTTTTTACATCCCTAAGCTCCAAATTTAGCCTTAACCACACATTGACATTGAAAGACTAATCCAACTATGTGTCACCCCTCTTCAACGCCAACTTGAGGTCCTTCCTATGCTTTGCATTTGTAAATTAGGGTAAACAAGCAACTCTATGCAAAGTCCGTTGGGATGAAATAGTCCACAGGGGCACCCTCCCACTCTGTGGCTTGTGAGGTAGAGTGTGCTTGGAAATGTCCCTAAACAATAAGTGCATTGCCAATCATCTCTCGATTTGGTGTTATTGCAAGTGCGGCTCTTCGTCGCCTCCAGCTTCAACTCAATGTATAGGTGCCTTTGCACATGTTGCCTCACCTAGCCTGCCAAGTCTCGATACATATAGTACACAACCTCATAGTCCCCACCAACAACACATGTATGCTTCATTCATTTGTGGGTGAGTGGATGTCAATTGCAAACAGTAGCACCATGTGCATGAAGGGAAGGCATTCATGGGGGACTAGAGATGCAATTGTTAGCCGCCATAGCCATGGACAAGAAGTAGGTTAATCGTGGGAATAAAACACAAAACCCTACTATAACGTTAAGATGGCACAAAAATTAACGTTAAGTAAATCCAAAAAGCATTGGATGCAACGCCAATGATATGGGCCTCCGGAGCATGCTTAACCACATTGCAATGGAGATGGGCAAGAGGGAGAAGAGCATGGGAAGCGCAACAGAAAAATTGGATGAAAACATTATGGGACATGCGTGAATGGTAACAAAGTGCATGTTACAAAAACTTATATCTTTGGATAGTCAGTTAGTAGTTACCCAAAGTGTCATAGCAAAAACACTTGTGTGCACACATTGCATGTGCTCTTTGATAATGGCACCAAGACAATCGCGTGTGTGAGTGTGATCTCCATGGGAAGACACACTTACTCCACTACGACTAATTATGCTACAATGCAAAAAAAACGACAATCATGCATGGATTGGTTTACACAAAATGAAAGTTACAGAACAAAGTCCAAAGAACCATGGTTGCAACCTCACTCAAGACTTAGGTCGCCCACTCCAACTAAGAGAATCCTCACTCATCGTCCTTTTAATCCTACCAATCCTTGCATCCACAATGAGCACAATGAGTAAGACCAAATCTTTGCTCCATGTTGCATAATTAGGTTGTGGTGAGTGAAGAGATTTGTAAAGAAATTAAGCAATTCGTAGAAATCCTATAATTAGCACTATATTAGCATGGTGACATGGCGACATAGGTGACGGTTGATGGGTTAATGGGCTAATGAAAGATGGGCCATGATGGGAGATGGGGGAGGCATGATGGCATGGGGCCATGAGGGGATGCATGGGTGGTTACATGTCGCATGTGGGGGTCCATACCTCCACCCCCGTAACCACGTGGGACCTCGTGCCAGTTGACATGGACTAGCTCAATTGTAACAACGGATGTGGTGTGCTAGGTGTGCAAACCGGGAGATGACGGGTTGGGGCGAAGGTGGATGCTGATATGGTAGCCACACCGGGGGGGGCACACCAATCGGGCTGGTTGGGCCCCAGCTGGACCCCCGGTGTGGCCCCCGTATGAGGGAAGGTGTACAAAACAAAGAGACCCTAACACTGGGGAGCATCCTCTCTCATTTATCACCATATGGCTAGATAATGTTAGGGTCAAAGTAACCACCACCCAATTAAAAGTTCCACACGCAAATAACACTTCAAGGTTGAAGAAAATTGTTGGCAATACATACAAAATTGGGTTGGAACAATCGATACCACTCCAACTACACATTGTAAACCTTGTTATGATAGATTGATGGTGGTTCACTCACTAGGTATTTGTTTTGTTTTGTGTTGTGTTGTGTTGTGTTGTGTTGGAACACGGGAAGCGCATGGCCACCTGGTTAGTTTTTTTGTCAAGTAGAGAGAAGATTTCACAACCGGGAATCAAATTGCCAACCACTCCGTTTGGTTTTGGGTGCCTCTCCATTATTATCCGGTAGTTAAGGGTCATCTTGGACCCCACTCACTAGCTATTTGAAATTATGTAATGTTATAAGTTTTTAGTATAGGTGATATTTCTTGCAAACAAAGGTTAGTTCAGTTGTTTAGGCATTGTAGAATATATACATCTCCACTTGATTGAAAAGATCGTTATTAGTATATATAAAAACTATAGCACGGTGTAACTATGAATAGTAAGTGACACTAAATATCATAAATAGGATAGTTCCCATCTACTAGATGGGTTTGAAATCTATGAATGTAGATTGGACATATACTAGAAAAGTAAACCATAGAACTATCCAATGGAAGAGAACCAATAATAAGCAATTGTTAATCCTAAAGCGATTGTCGTTGAATGCTCATCGCTACAATATGGTAGACGTGCCTAATTCGATTACCTTTATTAATTAGACACCTATATTCGGGTGGTATGTTGTTAGGTGTAGCTCCAAAATGGATACCAAAAAGGTGTATGTTTCAAAAAGATTTGGCACATGTTCAAAATGTGATAATCATTCTAGGTTCAGTAGTCAACATAATTAGGGACATCTATATGACCATCTAATGATCATGAGAATATTCACTTTGATAATGAATAAGATATTGACATCAACTCCAAAAATTAAGAGAAAAATGGTTACAAGCTTGCTTAAGATTTGCTAACCATCTTGGATGAAACATAAGTTCACATCCCAGGAGAAGTGGACTAGTAGGAAAAAGAAATAACCATTTAAGACCCATCTACCTTACACACTTCTCATTTGGTGAACATGGTTCACATCGACTCTTGTCCACCTTATTAAACCATAGGCTTAGCAATTAGCCATATTATGGAGTAATGCGATAGGTACATCAAGTAGAGACCGGTTGTGGTCATGACTGTGCCTTTCCCATGAAAATAGAAGCTCAAAAAGTAAACCACAACCACAACCACCCATAATGGAAACAAGTCTTTAAATAGTTGATAGCCTCCGTATGACTTGTATTAGAACCAAATTTAGTCACGGACTGCCAACAATAGGAGGAGGATCAATTGTAGGTAAGTAATTGTGAGCGAGGAATTTGCAATCATTGGTGCTCACGAAAAGCTAATATTCCAACATCAAATGATGCCATTGGTATAACCTAAAAAGCAGCCCATAGCAAATTAATGCATCCCGAACGAAAGAGAGAAAGAAAGAAAGAAAGAAAGTTGTCTATTTTGGGTAATTCGTCCATGATCAATGTTTTTTGGTTTCAACTTTTCAAGAAAGTCAAAATGGCAAAAATCATTGGAGTGATGAAACCACGTGTCAATGATATTACATATATTCATTCAAATATGGACACATTTGTTCAAAATTTGATGGTTTCATCCGATTTTTATGTATTTGCAGATGATTATGGTGATGTCATCCATACAAGAGACGGAATATTATGTGTTTGACATTATATTTTGCAATATGGTTTTTTTGCCTTAAAAAGTGGGGTGGTGGACCACACTTGACCACGAGGTTGGATATGAGGTGACCTCACTTCTCATAAAGCCAGTTTTTATGGGTTGTAGCATGTAGTATGATGATTAGGCTTCTACTAACCACAAACCTATACATGCCTTTTCAATAACCGCATGCAAAGTATTCATAGTGTCTAAGTAAACTAATCCAGTAAGAAGGTGAAAAAGCAGTTTACAATCCTATACCCGACAAATTTTATATTCAGATGCTTGGACTCCTAAAATGTCATCAGAGACTTCAAATTATTCTAATGGGGTTCAATTGGAATGAATCAACCTTTAGTTTGGAGGCACATATAGGCAACTCCTATATTGTATGGTATGGGTTTTTAACTACTCATGATGTATGAGAATGCAACTTGAAGTGCTCTAAACTTTTATAGTTTAAGAAAGTCTTATAGTCCTTGCATAGAAGAGCCCAAACACATCTCTTTGTAGTAAAAGAGTTAGCAAACTTTGGTGAGTCAAATTGCTTTTGATCTAATATACATAGATGCTTTTAACACCTGTGTCCTGGGGCAAACTAGCCAAATACTTGGGTCTTATGTTAAAGGATTTAAATATTTCCTATATGAAAATTTCAAAATATATGGTAGCTAACTTTTGTAAAGGGGTAGGTGTACATGTTATGAACTCCAGCATCTCTAGTAGGCGTTCTACTCTGCTTTTAAAGTAATCAATGCTTTAAAAATACCAAAGCAGTTTTTAATAAAAACATGGATGAAACTTTTTGGATGTTATGTTTTGCATATTCTATTTGGAACTCAACAAATCCGTATTCTAAGGAGTTGTATTGCCAAAGACCATGTGTATTATACATAAATTGCCCACCTAGGTCTATAGAGGAATTGATTTCGATGGAGCCTGTCATCTACAATGGATGAGTTTACATAGAAGCCAACAATAAGCTGAACCAAAATCCAACCTTGGTAAGTGGTTTTAAAACAAACACTTTTAGCTTTGTACCCACTCTCCTAATATATTTAGCACATGATTAGTATGGAATAATTAGCAACTCCTAATTGAGATGAAGCTATTTTCCTTGCAATTTTTGAAGTTTGCATGAATATCTTATACATTATCAAAGTGAAGATATTCTCTCTTCATATAAATGATCACATAGCGCCCCCCCCCCTATAATGATCATGGAACCTAAAATAATTAACAAATTCTGAGCATGTAATCTAGTCTTTTTGGTGTCCTTTTAGATCCACACCTTATTGAACATTACTCAAATAAAGGTTTCCAATAAGAATAAGAAATTATCTCTTTTGTTAGGGGTTTGGCATAACATTATCCAGTTGTTATCAACCATTCCATTCTAATAATATTAGTACACTACTTCACCCAAATTTTCAACCTAACTTTGCTAGTGCAATGCCATGCTATGAGAATAAACATTGTATAATTTTGAATAGAATATGGCTTATTCCCAGCCCCACCCAATGTATAGACTCAGCTGAACAATGTTATGGGGAAGTGCAAAAAATTCATCATGATATTTGGGATGTAAGATTGACACCCGATTGACAAGAGAACTTTAAGAGTACCACAAAGCACCCACCCACCACCACCACGTAGTTGCTTAGCAAAGTATCTTGGATGCCTTTGGCTCTCAATGGTGTGAGAAAGAACTCACTACTCATAGGAGTAATACAACGGTCATATAGAAAGCTAAAGGTATGGACTAGATAACCAACGAGAAGAGAGTGAATGACTCATCGCTCCCGCAACTTGTCATTAACCCACTCGAGCCAGTTGTCAATCATAAGTGATTACTCATGAACATAGTTTGTGAAATATGGATGACATCGTGCCTCTATGGATGAGACTTTCTAATGTGTTATGACAACCTATTTGCTCTTAAATGAGCAATCGGTTATGTAGACATATCACCTTGGAGGGCCTGGATTTGTCAATTTTGTTCCAAAATTAAAAGAGAAAAAAAGAAAAGTAACTACATGAGGCCCACATACGTTATTATGGCAATTACCCAAATGAGCATTGTATGATAGTAAGGGTTGGTTCACACAGGGTCCCAAGTCCCTCTCATGTTAGCAAGTCCCAACATGGAGGCAAAGTCCCAACTTTTGAGCCTCAAGAAACCCTTAAGATATGGTTAATTGTCATTAAAGTAAGATCTTGATTCTTTTATGCAAAATATTCGCGGGACTTGTGTTGAGAGTCGGGTCTAACTTTTTGCTCAACCCCGCTCTCAACACAAGTCCTAAGCCTCACCTTCCAAAAATGTTGCTTCGTAAACATCCATGTCATACTTGGGACTTAAGACTTGGACCCCATGTGAAGTGGTAAGTCCCAACTTCCACTAGGGCCTCAACGGCTGAGATTGCACGGATCGACGTCAAGTGACCTTGGGACCTCGTGTGAACCGGCCCTAATAAATAAGTTAAGACGGTCTTGTAAATTCCAAAATGAATCACGTGCAAAGACAGGGGAGCAAGGGAGGGAGGACAAAGGGTACAAACAAAACCCACCTTTTGTGGTGATGGTGATCGTCCACTACTCCTCCGGCCCCCCCGGCCATTAAAGGCCGTGCCTCCTGAGCAAGCTCATTCATCAACACTAATAAATAGTGGTACTTATGAACACCCCGGCCAGCCATCCCGTGACCCCCGGTTCACTCAATTACCACACCAGCCTATCAGAAACCAGGGGGAGTGGGACAGACCGGGGACGCCTCGTCATGCAGGACGCTCTTCCGCCCGCCGGAGATGTCCTTGCCTTATTATAATACAGATCTCTTTATTACCAGGGCCCTAACCCCATGTGTAAGGCTGGTCTAGACCTCGAGTCGACTCTAGTGGCAGCACCCGTAGGGGAATCTGACCGCATCCCCCTTGTAGTGGATTTGTTTGTGGTACACTTGGCCCATATATATGATGAGAGGACGGCCGAACCGGCCACCGTCATTTGTGGGTAAAGTTTCCGTGACACCTACCATCGGGAAGGGCGAAAAACGTAAGTAAACGAAGTATTGTATTGTATAGCTCGGGGGTTTCTTTATTTTGAGGCAAATTGATCCTTATTCTTTAAAGGTCGAACCTGGTTTTTATTGTTCGGACAATCACTTCTGTTCGTTTTCCTACCATCGGGGAGGGCGAAAACCAAGAAGAAGAAGAAGAGAAACTTCAGTCTCCGTTAGGAGGCCGACGTGAATGAAGTGTCTGTTGGGCGAAAACCATAAGTAATGAAGTGTTATATAGTTTGGGGGGTGGTGTTATTTTGAGCCAAATTGATCCTTATTCTTTAAAGGTTGAGCTTGGTTTTATTGTTCGGACAACCACTCATGTTTGATCACGTCAACTTACATGTTTATAATACAATCTTTTTCAAGTTGCAAACATGTGCATGGTTAAAATTTTAATTTGAACCATTCTGATTGACTGAGTATGTAATTCATGTCACATTAACTTCGCCTCAAGCATATAAGTCTTAGATGAGAGGCCTACATCATTGGATAATCTTCAAATCTACCATAATGATAAATTTGGCATGTTTCTTTGAATGACACAGGATGATTGCTGAGGACTCATATGCTAGTAAGGCATAATACCCTTATTAGGTTACTTTTTTATTTGATTAAGATACTTATATTTGAGCGGTATGTGGTTTAGTGTGGCTCCAAGAACGGATACCAAAAAGATATGTATTTAATAGAGATTGAGTTGCATGCTCAAAATATGATCACCATGATGGACTCAATAATCAACATCGTCGGAGGGGTCTATATGACCATTAAATGAGCATGAAAATCTTCACTTTGATAATGAAGTAAAATGCCATAGGAGGTGCAGAAATTACACTATAAACTCCGTAATGTCAACCCCCTTAATGTCACTCCTTCTCTTATATCCAAAACCCTAAGGAATGGACGTTCTTAATTTACTTCTCACTCCTTGTTGTCACGTTCCCCTCCCATATGTCATGGGTTTTGACATTAGAATGAACAACCAAAGAATTCAAACCACACGCTCGCATGCATCACATTGTCATCATTGTAATTATCGCCATGTTGACTTTGTGTCATTCCATAACGTCACATGCTACACGAATTCTCTTTTTATCACGCATCCATGTTAACACTACAAAATTCCTTAATATCATGTGCACTTCGGTTGCCACAAGCGTGATATTATGGACTTTAGAGTTTATGAGGAAAGCAACTACGGCCTCAGTTTCAATTTGTTGGCCACCTCATAGTGATCAAGTGTTCCAATCCTAGGAGAAGTGGCGTACACTATTTTGTCTAATTAATGCGGGTTATCATTCAAAGTTACATGTTTGCTATAACTACTTACGGACATTACCAACTAAGTGATATCAATATCCTTCAGTGCCATACTAACTACTTAAATTATTTGGATAAAAAAATGATACTCTCAGTAGAATGTTATAGCAATGCGTAACTCCAATTGGCAACCCACACTAATTAGACAAAATAATGCAGTTGAAAAAAAAGCACTAACCATTTAAGACCCATCCACAGTAGTGGTCTTATGAAATGATGGATGTAATATTACAGGTCAGCTAGTAAGGGCCTGTATCTCTGCGATATCTGCAAGTTCACTATTGCAATGAGAACATGGGTGCGTGTAAGGCAAGGAAAAGACTCGTTCTTATTTTAGCAATTCAACTGCCACATCGCAGCTGCAGCTCGTAAAGTAATCTAAGAGGTAAAGGCGTCGGCCGGGCCAGGTGTCACTTTTGCTTTCATATCTACTCTCTTCAGCCACTTTGGAGTGGAGCTTGGAAGCCAACGGTAACTATGGTACCACTGAGCAGACAAAATATACTTCCCCCTTTCCTTCGTTGAAGGGTTTGACCTGGACAATCCCATAATGAAAGCGGGGACTCCACTGACTGACGGACTCATCACTGACTGACTGACTGCCTGCCTGCCTGCTGCGGCCACATCCGCGCACTGCCAAATGACTCATTCTAGTATTGAAGGCCTAAACGTAACTTACCTCCACTTTAACCTAACTCGACGTATTATTGACTTCCGGCGTCGTCCTGGGCTCCCGACTGGCCTGCTCGCCTGCCAATTAAGTTACTGAAGTGGCAGCCCGGTCACGGGATCATGTGTTGCGTTGGGTTGTACGATATATACGACCCTTCCCTTGCCTTACTGCTATCCTGCTATTGAATAGGCGAGGCGCACACAGAATGCATGATCTTGGCCGTTGTGTCAGGCCTCTGCTTCAATCTTCTGCAACACTAAAACTATGATCTCGCAGGTCATGGGCGATCCCGCACCCCCATCCACCCCGTGGTCCCACCCCCCCCCTCCCTTTCCCTTCCGTCCGGCCATCACACATTCCCCCCCACCTTCACATCCGACTAAACGGTGGACGAGCCTATTACGGCTATTTCCTAGGAGGTTTAATTGGCCTCTTCTCATCTGCGGAGAGAGAGAGAGAGAGAGAGAGAGAGAGAGAGGGAGGGAGGGAGGGAGGGAGGGAGGGAGGGAGGGAGAGAGAGAGAGGGAGGGAGGGAGAGAGAGAGAGAGATCATCTTCACATCCGACTAAACGGGTGGACGAGCCTGTTATGACTATTTCCTAGGAGGTTTAATTGGCCTCTTCTCATCTGCAGAGAGAGAGAGAGAGAGAGAGAGAGAGAGATCATCTTCACATCCGACTAAACGGGTGGACGAGCCTGTTACGGCTATTTCCTAGGAGGTTTAATTGGCTTCTTCTCATCTGCAATGAATCTAGAGAGAGAGAGAGAGAGAGAGAGGAACACAACATAATTGATCATGAGTTGGTTAGCAAGTCTTCTACGATCTCAAATAGGGTTGCTTTTTGACATTGTGAATTAAAAATGAAAGTATGTAGCTCGAATGCACTATTTAATGCACTAAAACTATGATCTTGCAAGTCATGGGCGATCCCGGACCTCCATCCACCCCGTGGTCCCACCCCCCTTCTGTCCGGCCATCACACGTCCCCCCCCCAACCTTCACATCCGACTAAAAGGTGCACAAGCCTATTACGGTTATTTTCTAGGAGGTTTAATTGGCCTCTTCTCATGTGCAATGAAGAGAGAGAGAGAGAGAGAGTTGTTTAGCAAGTCTTCTACAATCGGTTTTTGACATTGTGAATTAAAAATGAAAGTATATAGCTCAAATGCATTATTTTATTTTACTTGACTTGGGAGAGGCCTAGTCTAAGCCCTCTTGGATGCCGATAGGGGTTAAGTATGTAGTTACTTGATTTGCAGCTTTAGTTGGGGCCGGATGAGGTATGCAATATGCCCTAGTTTTTTACCTATGCATTGACTCGACCTAATCATCACAAGTTAAAGACTTTGAGGACAAGGAAGAGGCCGGGTTGGTGTGTGGGTTCTAGATTAGCTAAACCGGAAAGTATGTAGCTCAAATGCACTATTTTTTTTGCTTGGCGAGGCTTAGTATGGGCCTCATCTTGAACACTTGGGGACGATGTATGTAATTACTTGATTACACTCTTCTTGCCACTTTGGTTGGAGTCTGCCCTAGTTTCTTACCTATGCATTGACTCAACCTAATCATCATAGAGGCTTTGAAGGCAAGGAAGACGCCCCGGGGTTGGTGTATGGGTATGATTACAATACATCGAGTTCATTAGTCCATAGAGTTAATACATGCATGTGACGCGGGTGGGGGAGGTGAGGTGGGATGAGGTGAGCGGGTCGGTCATTCCCTTTGGAAGTGAAGTGTTATATTAAAACATATGCCGGGTCACATGTGCCTCCATGCTCTAGCTAGGTGGCACTTTTCCACAATCCATGATAAAAGCCTCACCGTCAATGTCATGGCATTCATGCCAATGGCCTTATTATAATAAGTAGCTAGCCTACATCATTGTGGGGAATAGGGCATCGCTTACCAAGTTGGTAGGTTCGGGCATGCCGAGAAGATCATGGACAAATCATGAGGTGTGTTGAAAGTTATTGGCCATGATTCGCGATTGGTTGGCCGCCCTTGTAGTTCCCCACAATGGGAGTTGTTGGGCTATACCCAAGTTAAGTTAGTTGTTGTACGCGAGTGGTTTGGAGAGATGGATGGCCGCGGGTGGAGTGGGGTCATTTTCCATAATTATTCCCACAAACAAACAACCCCATGATGATTCTTTGTTGTGACTTCTATCCACTTGTATTTATTACTCAAACAACTAACTTTCCCGATACAACTAGCGTATTGATGGCCATCACAATGTTTGTGTACTTACCGTAGTGGGCATACCCAAAAGCAACACATAACCTAAAACTAACACTATGTACCATAATCATATAATTGAAGGTCCCAAATGCATGAATGTAGTATATAGTGTTAGTTTGGAGTATGGCATGTACCTCGTACTAGCCATATGAGGGTACCGTGGTCATTAAAATCGGGGTTGCATGTTGCTAACTTCGAAAGGATTAGAGTGTGTATGAGGACATCAATCTGGTCAAACTTCAAGTTTCACTCAATAAACGATACTTTACATACTCGGCTACAACTACATTGTTTATGGTATTTAGTGCCTTGTGCACGATTTGTGAAGGCTTACACTAAATTGTCTAGAAGCCTAGAGATGTCATGTCCACTAATTGTCAATGATCTCGACTACACTACTAGACTATTTCTATTTATTGAATGCACATCGTCAAGTTATTCACCAACCTCTCAAAGAAGACAAAATGATGAAATTCGTGGAATGGGGTCAATATGTTCTATTTGAACCCTTTGTAAGAGGGGAACTTCATGTAAGCTTGAATTACGATGGCATATACATACTTTACCTCAAAAGTATGTGTAACGAATAATTCCGAGTTGCTTATGCTATGTAGTAGGACTTGAACATTTCCACGAGTGTTAAAAGTATCGTATGCATGAAGGACCATAAGAGAGGGGTGATGGTCCACTAGGAACCAAAATTTTCTTGTCTTGTAGCATAGTTCAAGTGGATGGCACTTCACACCTTGGTCTTGGAATAGTTTGGTTGTGGTGAGAGCTTATCGTGGTACAAAATGCATGCAAAAAGCTACTTGGCCGATAAATTATTTTATATGTTAGTTCCAATATTCACTTTGGGTTCCGGTTCTATTTTGCTTTGTCACAAAAGCTCATAAATTGAGTACAACACAATCGTTACAAAATAATAATTCAACATGTAAAATTGTCAACAATATATATAGTGTATCACTACAAAGTGTAGATGTAGATAGATAGATGGTTCAAAGCTTATCACTACTCTCGGGGAGATCACTCCCTTGTAAAGTTGAACAACCACGTGCGAACACTTTACATCTAAAAAATCCTACTTTTTACATAAAGCATCACCAAAATGGGTCAAAATTTTATCAATTTTTTTTTCCATGAGTAGAGATACACGGTATCTATTATATAGTAAAAAATAGTAACTAAATTTGATGATTTGTTTTTTATAAAACATACCGTTTCTAACTAGAATGACGCAGAATTGAGCTAAAAAAATTACTACAAAAATGAAGATGACTAAAACTTTCAAAAAAATATACAAAAGATACTATCAATGGTTACATTTTAAAATTATTCATGGCATTAATATAGGGGTAGCAAACTTTGTTCCACGTGATGTTCAACTTGACAATGGAGTGATCTCCCCGAGTCACTACTACACTCTAGACATATTGAAACTCCTATGCTCTGCATTCAATTTAGTGTGGCATTGAAATTGGTGTGGCATGTTCATCAAAGTGGTCTTTGTGACTTGTCATGTAGCACCAAGTGTCTGGTGCCCCCTTCTTTGGTTGCCATTCAACAACTACAAACTGATTAACATGGATCGATGATGAATAGTATGGTTGGGCACTCCAAATTGGACGTATATTGTACCTATGTTAGTAAGTAAATGTTGTCCATACGACCCACTCCTCATACTCTATTCATGTCTCTAGGTAAGGTTACTAATTCAACGATCTAGAAAGGAATTGTAGTCAACAACACTCATTCAATAAGGTACATATACCTAAAACCAACACCATGTACCACCGTCGTACATTTGGGGGACTTAAATGTACGATAATGGTACATCGCATTGGTTTTGGGTATGCTTACCATACCTACAATTGTGTTGCACATAAAGGTCTTAGGTTACCAACCCATATTTAGTAGGGATTACGTTTTCGGGGGGTAGCACAATCAAGGAGACAAATCCTAAATGTGTTCCTCAAGCAATTTCCTGAAGGACCTTCATGCACCTTAAGGTTATTGGACAAAAATAAGATATAAGTGAATGCCAACAAAATACTCGTCCACAAACAATAGTTAGGTGTGATAGTACTCTTAGCGTTGTTGAGATGTGCACACTACAAAACAAATTATTTGAGACAAGAAACTAGAAGAATATGATAGAGACCCTGATTATATATACTTTGAAAGGTGATGTAGTTATATTATCTCTCTAGATGCATATTTTACACAAATAACACAACGTACATGCAACTAAAATATTTCCACAACAAGAGATGCATGACCCACATCTAAAACCAAGTTATATGCCATTTATATCATAAGGTCCGACAATAGAAATGGACGTACTACAAGTGATGAGCATGTTCAACACATATTTCAAAATTTGAGCAAAATGCCACATGTCACTTTATTACTACTTAGAACGTCTGCAAAATCTCACGTGTCACATCTAAGAATCAACATTTTGACATCAAAGTGCCAAACTTGCTTATCACCTATGGTGTATGTTTTCATTTGTCCAACTTCATGCATAAGTTTAGAGTTACAAGATAGAACTAAGAGTCTCCCATTACAAAAACCAGTTGGGTAAAGAAGGGAACACGTAGGACAAGGTGGAATGAAATGCCTTTACCCCCCTCCCTTAACCCTATTGCTTATAACCACATACGCAAACATGACTAACATGAACATTAAACAAAAAAATGTAATGACAAGTGAACTAGCATGAATGATGTATTTTGGGGTCATGTAACCTCTATGTGTTACATCTAGCATGATTTTGGCCTCTTAGGCTTGTTTACAATGGTGACCAGAGACCATGGCCACCATTGTTGAGAAATGAGTGACAATTCCACTTTGTCATCAAAATTAAAATTCATTATGTCAGAAAATGGATGAGAAAGGAACACGGAATCCTACATGTCCAGAAATGGATAATATTTGGCAGTCACCCAGATTTTGTGGCAAGACAACACAAATAAGTTGTCTCGACAAAAAAACAAAGGTGACCATACCAAAAAAAATATGTAAAAATTTTTTTCGTAACCAAATATATATTAGCAACTATTCATTATTATCACTAAACCCGCTTCCCACTGTGACCCATGACCAAGGTTGTAAAGAAGTAACTTAAGATTTCTCATGTTCATGGCATCAGGCTGCCGACCATGACCACGAGAAATCCTAAATCGTTTTTTTCCTCACAACCCCTTACTCATATGTGTAAGATCAGGTGGTGAATGTTCATAACACCTACAGAGGGGGAGACGGAACTAGGAAAGGGGTGGGACTGGAGATGAAAATGCCGATACCTATTGTAGACGCCAGTGACCCCAAATCATTCCATTGAGTTTAACTTAAGATGAATCAACGACCAACATGTAAAGAGCATGGTTTACTATTTACCCCTTGGTAGGTGTTGTGAAGCCAAACCCCAAGCCGAGGAAAGTGAAGTAGGCCGGGTACACTATACGACACTGAAGGATTGTGGAACGGAGCCGGTGCAGATGAGAATGATGATCTAGGAGTACTGTGAGCAGCTGCTAGCAGGGCACCTGATATATAGTATCCCTTGAACATCGTCTGTACTTATTTATAACTATAATTCCTTAATAATAATACTATTATTATTACTACGCCACCTGAACCGCGACTACTACAACACTGCCCTCTCGTCCTTTTTTCTGGTAGTAAGTTAGCAGCTAGCAACACATACATAAATGGTGTGTGCCCACATAAAAAATAAAGGGAGAACAGATCATGGCCACGGCCCCAACCCTAGCTAACATGGAGGACATGCACATCATTCATTTCATGTTGGAAGTATTGGAGTACTTACATAAGTTATTTATTGTGCCTCCGACTCCTCCTCCGGCTACTACAACAGGGCCCTGCAAAAGACAAGTGAGAAGGTAATTAACAAACAAATGAATTCGTTCGCACCCTTGCCCTTGTCCCGGGCGAAAAGTTACGAGTCCCGGCTCTGCACACAGAATTTCCATTAAGGTGGCAGCAGCGGCTGCCATCACTTCCCACTCCCTTTACTCCTTCCCTCCTCACATGGCCTCGGCCGTTTCCTTCCCTGCTGGCCTCTCTCTACTACTCATTATAATAGGCGCAGCTATATATGTACTACGCACCCTTGCCGATCTAAACATCCCAAAAACCAAGCGTTAAAAACCTCATGAAAAGTATACACAAGAATGCCATCAAATATCTCACATACCTCATCCTAAACAAACAAACAAACAAAACAAAACAACACACAAGCACCCGTCCCCCCTCCTCAATGAACTTGGGATAACTATTACATCACCAGAGCCCACCTCCCAAAATCCAGCATTAAAAACCTCATGAAAAGTATACACAAGAATGCCATCAAATACCTAACATACCTCGTCCTAAACCAAAAACAAAAACAAAACAAAACAAAACAAAAAACAAAAAACCTCAACAACAAACAAGCACCCGTCCCCCCTCCTTAATGAACCTGGGATAACTATTACATCACCAAAGCCCACCATTGTAAGGAGGCATAACACCTTAAGTTGCATCACGGACAACCGTGATCAACATTAGGCCAACGGGCTCACATTCACGCCGGTACCTAGATATGGGCGTTATTTTTCTTTTCTTCCTTCTACTACACCGCCTAACCCTCCGTAATGTCACTCCCTCTCTTGTATCCCGACACCGTAGGAAATGGATGTTCTTAGTTCAAATCTCACTCCTTGTCGTGTTTCCCTCCCATATGTCATGGGTTTTGGCTTTAAAATAAAACCACCAATGAACTCAAATCACATGCTCGCACACATCACGTTGTCATCAGTGCCATTATTGTCGTTATGGCAACAATGACTTGTATTATTCCATAATGTCCCATGCTACACTAATTCTCTATTATCATGTTTCCATGTTAACACTATAGAGTTTCTTAATATCACGTGCACTCTAGTTGCCATAGGTGTGATGTTAGGGAGATTAGAGTGTACCTACAAATATGCATGTGCACAAAAGGTGTGCCCATCATGGCAAATTAGCACTAAAGTCAAATGAGATCAATGGATAGGGAGAACCAACCACTACACTAAGTATGATATTTAGTGTCACTTACTATTTGGAGTTACGTAGTGCTATATCTATTTAATGTATATCTCAATATGTTGCCAACAAATGTCCAATTGGTTGTTTGGACATTATAGAACGATAACAAGTTTACTTGGTAAAAAAATTACATCAATAATGAAAAGATATAGCAGTGTGTAACTTTGAATAGTAAGTGACACTAAATATCAAATTACAGTTGAACCGGTTTGGTTTAAGAAGCAACCGGTTGAGTTTCATCAAGACTTCAAGAAAATTACTGCTCATTTTAGAGGAATTTAGAGAATATACCTCAAAAAGTAAAGAATAACCGAAAGATGTCAACATGTAACTTCCGGCTGGACTTTGGGATCACTAAGATCTCGACCGATTATAATGCCCAAAAAATCTCCTCGGACACTGATCACAGTGAAATCAAACATAAAGTGGTCTAAAAACCACACTCGGCATCATTTGGCAGCCTGTGTGGTAGTTGCAGTAACGTAGTTCCTTTCATAGTTCCCATCCCCTGCACCCTGGGTTTTCGAAAACTTCGAAGGCATGCTGCATAACCTTGTGTTAAAGCTTAATCAGGTTAATTAAGTTTCCAGCGCATAAAGTCTAATTGGATCATCTGGAATGTTGTAAGGTTTAAAGGCATGCGTGCCTAGAAGTAACACCAGTCTTAAAGTAACACCAATATTTCATCGTTAAAGTGACAATAAATGAGTGTGACGGCGCTTTAAGTAAGTCAAAGATGAAAGTCGCTAATCATATGCAGCATTAAGTACTAAACAAGATCACTTTGGATAACATTACCCAACCCAAACGTCTTAACTCCGGCGCGGAGTTCGATGCGGCTCCGGGGAGGTTCGGATGCCAGCTCCGGTGGGTTCGGGTGGGTTGGGGCAAAAATTGCCCCCTATTTTTTTGATTGGGTGGGGCATTACTTGATCTCATAAGGGGCCTCCTAGAGTAATTTGGGGCCGTAGAACCCAAATTTAGCAAAAAAAAACCAAAAAAAGTCATCAAGGGGCCAAAACGGGGAGGGCCAGAAAAATGGACCCACCGGAGCTGGCATCCGAACCTCCCCGGAGGCCGCATCGGAGCCACATCGAACTCCGCGCCGGAGTTAAGACGTTTGGGTTGGGTAATGTTAGGGGATCACTTTGGCTAATCATAGTGGCGGTTTAAGAAGGATATAAGGACAGTTTGAGAAGAGCACCAACTTTGGGCAATCAGAGTTGGCCAACCTTGTTTTATTTCCATGAGGAAATAAAAGCGGAGGATGGTATACCACCTATCTATTGATAGGTGGACATTGGTTGGTGCTCGTGCGAGCATCCATGGTTGCTCAAGTGGGACCGGAGCTTGGCAGTTTTTGAGTTTTTGTTTATTAAGAATAATGTGTGTAAGGTATTTAATGGCATCGAGGGAGATGGTTTTCATGAGGGATTCAATTTTGGGACAAGAAAAACATGAAGGTTGGTAAGAGCTTGGACATCAATTTTGTGGATTTCAACCTCTTATGCTGGCAATGATAATGATGAGTGGAGAGGCAAGCCAACTGAGTTGGCGAAGGTAGGGGATGAGAATATCACATTTACCATGTTTATGCTAGGCTACATTTGTAGAAAACCAACCATTGCAACCCCATTGCAATAGGTGAATTTAATTGATTGAAATGTGAGGTTAGGGGATGGGGTGTGTGTGTCAGTAGGAGCGGTGCCTTTGATGCAAAGGATGTTCAAGCACAATCTTGCTAAGCACTTACATTTTTGGGAGATAGCATGTGCATAGGAGTACCTAGGGAGGGAACTATATATTTTGTGGTGGGACATTATTATAGTTGGCGACTTGCATTAGAGTAAGGAGTATATATGACCAAGGCATGGGCTGCTTTAATATGTCTATTGGTGTGTGTTTTTTTGTTTGTTTTAAAAAAAATTGGTATGGGGGATGTCAATCCATAAATTGACAGCGAATTGATGGGGAGATTGGGAGTTGTATAAATTGGAAGGTGAGGAAGGCAGTGTTTTGAGACAAGTGCGTCTGGGAATGTGGATATTAGTGTGCTAATGATGTGAAGGTTAGGTTCATGGTGCATATATAGGAGGAGGGGTTCATTGGTGTTGTAGTACGTTGGTTCCAATGAGAGAAGGAGTGCTGTAAGTAAATGGGACGATGGTGAGTAGAAGTTGAATTGTTGGTTTGGATGTATTCGGGGGTATTTGCGACCAATCTTCATGGGGGATGGTAAGCATGGCAAGGTTATTAAAATGGAGTTGAGTGGCATGTTTTGCCCAATGAACTACTTTTGGGAGCATGGCTATGTCCAAGAGATGTGCATATCCGTGTCCTAGCCATTGGGAATTGAACATTGGTCCTAGAGAGCCACACAAAATGTCTCTTACGTGGGGAAGATTAAAATCGTGTGAATTGTATGGGACATGTGAGTGGGGAGGAAAAATATGAATGTGTAAAGCATAAATGTCTTTGTAAGGGAAGAAGCGAGAGGGCGACTTACTTAGATTTTCAGCTGACAAGCATGACCTCACACTGCTTAAGATAGAAAACCAAACAAACCATGGGCCTTGAGTAATGTGAGTTTCCATGTAGGCCACTCACCCACCAAATTCTATTGGGAATAAGGACAAATACAGAACTAATGGACAAATTATTACTAAATGCAAGTCTTTAGTGGGTGCATGCAAGTCTAGCGACCCAAGACCAGAGCCCTCTGCATTTTAGTAGGCCATCAAAATGTGCTTGGCTGGTTGCTTTGGTATATCTACATGAGAACACCTCCAACCTACTAGAATCTAGAATCAAGTGGGCGAGCGGTCTACATGGAAACTCACCCTTATGCTACCCAAGTAAGAACTTTGCTATACTATTGCTGGCATTTTGCGAGTCATTCGTGAATTGGTATCGTAAAGAGAAAGAATGAAAAGAAAAGCCCTAAAAAAATCCACCTGCACACAGAAGGAGTGCACCCATCATGACAATCAATATGCCAAGGTGATAACAAAACAAGCCTAAAACAAAAACAACAACAAAAAACCGTCATCGGGTGTCAGTCTGCTAACTTCTTGGACGCATTCAAGGTCGTGCAATTTTATATGGAGGAGTAATGTTAAGTCAAGTAGTGGCCGATGCTGGGTGTGCTGGGGGAAATTCCCTTTGTGCATGTGATTTTGTCCTTAGAATTTTGCTGCGTCTGCAGACTGCAGGTTGACGGTGCTTTGGAACGAGTTAATTTAGATCACCTGCAAGGTGGATGTACATAAGTAATGAGTGGTAGCTTTAACACTACACCGGTTATGGTATTTAGTGTCATTTGCCCTATTTGGAGGCATATGCTAAGTTACACTAATGATCAACAACTTCATCATTAGTATTCAAGTGCGTTTACTTATATTTTAGCAATGAGTATGTTTAATAGTGTTATGAGGTGTATGCATGTGTTACACAATGGTTTACAAGTTGACTTAAGTGCACAAATGACAGTCGGCATTAGTATGCTCAAGAATATCTTCGTGTTCCATACTAAAATGTAAACACATGACACTTGCCATTAGTATACTATCTTCCTCTTGCATACTACAACGCAAAACTACACTCCAACCTCCCCAATATCATGCATGTGGCAACCGAGTACGCGTGATATTAAGGAGGTTTGTAGTGTTAACATGGATGCATGATAATAGAGAATTAGTGTAGCATGTGACATTTTGGAATAAAACAAAGCCAACATTGCAATAATGACAATGTGATGTGTGCAAGCATGTGGTTTGAATTCTTTGGTGGATTATTTCAATGCCAAAACTTGTGATATATGGAAGGGAAATGTGACAACGAGGAGGGAGATTTATATTGAACACATCCGTTCCCTAGGGTTTTAGGATATAAGAGAGAGAGAGTGACATTGCGGAGGGTGACATTACGGATGTTAGGGTGTATCATCTCAAATGTTCCAATGTGCTATGCTAAATGTCATAATGTGAACATTTTTTCATGTATGACCATGTAATGAGCGTGAGAATCTTCACTTTGACAATAATAAGATATTCATACAAGAATCCGAAAATGATGAGAAAAGTGGCTACGACCTCAATTGGGATTTGTTAACCATCTCACAGTAATCATGCGTTTCCAAATCCCAAGAGAAGTGGGCTACTTGGAAAAGTAACCATTTAAGACCCATCTATCTCATACGTATTACGTACCACCTTACATGCCTTACCAGTTATTATAGGTAATATATACATTGTGACAAAAAAAACACATTACATGTTGGTAGTACACGTTTATGGTATTTAGTGTCACATACACTATTTGCGAAGGGCCTAAACTAGATGCCTAGAGGTCCCAAAGTCACGTCCGCTAATTGCCAATTTGATATTATTCGTCCACATATTACGTGGACTATTTGTCCTCGCATGGTTAACATATTTTGAGCACGTAGTCTAGATTCTTCTGAACACATGTTTGTGTGGTCTCCGTTTTGGAGTCACACCTAACACACACCACTTAGGTGCCCAATTACAGTTAGTAACCAAATAGGGCACACCTACCTTACCCAAAACAAACATTGAACCTAAAATCAAGACTAGGGCTTTGTGATGTCTACATAAACTGATCGAGTGGGAGGGTGAAACTATACTAACCATTTCTATATCGTGCTTTATACATCTATTTGATATGTTTTGGTTCTAGAAATAGTTGAAGAGGCCTCAATGTTAATCTTAGGAAGGTCCAATTGGAAAGAAATGACCCTCACTTATGGGGAATTTGTTTTCATTTGAGGCCATTCATCCATGATGGATGAGTTTATGCAAACTCCATGAAGCTCTAGCTTAAAACCAATCCTTAACATAGTTTCCCATGGCGGTTATCAATGTGACCATCTAGAAAATAGGTGTGTTAGCAAATGTCTATCCATGCCGCCTTGGGCTCAATGCAAGGTGTTACCATGAATAATATTACCTTCCCAGTAGATGTAACTATGTGTTTAACATTGGTAATGTTTCACAAATACAATGTTACATTATATTAGTGTTTTGTGTTCTCATTCGTTCCAAGTGGTTCTCAATAATATTGAACAAGATGGGAATATATTTATGAGGAATATTATTGGGAACACCACAATGCAACCCCATCTTGTTCTTGATTATTGATGTTTTATAGAGGTTCCCATTGTCTCCCTTGAAAATGGTTGGTTAGCATGGCTAGTATGACTTTGGGAAGGAAAGAATGTGGATTCGAATCCCTCCCTCCACCCCCCTCCTTTGCACAATGTAACATTGAAACACTGGAATACATAAATTGTGTTTTCACACAATGGATTTCATTTCTAAGCATCTTCGATCCTTCTAAGAAATAAATGAAGTCCTTTGGTTTTGTGTTGAAATAGAAACATTGAAACCGTGACACCTTGAAATGCTAAATGTGGTAATTGTCGGCTTTATTTACCTAAGTGGTTGTTGGGCTTCTTTGTTGAGGTCTATCACGGGCATGTGACCCCATGTCTTGCTACTAGTGATGGCCTGTGCCGGACACCAACTCGGTGACTATATCATTCAAAATATATATAACATATTACTCAAAAATAGAAGGCAAGAGCAAATTATCGTATAATAATGTACCTCTCATTCATCCAACATAAAAAACCCTAAAGTAGTATGCAATCTACATAAAAGGTCACCTTTTTTTAGTTGATTTTGACATTCAAATTTCTTGTTAGATTGTGACAGTTATTTTTTGTAAGATGTAGCAGTATTCTTTCCAACCACTTACACCCAAAATAGCTCCAATTGCTTGTCATGCACATCTAGCCACTGCAAAATAAATAATCAAACAATTGAGGACTTCAAGTTGAAAGTGCTCCCTTTGCAACGTACATGCAAGATGTGCCAGTGTATTCCCTTTGAACAACTTTACGTTGTTCATGATATTCAATGTCACTTACTATTCAAAAGATACACAATGCTACAATTTTTGGCTAAGAAGGTAAATTTTTACCAAGTGATTTATGTTCTAATGTCCTTGCAACCTATTTATATTTGTTGATACAAAGTGAAATCTATTATAAGAAGTTATAACGTTGTGTAATCCCAAATACGAAATGACACTAAGTACCATAAATGGTAAGTTTTGAGTGTAACTTAACACTCATCTTCAATCACATTGCATCTTCTGGTAGTAATTCTAGTCAAGTCCCATTTCAGCAATATAGAAATTTTCCTTCATTTAAGTTATCCACATGCCCACCATCTAAGGTCTGGGGACAATATAATCGGTTGAGATTCTAGTTGAACAACTTTACACTTAAGTTCCATGTAGTAAATTGCATGTGAGGGGCACGGGACTTTTTTCCACGGCTGGAACTATCTCCTGGTCACAGACAAACAACACCGCTCCTCCATGTACAGTAGATGGCAATGGAATAATAATCACCATGGTAGACTATGATTAGGAAAACCAACACCATGTATCGTAATCATACATTTAAGGGTGCCACATTTATGATAGTGGTAAATAGCGTTAGTTTTCGGTTACATGTTGGTTTTGGGTATATCTAACATTGTGACTAGACAACAATGAAATCATTGGTCTAGGTAACTATGGATATGGTGGATATACTTGTAGCTCATAACATATAGTTTAGCCCCATGCCGGTGTTTTCTTTCTAAAAAGTGAATTTCGTGGTTGCCTTATTGAGGTTTAGGTTGTATCTATGTGCATTTTACATTAAGGTGAAAATTATCCTTGCATAAATCCTCAGATATTTCAAGGGCTACATAACCTGGTACAAAAAGGTTGAATTCCGAATTGAAATCAATGTATAGATCACATGTAGGGAACATTGTTCTAAAACCCAACTAAAAGTCACACACGCGCGCGCTTAGGAAATACAAGAATCAATATGGATCATGTTTCAATGCGTGAAGTCCTTAACCAAGGTGTAGAATTGTAGCTCATAACATAACATTATTTAGTCTCCTGAGATTGCTCTCTTTATGAAAATGATTTTCCTGGTTTCTTTATCCGTATTCTAGTTGGAACTACACCATTTCACATTCAATGTGAAATTATGCTTGCATACATCCTCAAATATTCACGAGCCCATATAACTTGGAGCAAATACTTATTGATAATTAGAGAATGATGTTCATATCGTGTCAAAGGAGCATACTTTTTTATACCAAGTATAAACTCAGCCATATATATTCATGATGTGTGTGTGTGCGCATATATCTTAGGATATATGTGTTATATTTAGGGGATCGTTAAATCGACCACAAAGATACATTGCGCAGTCACATGTCTAGTCAAAATTTGATTTCTCATCGCACACATGAAGAGGAGCAAGGTATATGCATTGCTACCTGTCTAATCACATTCTAGCAGACAACTAAAAGTGTTCAAATTCTGACAAGTTATGGGACTGCGTGATGCATCTCTATTGTTGTTTTAAACAATGTGTGGTCGTTTTAACAATCCCCTACATTTTTTTAATAAATACATTTGTACATAGCACCTTGGGAAGGATACAATCTACTGTAATCTTGCAAGCCTTACATTAATCCATGTGGAGTTGAACACACACAAACACCAGCTCCATTGTCAATATTCTAAAGAAGCCCAAAGAATGACATTGCACAAATACATGTGAAAATGTAAGTGTAATAAGATGTGTGGACCTTATAATAACCACATCCATGTGAAGAAAACACTTCAACAATGTGAAGTAAGCCACACCATCATATTGGATTGAATCACATACATTAGTACAAGCATAAGATTCCTAGGCAATCGATCTATGTCACTAAAAACTTGTCCTATGTAATTGGAAAATTCATAAATCTAGTATAGTGGTAGATTTGCATTATTCTTTCATCGACTTGGGACAATTACATAGGACTCGTATGCTAGTAGTGCACATCCATAACATTATGCAGATCCATAACAGTGTTTTGTGGGATTGACAATATTATGTGGAATATTCCTCACATTCAACCTGAATGTGAAGTTGAATGTGAGGAATATTCCACATAATATTGTCAATCCCACAGAACACTGTTATGAATCTGCATAATGTTATGTCTATCTATCTATTCATAAGTTAGTGGAGGATACTTCACCAATGTGGAACAAACTACATCAAGGCCCATGTGAAAATATCCACTTCATCGATGCGAAGAAGGACACACGGAAATTGCCATGTCCTTGAGGAAATCAACACGGCAATGTGAAGAAAACCACATGGAGACTGTGAAGTAGCCACATTCATGTGGGAGGAAGGCATTTGAGGAATCCTTAATAACGTGCATGTGCGAACAACCACCGAATGAAATGAGAAGTGGACTATCACTTTAAGTGAAGAATCGGCACATTTGGAGCATGTGAAGGGCTTCATTTGACAAAGACAATGGAAAGACCTAAACCAAATTCATGTATGTAAGTTATAAACAAAGACAACGCGCATGTGGAAGACTTCGCATAGCGAACGTGGAAAATGGGAGGTGCTTTAGTGAGGGAAAAGTCCCCAAAACATAGTGCATGTGGAAAATGACACTACTAGGAAATTTATCAAACATGTGATCTCACTCCTAGAGGCCCATGAAAGCCACATGCCAAGAAATCACACCCCAAGTGGTCATTTTACACATGCCAACATGATACTTTACCAATGTAAATCTCACTTCATGTGTGAAACGAGGTCATTAGAATAAGTCCACTCGAGTCCATGTGGAGAGTTGTCTTTTTTATACACACTATTTTAGAGTGAGATATCAAGTGGTTTATGACCACTATTTCAGTTGCGTATATGGCAAGGTTTGTAGTTAAGAATGGCCACCAAAAACACATGTGTTATGATGCAATTGGACTATGTGGTTGTAATATGTTACTTATTCTAAGTTCAATTGTTAGTATGATTGGGAGGGCCTATACGGTCACTTGAAAAGATAATCTTCACTTTCATCTCCTATGACGTTTGCATCTCAACTCCAATTTTGAACTTGAAATGACGATCTGCGTGATTCGCAATCCCTAATTGAATGAGATAATTTTGGATTCTGACTCAATGGTCAAAATTATGTGAGGAGCTCTAAGTGCTCACGAATAAGGTTGTAGCCATCCATGTGGGTGTACAATGGTGCAATAATGATGAATTTTTCATACATAACTTACATAGAATACGGGCATTGTTTTTATACATTATGCACAAGTACTCAAGCTATTGCATGTCACAATTGAAGTTAGAAGACTATATATAGGACATTTAAAATTTTCCACTATTAATTTTTGATTTATTCATCATTCATCTCGTCACCCACCACATCCCATACCATGTCATCAATTATGGTCGTAGGAGGGGGGTGCTATGGTGTGTGTGGTTGTTGCGCCCAAGGTGCTTAGGGTTTGTGTTTGTTGCAGGCGCTTTGGTGTTGGGCGCATGAATATTGCAGGTGCATTACATGTTCATATTTCATTGGTCGAGGGGTTGGTTGGTGCATTGTTCAAGCTTTATCACACAAGCGAACCTCAAGCAAAATGCTTGTCTCTTTGCATATCTTGATGTTTATATTATACAAAAGTATTGAAACGAGGAGATTATTGTGCTCATGGGTGTATGCAATTCCTTTTCTCCCTTTCTTGCCATTAGGGGCGCTTCACACTATGGCCGAAGGTTGAGAGACTGTCAATTTCCACCAATCATATTGCAAGAAACCAAGAGTTCGGCCTCTGGACCCTTCACACTAAGGTCAAAGTCCAAAAAGCTGTTGCAATTTAAAATGATTACTTTTTGAAGAAGGTGACGGATTCTCGAAGGAAGTTTGGGTCGGACGGGAATGGAAACCCAAACTATGGTCGAGAGGCCGTCGGTTTTTTTTTTCATAAATAAATCGATCATTGACAAGATCTTGGCCGTTAGATTGGAGGGGTTGTTTTGGGCAAGGAATAAAGTGGGATGCTCCTACTTCCTTTGGACTTTGGGCTTGGCCTTTGGAGGCTTCACACTATGCCCGGCCGAAGGCTCCAATTACTATATTTTATTGGCTATATTCAGCCCATTACTTTGGACTCTCAACAAAGTTTGGCCACTCAATCCCACGGCCTCTCGACTTCCACGACCATAGTGTGAAGCGGCCCTTAGTATGTGGTAAAGTTGCTTAGTGCTAGACATTCTTGATTTTGTATGCCATCTAGACGACCTTATCCTATACCAACATATATATATATATATATGAATGAATCCTTATGACTTTCGCACATGGAATCCAAGTAAGACATGCTTTGGCGTGTTGGAGATCCCCTTCAATTGTTAACAAGAAACATCTAAAACTTCACCAATACTATATATTAGTAGACACGCCCAACGCGTAAAATGACAATTTTAGCACCATCCACCTTACCCCAACTACAACCATGCCAAACTTGGACAACACGTCTTATGTCGATGAGGATGATCTCGTGTCATTGAAAAATCTATAATTCTACCACCGAGGTAGATCTGTAGATTCTGTCACCGACGGTCACAAGACTGTTGCCCAAGTTTCAAATGCGGCTAGTGGCTGCAAACTGGTAACCCACACCAATAGTACCAAATCAGTGTAGCTCGGCAGTGTGAACAAAGTGTAAATTAAAGGTACGGAGGTGGCATTTTAATATGCGTGCATTGGAGGTGGAGTAAATTAAAGAGTGCTGGTCCATGAAATAAGTTAAGTTATTCCTCAGCTTCTTCACCTCCAGCCGCCTTGCCAACCTCCCTGGGCCGGGGCCAGGGCGAACCGACCCATACATTGGTACCTTACCGGATGTCTAGTGATGTCACATTTGAATGAATCGGCCCTCAACCTCATAGGGGGTCTTTTTGTATTGGAGCCACTTCATCCACGATATGTAGGATGGTTGATTTTAAGTGAGTGCCACGAATCCCTAGCCGTTCGCCCTCCCCGGTAAGGTACGAATATAGGGGTTGGTTCGCCCCAGCCCTGGGCCGGCCCATGCACTACAGTAATCTCCCGCTTAAGTATGCACTTTGAACCGGAGCCGTTGGTGTGAACTTAGTTGGTAGGTGCGCACTTTACTCATATTTTTTTCTAGACCCTCTTATTCGATGAATCGCAACGGGAAACAGATGAAACCTGAGGCAACCCACTTGACCGAAGCCCAACGATGTGAAATCATTGCAAAGTTGAGAAAACCGAACGCGCCAAGCAAGCGGGCACTAAGGCGGGAGTATGAAGTCGGTGAAGGCGCCATCCGGAAAGTCTGGGACAATCGGGAGAACATATTGCAACGAAATCTAGCATATCGAGACATTGTCCTTGACATCAACGACCAATTGCTTTGCTCCGATGTTCAAACGGAACTTGAACAAACGTATGATGAACTGCGACAATTGTTTGAGACGTTTCAACGAAACGTTAACAAACTGACATTGAATTTCAATCGTAAAAAATTCATGCATTCGCCGCAAATGACTCTGCATGACATGTTCAAACAATAAAGTATGAACCCTAATTTTTGTCAAAAAATTGCGCCCTTAAACGGGTGTGTACTTAAGTGGGAGATTACTGTAATTAGTGCCGCTTCACACTTGAGATTGAGAGCCCATGACCATGACACTTCAAGCACTCTCATTGGTGGAAAAGGCAGAGCCGGTCCAAGTTCGCTTCACACTATGCTTGAGGGACCAACGGAGTATGTGAATGCAAGATGGATGGTAAAGTCTACATGGATTCCTATGTGGCATCGAATGGATCGTGTTTCGTGGTCACTTGGACTATTTTCAAAAACCGCCTCTTGGAGGTAGGCCTAACACAAAACCACTGGGAGACCATGGCGCTACGAACGCTCACAACCATTGGTTTATTCTATTTTATCATGCGTGAGGACCCGCGTGAATAGAAATCCATTGAAATAGCATTTGGTTGAGGGCTCCGTCACATATGGCCTCACACTACACTTGAGGATCCGTGACCACACTACATGATTTTGGAGGTGTGTTGGGACGGCCTTTGGACACTTTCTTTTGGGCTCTCACAATTTCATGGTCACGGCTCCTGGCTCGTGTGTGAAGTGGCCCTTATTATCCAGATAATTCCCATGCAATGAACGTGAAGAAGTGGCCGCTAAGTAATAGATGAACCGGTTGAGTTTGAGAAATAACCGGTCCAAGTTCAAGACTTCAGGAAGACTACCGATCACTTTAGAGGAATTTATAGAATATACCTCAAACTAATAAAGAGAAACTGAACATGCAACCGGTTCGACTTGGAAACACTAGGATCTCGACCGGATATGCCCAAAAGTCTCCCCGGACACCGTTTCCTTGCAATCTCTATGTACACCATTTATCCTATTTAGTGTCACTTACTATTCGGAGTTACTCATTGCTATAGCATTTTATTGCATTTGTAAATTTTTACCAAGTAAAGATATTAATGGTTTGTAGTGTCCAAACAACCAATTTTACCTTTGTTGGTAAAAGAAATGAGATTTATAGGAAAACATTATAGCACAATGTAACTCTGGATAGTAAGTGACACTAAATACCATAAATGGTGTAGTGCTATTATGCCAAGCCACACCTTTCATGAAAAGAAAGGAAAGGAAGGGACCATACCTCATGAAGGTGAGTTATAGACTGTTGTTTATGTAGTCGAATTTGGAGAGATGTGAAACACCTACATAAACTTCATAACAATTATTAAGCAGTGTGCGTTCGTTCATGTAGGCCCCGAGAATATAACCATGGATGTTGCAGCTAGTGCAAATTCAGCCTGAAGGGGGCTAGTTATATTCTCGGGGCCCACATAGAATGAATGCACACTAAGCTTACTACAACTTGCAACCTCGCCCTTCTTAAGCCTACTACTTAAATTTAGCCTGTTATGTGCCATAATTCGTTCCCGATTCACAGTTCGTTGGTGAGAATATGCACTTGGGAAGCAAGTATATGTCATGCAATAGAAGTTAACCCTTAATGGTCAGAGAGGGCCATTTTGGACCTTAAGAAGTCATACAGAGCTTTTGCTCCTAAATGCCGGCGTGGACATTTACGTCCGCAATGAGCCATTTGGAGAGGGGTCCCACTCAAATGGAGTCAAAAAATTCAACAAGCTTGTTGTGCATCTCATATATAATTTTGAATAAATTTCAAAGAAATAATAACAAATAGTGGGAATCGAAGGTAGTGAGTGCATAACATTACTAAGCAACTACATAATGGTCACTTTTCAAAGGAAGAGGTTGCGATTAAGATACTTTGATAATTTACAATACACAGCATGAGTGCTCCCTCATAAACAGGGAATCCCGGAGTGAAAGGAGAATTATGCTCATGTGATACACGGTTCTATAGAATGCAACCAAGGAGCTATGTAATGTTAAGTGCAATGAGGAGGATTTTTATTTTTATTATTATTATTGTTTTTTTTTTGGTGGATCAGGAGGTTTCCCTAGTTATAGTAGTCAGTTTAGATTTTTATAAGAATAGTCTAGAACTTTGTGATGGTAAAGTATCTTAAACCCTGAACCCTAAAGAATTATTTCATAATGTTTTCCATAATCTCAAAACTAGAGGGCCAAAGAGTTTTGAAACCATTTTTGGGGATTTTGCATGACAAAATTGGAAATGATTCCCATCAAAGTGAAAGGAAAAGACATTTATTATATTAGGAGATTCATATCTTCATCTTTTAATCATGGTACAAGGTTATAACACGGTGTAGTTTTGAACGATAAATAATATCATATACTATAAACTATGTATTGTACATTTATGTAGGATTGGGCATGTCTATGCCTAGATTCGATTCTCACATCATTTTAAAGATGTTGAGAACCACTCAAATGATAACACGTGGCACTTTTTTGGGACCAAAATTGGTTAAAGAATGCCTAGTCTGATCTGCCCCGCGGGCAGCAGTGTCCGAAAAGTTTTTGAAGTTTTTAAGGTTATTTGCCTACGTTTTTAAAAGGGCATAGGCTATTTTCCTCATGGCATAGGTTGCATCCTACAATATCAAATTTTTGTAAGTTGAAAACCTGTTGATTTTTTAAGTTACCCGCCAATTGCCTTCAAAACTAATTTTTAGTAGGTTAAAATCCTTCATATCTATTGATGTTGTAGGCTTTAAATTCAAAATTTAAGTACTAAAGTGGTATCCTTGGCAGGAATTGAACCTGGCTAAGCCCTTCACCACGTTTGAAGGCCAAGGATTAACCAACTCTTTTTCAAAGAGTTGATCATAAGTTTTGAAAGGTTGCTAAAATTCAAATGAGTTCAAGGGTGGAAGTCCTCACCATCTTCTGATTCAACCTCTAATCTTTCTGCAAGATATTTATCATGATTAGTAAACAAGAGTGGAAACTTTCTTGAATCCTTCCACAAAGATATAGCTTCCTGCAAAATAAACTCAAAGTTATTGGTTGGTCCTTCAATCGCAACCCGCATCACACTATCCAAGTGTGTTGTTGTCATTCGATTCCTCTTCTTCTGCTTGATGTTATTTTGCACAGAGAAAGCTCTCTCACAAGTAGCAGTACTAACACATTGGCATCTTGCAATGTCGGCAAGCGTTAGTAGGTTAGGAAATTTTAGTTTTAAAGAAGGACTCCAACTTATAGATGTCCATAAATCCTCAAAGGTACGATCACTCCATTCACCACTACCTTGCACTTTGAAAGCAAAGAATTCTTGCTTACAAGCTGCTCCATTTACCAATGGAGGATATGTTGTGTCCCCAATACGCTTTTCTTCTCCATATTGTTTCAAAAGCAAATCCAATTGCACAACTCCATAAGAACTCAAGCCAACTTGCCTTTGAGGCAAATTAGTAGGGCTCAAAATCTTTAAACAATCAATAATATCATTGTCAATAAATCTATTTTCTAATGCATCACAAACTGCTTGAGCATACAACCTCTGAAAAGACAAAGCAACTTCTAAATCAACCCCACTAGGATCCCGAATCATGGCTACACTATGAAATTGTGACCCTCTAATCTCGCTTGACAAACGCCTGAGAAATCCACCTGGAGGTCCAAATTCTGGAATAACATGAAATCCTAAAGAGGGATTGAAAGTTTCATGATTCAAGTCACATTCATCAACTAGAAAACACATTCTAATAGTAGCTATTTCGCTTTTCACAATAGACCCCAAACAAGAAATGTCCACAAGTTTGCATTGAAAAATCTTAGACAATTTTCCAAGCATTTGTAAAATGTCTGCTAGAAAATAGAGAACATAAATGAACTTGAACTCTCTCAATTTGTCATACAAAACACGAGTCCCGTCAACACTAGGAGAGGAACAAGAATCACGCAAATATACCAATACAGACTCTAACGAGTCACATAATGTTGTTACAGCATGAAATCTGGAAAGCCAACGAATTTTGTGATATCTCTTTAATGTTTTTTGAGCATCGTTCAATTCATCTTGTAAAGCTTGCAAAGCCGATTTTCTTTTAGAAGATTTGTTAAAATGACCAGCCACTGCATTCAATACATGATCAACTTCCAACGACAATTCTTTACAACTGTCTGTTTTAGAAGCTTCCAAAGCAGCTAGATTTGTTTTGTGAGCTACGCAATGGGTAGAGGTAAGGAAAGGATTCACCTTTTTCAAAAGTGTAGCCACACCTGTGTTCTTACCCACCATGGTAGATGCACCATCAGATCCAAAACCTACACACTTACTCATATCTAAACCCCAACTCTTTAAAGCACCAATAAGTAAGTTAAAAATCACACTTGAGCTCTTTTGCCCATCAACAATCCACAATAAACCAAGGAAGCTAGTTGTAACAACACCACCTTCCAAAAAAGTAGCGAAAATTACAAGATGACCCAAAACTGAAATGTCAGTACTTTCATCAATCATTATGCCAAAAAATCTAGAATCTCGAATTCGGTCTAAGATTTGTCTTTGGAGTATAGTAGAAATTGCAAACATCATCTCTACACATGCTTTTTCATTATGGTACAACTTTTCGGTTATTGGAGTTTTACAAGACACAAGCAATTCACACAAAGATGCAAACTTTGCACAAGGAATGGATTCTTTGCCTAAAAAATAAACAGCCTTGAAAAGTGACATTACAGCCTCATCACATGCATTGTTAGCTTTAGCAACACATTTCTCTAAAGCTTTTTTGCCCACATGTTTAGCATATGACAATTTTTTGTGTTCATTGCATTTAGAATGGTATTCTAATGCTGAAATTTTCACATTGGTTGATCCCTCACTTGCATACACAAATTTCCCACCTCCTTCTCTACAGGTTTTGCAAAACACTCTTCATGACTCTTTGTTAAACTCTACCCAATCATATAAATCATACCATGCATCTTTCCATTCTTCATTGGCCCTTTTAATGTAATTTTCCTCATTGTTGTTTATAATTGAAGTTGATGGGTTGATAACAACATGTTCAATTTCTGACATGGACTCTCTAGGATTTGTCACTCTAACTAGCATGTCTGTCATCGTTCGTTGACGCTTTGCCATAGCACCCCAAAGACCTACTCAATACTTATCAATCAACAAATTCAACACAATCAAATAAAAATAAATAAATAAAATATGTTGGTGAAAAAACCTTTTCAATGTTGACGAAAAACTTGCTAACAAGACAAAACATCACAAATATTAGCATATTAACTACAAAGTTAGTATCAACTCATGCCTCTGACCAAGCTAGGTGAACTAACCACAAAAGCATACTAACCACAAAATCACTTGGCTGACCTCTTTCAAACATCTCCATAAGAACATGGATAAAGTCACACAAACATTGGAGAATTTTGTAAGATGCAAAAACTTTGAAGCGTGTGTTCACATCAAGAACCCAATTAAGAACTCATATCTAGATGGTTTAGGTAGGACAACCCAAACATTCGACCATGTTGTTGTGGTCCCTATATTAATTTGAGACAAGAGGAAGTTTCAAATTAACGAATATGATGATATAGACAACTTAACCCTGGGGCTGCAATTACAGTAACAAATGGAGAGTTAAGAATTCACTTCACAGTTCTTCAAAGTTTCAAAATCCAGAAATGCAAACCTCAAACCGGATTAGTCTAAAATTCTGGTAGCTCCACGAAATGCAGATATAAGAAAAGAGAAAAATGAGAAATCCAAAATGTGGGAGGTCAACTTTTACAAGCCTAAACCCGTCAACATTCTTCCTTGTGCATCATATTGTAGTGTAAAAACGGGGGATTAGTGGTGTCCATAACCTGGTTACCATAAAAATACACTACATTTTAACATGCTACGGCCAGTAGTAGCGCCTTACCTCAACAAACAAGCAAACAAACATTCAACCCCAAATACAATCAATACCCAGAAATGGAAGCCAAAACCAGTACACATGAGCCATAAAATTCAGGTAGTTCCACAAAATGCTGCTACAAGAAACGAGAAACCCAAATTTGGGAGGATCTAATATCTTCTTTAAGCTTGCCATCCACACTCTTGCTTACGCTAGTAGACTAAAAACGGGGGATTAGCAACGTCCGTTCAAAGTTCGCATCCAATCTGATTGCCATTAATATACACTACAGTTTAGCCTGCTATGGACAAGTAGCAACACCTTACCCCAACAAGCAAACACAAACTTGATTATAGCGGCACCAATTTGTTTCTGAAGGCCCGAATCTTGAGGTAAGGTTCGAACAACTCGAGATTTTGGGCACCAAAAAATAGGAAGGTTACAAATCTGTGCTTATGAAATCTAGGTCGTTTCCACACTTCAGAGCTTTTCAAAATTGCAAATCAAAAGTGAAGCGGATCCCAAATTCTAACTCAGGTGAGTATTCCAATGGTGAAGCTCACTGGTTTCTTGGGTGGCGCCAAAAACAAGCTTCCCATCCACATTCTCCTTCCCAATGCTCTAAATTCAAGGAATTGATGCAGCTTCAATTGCCATGATATCCACTTCACTTCAAACATGCTACGGACAATAGGCACCTTACCTCAAGACACAAATACAAATCCAACCCAAAACACTTCAATGTTGATTTCCCCCTAAAAATGCTGCTACAAGAAAATTTTCGAAATGCAAATGTGTGAAGTCAAGTCAAGTGAAGTGGAACCCAGATTCTAACTCCGGTGGGTTTTTTCAGTGGTGAAGCACAATGGTTTCTGGGTATTCGTAAATTACAAGCTTCCCCTATCTACTGCATTCTTCCTCCCAATGATCTAAAAACAGGAGATTGAACAGCAGATTCAAATCCCATAAAAATGACCTACATTTTCACATGCTAAGGAAATGAGGCACCATACTTAGTAAAAACAATTCTACATCCAACCCAGAGCACAACACACTTGAATGTCGACTCTAAGAACACTAACTCTTTTTCAACACCGAATCTCGAGCCAGACCCACATCAGAGTCATTTCCACTTGGAACAACCTAAGATTTCGGGCACCAAGGAATCCCAGCTCCTAACTTAGAACAATCTTCTCTAGAATACAGATCTCAATCACAACCATCTCAATCTCAATCACCATCTCCGCAGACAAAAGAATTTCCACTCACTCACTTGAAAAGCTGAAATTTCGGGAAATTTTTGGAACTCTCTGAGCTCCCAAAATCTCCGATCCACAGCAACCTGGGTCGCAAAAACTTCAAAGAAAGCAAGGTAGGGTTCAATGTCCGCTAGGGTGCTGCTTCTCGGGTGCAATATCGATGAGAGAGGAGTTGTGAACTTGTGATGAATGGTGCGGGGGGGGAGGGAGTCAGGGACTCATGGATATTATTGATACCCGCCTATGTGCCACCCAAAAGCCCCGGGTATTAGCCTAAAGATGTGTTCTTAGGCCAGCTAATTTCCCAATTCGAATAAGGATGAATGGCTAAAATCCTCTCTTTATAAAAAATTGTAGGCAAAATTTCCTACATGTTTTTTATCACATAGGTTGATATCCTATGTTTTTAAATTGTCCATAGGCTCTTTGTCCTACACTTTCAAAATTTTATAGGCTAAGTCACAAATTTTGTAGGCTGATAATACACTAGCCTTAGGCTCGTCGCGGACATTGGCGGGCAGGGTAGTATGTTTCTTTGCTTGATTTTCTTTGACTGGAAGGGTGAATTAAGTTACGGGATGTTGGGGAATATCACTACACTGATAATCCCAATTAGTGCGTGACACCATTCCAGATCTTGGACAACTAACCAACTAATTAAACTATTAGTTAATTAGTTGCCTTTAGTAAATATAGTTGTTCTAAATTCGGTCTGTCAAAAAATCTAGTTAACTATAATTATATATCTAGTTGAATGAAGTTGAGAGTAGCATGGCTAGCTACTACATAACTTAATCTCATTGTACATTAAGGGTCAATTTCCATGTACACCGCTCGCCCACTAGATTATGTGGAAATGTAGATTCCACCAGGTTGAATCTACATTTTCACTAGAATTTGGTGGGCGAGAGGTCTACATGGAAACTAACCCTAACTTGACCAAGTCATCCTCCTCCTGCTCCAACACTCGATCAATCCACAATATTAGTCTATCGACCCCTACTCGTAATCAACCGCTTCACCTCCAATCTAGTTGTTTTTTTTGCATTTACACTTACCGATCAAACTCGTTCTTGCCATCAACCATCAACCATAGTTGTTTGGATTATTCTAGTTAACTATAATTATTTTGGCAATTGGCAGTTGTGCAAGGCATTCGAAATTACGCAGTACAATAACGTCTTACTCAGGAGTTCAATTTGTTACAAAGAAAAGTTCAATAAGGGGCGCTTCACACTATGACCGAAGGTCGAGAGGCCGTCGATTTCCACCAATCAAATTGCAGGAAAGCAAGAGTTCGGCCTCTCGACCCTTCACACTGTGGCCAAAGTCCAAAGGCCGTCGCAATTTAAAATGATTACTTTTTGAGGTAGGCGACGGACTCTCGAAGGAAGTTTGGGTCGGATGGGAATAGAAACCCAAACTATGGTCGAGAGGCCATCGGTTTGTTTGCATTAAAAAATCAATCATTGACAAGATCTTGGCCGTTAGATTGGTGGGGTTATTTTGAGCAAGGAATAAAGTGGAATGCTCCTTTGGGTTCGGACTTTGGGCTTGGCCTTTGGAGGCTTCACACTATGGCCGTCCAAGTCGAGAGGCCGTGGGAGTTCATGGCCAACGGTTTGGACTTTGGGTTTGGCCTTTGGAGGCTTCACACTATGCCCGGCCGAAGGCTCCACATACTATATTTTATTGGCTATTTTCAGCCCATTTCTTTGGACTCTCGACAAAGTTTGGCCACTCAATCCCACGGCCTCTCGACTTGGACGGCCATAGTGTGAAGCGGCCCTAAGTTATTCGGACATCATAAAACATAACTGACTTTGCTTGGTAAATTATTACATTCTAGATAAATAGTTATAGCACCACGCAACTCCAAATAGTTAGCACGCATCCATTGGGATAATCGGTGTGTACTCCTCACTTCTAGGAGGATTGGCGGCGTGTGGACACATTCCAAATTCCCAATACTTATTTATACCGAGGCCCCACAAAGAGCCCCACCCTTGCTTGTTGGCTTGAGCCTTGCATCGTGCAGTGGAGCCCCCTCATGGATAGCTCTTTGCATTAAAAGGGGTATGTCTGACGTAGTATTCTCGTCACAGTAACTTATCGCAGTCTTAAAAGGTAAGCTTTTACAAAGTGAAACAGTCAAAGTGACCCACTCCCTCTTTCTTTTCCGGCCTAGACAAGATCTTGTCTCATTTATCCAATCAGCTAACGGACGCAATAACGTACGTGGGCCTCATGTGGTCACCCTTCTTATATGGTAGCCACACCGGGGCATCTAGCCGCGCCCCCCCAGTGCTGGTGTCGACCATCCATGGCACTAAGGACAACGTTCAAGAGTGTCCCAGCTAGCTGGCTGGATGCAGAGCGGAGCCTTGCATCCAACTAGCTGGGACACTTTTGGATGTTGTCCTTAGTGCCCTGGATGGGCAGCACCAGTACTGGGGGGCCCCGCACCGGCCGGGCTGGCTGGGTGCCCCGGTGTGGCTACCATATTAACCGGACACCTTAAAGACATGGACTATGTGTTCAAAATATAAACACTGTTCTAGGTTCGATAGGGAACATTGTAAGGAGAACACCTCATGCATAGTGCTTTCAATTAAGGGGCAATATTTGACGTAGTTTTCTAGCCATGGTAACTTGATATGTTAAATGAGTAATCGTTTTACAGAGTGAAACAATCAAAGGAGCCCACTCCCTTTCCGGCCGAGACAAGATCTCGACTCATGTGTCCAATCAACTAACATAAGTGGGTCTTATGTGGTCACTCTTCTTAACCAACCACCTAAATTTGAGTGGTATATGGTGGCCAAGGTTAGTGATTAGGAAATGGATGCCAAAAAGACGAGTGTCATATTGAGATTGGACTATGTGCTCAAAACATAAAATCCGTTCTAGGTCCAGTAGCGAACACCATTGGGAGATGTTGCGTACTCACTTTTATTATTTATTTTAGATGTTCACTTTGACCCCTTACCACTTTTGCATTTATGAAACGTTGATGATCAAAGTTGAACCGACAACCTTTGTGAATTGCAATAGTTAATTGGATGAGACAATTCCTTGTCTGATCCAAGGGTCAAAATTGTCTATAGAGTTCAAAGCGCCCACGAAGCGCCCACATGCCTCATGCATAACATTGTTAAGTCTCATACTCCCTCACCCTTTCTAAATAAAATAAAGGCCATGTTTCCATGGATCCTTGGTGCAGCATTGAGACTAAGGCCCTTGTTTTGTCAGAATGAGAGTATGTTTATTCCCAATGTTTGGTTGTAGTATTCTCATGCCTAGGATGAGGAACGTGGGGCTTAGCAATGTTATGTGTGCCCATTGCACCCTTCAGATGTACTTAATTGCCATTTCATTTGTTGTTGGGCCTAGTAGCAAACATTACACCACAATCGTCCATGTTGACTAGCTACTATCAGATATTATTGGCTTTGCCATGTGGGAAGAGACCTAGTGGCGATCTATGAAATGGGCCAAAGTTTGGTAGCCAACCAGAACCAACCACATATGGTGTTAGTAAGTCGCTCTTCAAGCGGAGTCCAACTGCAAGTGACTACTGATGTAAAGTGGTCTCTAAAATGAGCCAAAGCTTGATCTTGATCGGACGGCCAACCATACCTAGCCATGTCTGCAAGATAATACTAGGGCAAAATACTCTTGTCACTTCACAGATGCACTTATAATTGACTAGACCTAGGTAGTCTGGCCCAGTGTCTGGGGAGAATTTTGGGCATAATCGATCGAGATCCTAGTGTTTCCAAGTCCAACCTCTTACATGGTGACACTTTCGGTTTTTTCTTTATTGTTTTGAGGCATGTTCTCTAAACTCCTCTAAAAGGATCGGCCATTATCCGAAAGTCTTGAACGTCAACCGGTTATTTCTCAAACTCAACCGGTTCATCTGTAACGAACCACCGGTTCTCCCTGTTCATTGGCCTGGCGGGCCTTGTGGCCCAAATTATTTGCACCTTTTGGAGGACCATTCGGCTGGGCCTGTGGAGGGTTGATTTTCCATTGCCAGCCATGCACTATTGCATCATAACGGGATCCGGTAGTTTGAATAAGTCTTGCAGGAATTTGAAAGACTGTTGTTGCCTGGTGGTACTTATATAGCGTATACAAATGACCAACTCACATGCATGTCCCTACTACAGTCGCTACACTAAATACTCCTATTAGTGTGGGTGGGAAATTAGGGGCGCTTCACACTATGGCCGAAGGTCGAGAGGCTGTTGATTTCCACCAATCATATTGCAAGAAACCAAGAGTTCGGCCTCTCGACCCTTCACACTAATAAGGCCAAAGTCCAAAGGCCATCGCAATTTAAAATGATTTTTTTTGACGAAGGTAACGGACTCTCGAAGGAAGTTTGGGTCGGACGGGAATGGAAACCCCAACTATGGTTGAGAGGCCGTCAGTTTTTTCCCATAAAAAAAATCAGTCATTGACAAGATCTTGGCAGTTAGATTGGAGGGGTTGTTTTGGGCAAGGAATAAAGTGGGCTGCTCCTTTGGGTTTGGACTTTGGGCTTGGCCTTTGGAGGCTTCACACTAAGCCCGGCCGAAGGCTTCAATTACTATATTTTATTGGCTATTTTCACCCCATTTCTTTGGACTCTCAACAAAGTTTGGCCACTCAATCTCACGGCCTCTCGACTTCGACAGCCATAGTGTGAAGCAACCCTGAGCGTGGAAACCATTAACATGGGCCACGCTATTTTTGAAGTCAAGGTGGAATTAGTGTGGGTCCAAGACCCAAGGTTCCTTATGTTTTCAAAAAGGTTTCCGGCCAACACATTGAATATCAGTTGTAGGATACAATTAGCATGGAAATGATTAACATGGGCCACGTTATTTTTGAAATCAAGGTGGAATTAGCGTGGGTCCAAGACCCAGGGTTCCCTACGTTTTCATGTAGACTTCTGACCAACACATTGAATGTTAGTTATAGGATAAAACTAGCCCACACTAAAATAATCACGCACATTAATTTTCTAGAAAAACAAGTAATGTGGTCCACGCTAATTTTCTACTAGAAATCCAACGTAGGTTGAAACTTAATTTGACCGGACCATGTAGTGTACCTTCCTTCCCTTCCCTTTACTTTACTTAGCAGCTCCACTCGCTCTCGTTCGTGCATCTTCTCGCCACGTCCACTCCTTGCTCAAATGATTCGAGCCGGGAAGTTAAAAAGAGTCGACTTATGCGTTTATAATTGCAAATGACAGGGAGTCAGCCGGATTGAAGAACTGGCATGTCAGTTCCCACCTCTCCTCCGTAGTGGACGACTTACCAAGAAAGGACCGACTATTGAATAGCTTCGTGTACTTGGTAGCCTTTTCTAGGAGGAATTTTGAACGACCGCCTTCTAAGGGCCTCTTTACACTACACCCACCGTTTAGGGTATTTAGTGTCACTTTGCTCTATTTTGAGGCCATGGGGTTGACACTTAGTGTGACGTATGGGAACCAATGATCGGGGAGATTTTTGGGCATAATCGGTTGAGACTTGCAAGTCCAACTGGTTACATGTTGACATCCTCCGGTTTTCCTTTATGAAATTGGGGTATATTCTATAGATCCCTCTAAAATTGATCAGTAATTCTCATGTAGTCTTGAACTTCAACCGGTTATTTCTCAAACTCAACCGGTTCATTAGTAACTAACTGCCAGTTCTCCCCGATCATTGATGAGAACCACGTGTAGTGAGGATCAGTGTTCAAGATTGAAGTCTTCAATGCCCTTCAAATGCGATTTGGCCCTTCAAAATATACCTCTCTCAAAACAACCCTTCAAAACGCAACCCCAAATTGAAAATGAAGATGTCACTTGAAGGCCTCAATATAATCTGCCTGCCACAAGAACCAATAAGCGTAGGGCATTGTCACTACAAGAAGTGGAGTTAGATGGTTGATTCTTAATTCTTCACATTGTACTGAAAGCATGTACCATGTAATGCATGCACAAGTTTAATATGAGTTTTGTATTTCATTTCTATATTCTTGGATTGACGTCTTGGATTTGAACCAACCCTTCAATTGAAGGGCTGAAATTTAGAGAGCCCTTCAAAATGAAATTCACATAAGGGCTTCAATCTTGAACAATGGTGAGGATGTTATTGTTTGGGGGGGGGGGTATTATCTTGCTCACAAGCAATTAAATGACCCATTCAAATCAGGTAAAATTTCTAATTGTGCATATTTGGTAGTATCTTTCGATTGCTTTGAAAGATTGGGGTTAGTCATTTTCATGTACCGTATGTTTATCATAAATCAACAAGTGGTTGGTCAGAAGAGTGCTATGCCCTATGATATCCTCCGCACGTGGGCAATTCTAGCAGGATGTCTGACCTAGGCCAAACTTTGGCTCATTTCAAAAACCATCTCAAAAGGCAAAGCCAATAATCATTGCAATGCGGTTTAGCCTCGAAGCAATTTCATAAAGCCGCAATACAAAACATGCATACACAAAGTTGATATGCACTCAAGAGCAACAAGAAATGCATTTATTGCGGAAGCATGAACCGATGACATGCCCAAGTAGAGTGATGAAAGTCATAGTGCATTTTTATTCATGTGAAAAAAAGGAAAAAAACAATTTGTAGATGCCAACAAAACACTAAACTCTCATAATGTAAATCCTTGGCCTAAACCAATCTCCTCCACGTTGTTTACCTAAACCCATCATCCAATGTTCTTCAACCCATTCTTTCATCCACTATGGGCGGGGCATGGGAATGTATACACTATAACCCTTTTGCAATTCTTTATACCATGGTATCTTAGAAAAAATATAAACCTAATTTCATGGAATCTATAACACCCTACATTATGTTGATATCAAAGTCACATATTGTGTGGGGCCTACTTTATTTTGAAACCACTTCAATTTTTTTGATGCCATCATTAAAAAAGATCTTATCGTTGGTTGCACATAGTTTCTAATTTTCATGGAATATCGGCCCCATGTTTGAGACGTATGGTAGGTTATACTAATAATCAACAACATCACCATTAGTGTTACCTTGTGACACTTGGCATTCAAGTGCGCTTACTAATATCTTGGCATGAGTATGTTTAATAATGTTATGACATGTATGCCTATCTTACACAATGGTCTACAAGTTCACTAAAAGTGTACACAAATGACACTTGGCATCAATATACTCAAAAATATTTGCCTCTTGGATACAAAAATGTAAACACATGTCACTTGCCATTAGTTTGCTCAATAATAACTTCCTTTTGCATGCTATAACACAAAACTATCATTTCAAATATCTCAATGTGGTATGCTAAATGTACAATGTAAATAAATTTTCACTTAGAAAGTTACTTATGTTGACAAATATGATTCTATTGGCAAATTAGTGGGCATGACACTTTGAGACATCTAGGCGTCTAGTTTAGGCCCTTCATAAATAATTTGCGTGACACTAAATATCATGAATGTTGTAGTATTACTGAGGTAAAGGGGGTTGACATTTTATAACTCGTTTAGTGATCCCAATTGTGTTAACAATTTGCACCTAGAACAATGTTTATGTTTGGAGCACATAGTCTTATTTCATCGTAACATATATCTTTCTCACAAGTCACTACCATGTCACATGTTGGTGAAAGAATCTGCAAATGTACTACACTGTTTATGGTATTTAGTCTCATGCACACTGTTGGCGAACAATCTAAACTAGATGCCTAGAGGTCTCAAAGTGTCACATCCGCTAATTGTCAACATGATACTATTTGTTAACGTAAGTCACTTTTTGAATTGAAACAATATTAACATCGTGACATTTAGCGTAGCACATTGGGATACTTGAGATGATAGATTTGCATTTCAATATCCAAAGGGAAGATATTATTGACCATACTAATGGCAAGTGTCATATGTCTACATTTTAGTATGCAATGGTAAGATATTCGTGATCATACTAACGCCAAGTGTCATTTGTGGACACTTTAGTCAACCATTGTATAACATAGGCATACACCTCATAACACTATTGAACGTACTCATGCCAAGATATCAGTATACGCATTCGAATGCCAAGTGTCATGAGGCGAGACTACTGATGACGTTGATGATGATCAGTGTAACCTAGTATATGCTTCAAAATAGGGTAAGTGACACTATTACACATGTGACACTAAATGCCGTAACAATGTACTATGTAAGATTTAGGAAATTTCTCAATGAAAAATGACAAATTTCTTCAATGTATGATGTGTAACCCAAGTCTCATATATATATATAGACATCTAGTGTTTGTTGTCCTCCATTCTTAACTACAAGTCTTGTCATATACCGCTCAAATATAGGCGTTTGACTCATTAATAAGAAGAGTGACCACATAAGGCACAAGTACGCTTTCCGTGGCACAAAGATAGTTTGTAATCGACTGTGGCAAGTCGGACCACATAAATTGAGAGATGGTATTTTCTGGTGTGGCTTCCTACTATGACTGGAAACGTCGGAGCTAATAATAACTGGGGTGAAAGCTGGGGGAGTTGCCTGCCTGCATTCAAATTTCAGGTGCATCTTCTTATTCACCGAGTTCCCACATGGGTCCAGGGGGCTTTCGTCATGAATGTCAGTAAGGAGACACTTATATAAGGTAGATTTGGGCCAACTAATCCATACACTTGTTCCTTGCTGGATGCCTAAACCCTTGCCTCCAAGGAACCAGTGTATGGGTTGGTTCGCCCCAGCCCCTAAATCTTTGTCTCCAAGGAACCAGTATATGGGTTGGTTCGTCCCAGCTCTTAAATCCTTGCCTCCAAGGAACCAGTGTATGGGTTGGTTCGCCCCAGCCCCTAAACCCTTGCCTCCAAGGAACCAATGTATGGGTTGGTTCGCCCCAGCCCATAAACCCTTGCCTCCAAGAAACCGGTGTACAGGTTGTTTCGCCCCAGCCTATAAGGTACATGGGTGTTATTTGGTTCGATTTTTATGTTCTGCAACTTCTACCAATTAGATTTACACAACAAAACTCATGTTGCATTGGTAAGTTTGCAAAAACTAGCTTGAAAATTGAACCTCCCCTCATTTAGTTATGATTATTGGAAGTGCATCTTTGTTGATTTTTGAAGTGGATACATAGGTCCTCCCAATTGTGTTCACAATTGAGTGTAGAATGGCTATTAATATATGAAGACGTAGTCCAATCCCTTTTAAACATGTGTCTTTATGATGTTCGCTCTTTGATCCTCACCGAACCACATACCAATCAAATATAAGGGTCTGATTAAGAAATGAGCCACTTAAGACCCATCTACCTTATGTTCACTGGATATTATAAGGTAAGGGGCATTATATATATTGTAGGCACATCCAACTCCACAAACAATTATGGCCATTAGCAATATGTTAGCAATTGTGAATCATCATGCGTATTATCATCTCAGGTTTCAGAGACAAATATGAGATGCAGAAGTTATGAGAGGTCAAGTGAAGATTCTTTCTCTCTTTGTAGGCCCTCTCAACTTGTATGAAGTATTGAACCTAGAACGAAGTCTATGTTATGAGCACATAGTCTAATGTCATCGTGATATGTGTCTTTTTTGGTGTCCATTCTACAAGCCTTGCCATTTACAACCAAAATATGTTGACATCTTTCAGTTTTGCTTTATTAAATCAAGGAATAGTCTGTAAATTCCTCTAAATCCCTGAAGTCTTGGATCTGAACCAGTTATTTCTCAAACTCCACCGGTTCATCTGTAAGTAGCAGTCAGTTCTCCCCTAACTCATTGCGACTGGAGCTTGGTGATTGAGGTGATAATAAATCACTATATATATATATATATATGCTATCCCCGATCCCTGCTCTCGATCTCCACCTAATCAGCCACCAGCATAGCGAAGTTAGGTAGTCAAATTTGCATAGAAGTTCGGGTTGCCTGCAACATTAATTCCACCTCTCCTGCGGGCTTCCACCGTTCCTTCCATTTCAAGCTCCATCTTCATAATAACCCGCCGCATGCATGCAGGTGGGTTGTTTTCTGCGTCAAGTTTGAAAAGGGTCAGCCTACTCACCCACCCACATCACACTTACAAAGAAGTGGATGGTCACACAACACCTACTGAGGGGGATTTTGTTTCCCAACACCTATCATCGCAGTGCAGTAGAAATCTGCCTCTATAAGTAGTTTATTGTTGATTCGTGTTGAATCAATTTCATATAGATTGATTTGGGGTCTCTGATCCCTGATCTAGATGTCGATTTGGTCAAGAATAGAAATCCTTGGGTTGTAAATAGGATTCAACATTTTCACCTTCCCGGATGATAGGTGTTGTGAACATTACCTCTACCGAGGGGGAGGATGAATAGAAGGAGGGGAGGATGAAAACGTTGATTACTATTGTAGAGCCCAAAGTTTACTATTTAGAGATAAATTTAATTCCTAAATTAGAGTAAAAAAATCAAGTTATTCTACACTGATTACCCCAATTAGTGAGTGTTGCTATTTAGAGTCACACGGTGAAAAAAAACCTTACTCATGTGTTCAATTTTTTTTACTAATGCAAGCATAATAGATTGTTTGGACATTATAAAACATAAATGACTTTACTCTATAAAACATTACATTCTCATTACAAAATTATATAGCACCGTGTAACACCGAATAGTAACACACACTAATTGGGATACTTTGTGTAGTGGGTTGAAATTGAGATGAATCGACAACCAACCTATAGGGGAGCAATTTTTTACTATCACCCCCTCGGTAGGTGTTAAGAAACCAACCTGCTTACGTAGAAGCAAGGCAAGGGGAACTAACCGACTAGAATATAGAGCTATTAAATAATAGTGGGTCGAATTTGCATCTCCCAGATTCATGTTTCTTGGAAATCGGGGGGCCTGCAATAAGTTACCACATTGGCGCGCCTTGCAGCATTGGATCAACGTACAGATTTCGTACAGACTTTTCCAAGGAAATTCCGAGTAGCAGATGGATGGATATATGACGTGAACGACATGGCCGCCTGCTGCCAGGTCTATAATTATAGAATTAGAATTAGAATTATATATATATACATATACACCTTTTCGGGCGATGAAAAGCATGTCAAAGCTGTTCAGTTGGTTGGAAATTGTGACACAATTCCTGACAAGGTGGCACCTCGATCCTTCCAGCACGAGTCTGATCTCCAGTATGTAAGTTAGTGGTGGGGCTGGCTAGCTAGCTAGCTACTTGTAAAACCAGGGCTGCACATTGGACATGATGCACTCACTTTGAGGAATTGACTTGCCTGTTGTTTTAGACGCGAATCTCATCAGCCGGATACCACGCAGGAGGGGCTCTAGCTACCCCGTACACATTGAAATTTACCACATAATAAGTCACCTAAGCGCTAGCTTTACTACAAGCACACATGGGCAGCTACGGTTGTCTGAGTTCACGGGTTGCAGGTGGCAGGCAGTTGGATTCAACATGATAGTGTGTAAGGTAAGGTATGTGGGCCTTATGTGGTCACTTCTTTGGAATCATACACCTGCATTTGAGTGGTGCCTATGTGACACCGATACAGACGTCGAGGTGACGCATTTCTCAATGAGATTGGACTAATTGTGTTCAAACTATAGAGACAGTTCTAGGTTCAGCAATTCAACGCACTTGGAATGGTCTAGGAGGCACTAGTTGTTTTGAAAAGAGAGAAATAATCTTCGTTTGTGGACTCCTATGGCTTTTGCTTCTACCTCCACTACAAGCATGTGAGACCTGGGCAACTCATCTTGCGTCGGTGGAATTTCATGCAACTCTATTACGGTGGTAGATTCCGAGATGTTGTAGTCACGCAAGACGATTCTCACCGGTGCCAGACGAGTTGCCTAAGTCTCATATGCTTGTAGGTGTTTGATTCTTAAACTTGAAATGACAATCTATGTGATTTGTATCTGCTAATTAGATGAGACGATTTTGCACCCCACCCATTTCACCACCACCTCTTTCATGCAGTGAGAAAACAATGTGTATCAAGCAATACATCCAATCTTCATGAAAATACGATTTACTTGTGATGATACCCCCCCTTCCTATTTATGTAGCAAGTATAGGTGGGGTGTAGGTGGCGGAAAAGCTAATATTTTACTAGCAACAATTTAGTGCAAAAAATTGGCTACAAACAACTCTTCACTCAATCATCCTAATTAGTACTTAGTATTGCTAAGATAGCATCCTAACTTTATATAAACATTAGTGTTGCCAAGTAGAAGAAAAATCTTAATGCACTAAAGAATGTGTTGTTTGGGTACATATGCAAAAGATATGAATGATCGAAGGTGTACTACATTGAATATGATAAATAATTTGGGTAGATGAATAGAGTGACTTACCCTGGGCAAGCCTATCGCATGGCCCACAATGTACACCAATCATGCAATGAAATTGTGTGCAAACCCCTAGATACACTTGTCATGCACCCATAGTATACACCGAGCTCCTTCCCCTAGGTTGGAAGTCTTTCAAATGCACATCTTCTAGAAAAACTTTATCTTACATCCACAAAGCATTAAAAGAAAATAAAAAAATACCAATTTTGCGGCGACATTAAAGAAGGCTCGTTCATCTATGAATAAGTCCACAAAGCATGTAAGAAGGTGGCTCAACCTAACACCAACACCAAACCTATGACCACTCAAATGAGGGAGCCTTCATTTTCGGACGCAAATCTAGGACCTTTCTAGGATCTCCCATTCAATGAGTGTGGTAGCTATGTCATGATACAAATCAGATTTTTGGGTAGAAAACGAGATACATCGGTCAGGCCTCTCAAGTTCTTCAACCATGAGGACCCCCCCCCCCCCCCACACACGCCTACCAATTACAGCGACCACCATAAAGGGCGCTCTAACTCATCTTTCCTAGTGCCGGAGTGTAATATCCACATGGGATTCAACTGGGTCTCAACCAATGTAGGGAATGACACATGCAAGCATTGAGGGGATATAATGATTTTCTGCCGGAATAGCTGGTCCAAATCTTGGACTCTTTCCCCTTGCAATCATCACTTTAAAAATCTATTGAACTTACTGTGTAGGCTTTCATGCGTAACTTGAACACTCAAACATGACATCCAGACGGGAAATTGAGGTCTATAACCCCCACAGTGAATGTCAGAGTAACAAGTCAAAGTTCATGAACTGCAATAAGTCTCGCAATCCAAAGAGACGAAGACAATCAAGATTGCTGGCTTGCTAAATTTCAATTAGTCAGGAGTACACAAGGAACATAAATTGGTTAGATGGAATATGCAAATGATATGAAAGTTCTTTTTCTTGGTTTCAGAGAAAAGAATGGATCTCTTTTCCTGAAAATCAACATAATGCATCATCACAGTATTCATTCTGTACAGGGAAATTCCGATATACCATAGAGGGCAGTCTGTTTCTTCTTTACAAATGTCCACCAGTGAACACAACAACATACACTGTATTTCAGGCATCAAACATTTGCATGGTAATCACCTCTTTGAAGGGATCTCAATCAGATGTATGGAAGCAAGAAAACCCAAGCCGACAACATTCAAGAGATGCAGTGGGATTGAATGTGGTTCACACTGTAAATCTCAACCTTGACCAGGTCTCCATACTGCAAAAAATTACAGAGAAGCCTGTCAACAACCTGAATGTGTTTAGAAAAAAACCAAATGTATAAGTTCAAGACTTTCAATACCTTGCAGCCAAAGCTATTTTAATGCGATCATTGTATGTTAATTCAAACCTACAAGATTTGACACATCCAGCAAGCAAGTGTTTTCTTCACAAGTGGTCCAGAAGCTCCAACAAGGTGATCAGAAATTTCTCTACCAAGGTAGTTGTTAGATGAGCAGCCGTTGCATATCACAAATTAACATCTAAGGAGTTTGCTCTCAGCAAACAAAACCAAGGGAGACTTTATAAAGAATTGGGCACTGGATGACAACTGCAAGGAATCACATCATTACTCTCGTTCTGTCTGTGAATAACAGCACTATGAGAATCAGAAACTGCATCTTGCACAAAACCATGAACACCACTCACAACATGTTCAGAGGCTCCAAGATCTTCTACAACTAGCCCATCTACTACACCTACTGACGGATCCTGGCAAGGATCATCAATTGAATTGGGCAACAAGGAAATCGCCTCAAGGGGTTCAGAAATGTATTCATCAATTGAAACTGTTCTGTCTCCTGCTGATGAGGAACAGCAAAGTGGACTAACGACACAATCTAGGGTTGGGTTGAGAGGTGATTGATTTCTGGGACCGTTGGAAGTTTTCCCCTTGTTTTTCCGTGATTTCCTGGTGGACTTCTTCATCCCCACTGTGGCTTCATCTGTGAGTTCACTTTTGCCACCTTGACCTGCTTCCCACTCCCTAAGGATATCAGCTACAGCTTTTTGCTTCTTCTGTTTGGCCACATCAAGTGCACGCAGACCATATGAGTTTTGAACATCCACCAATGCTCCTGCACTCAGTAGGCTTTCCACAAACCAGACTGAGCCTTTCTGGGCTGCAATGTGTAGTGCAGTCTGTCCATACCGGTTTTGTACATCAAGTAGCTGAGGTGGAGTCATAATCCTCAAGTTTTTGCTGCCATTCACTTTGACTTGCGGCTTCTTCATCTCAGAAACACTGATGCTTTCCATGAGCATCTTCACGGGCTGCCCCTCCTGGGTAGAACCCAACCCCAATTCAGCTCCCGCAGCCCAGAGTAGCAGCGTTCCCACATCTCTACGATCCGCGACCACTGCTGCCATGAGAGGAGTCCATCCATCACCTGACACACACAACTCAATAAACATTGTTATGACCATAGGGAGATTGCCCTGGGAGCTTTCCTTGAATGTGGAACAAAGAGACTTGAGAAGCCGATTACAGTGTTTCTTTGTGTAGTCATTCTCATCTGGTTGCTTTAACTAGATAGCCAGGTCTGGTACATACAACTCAAGACTGGGATACCTGGCTAGATACATACAACTCATGAAACATTATGTGTCAGCTCATAATGTCTCATGAGTTGTATGCATCAGGTCCTTGTAGTTCCGATTGATTACAAAAGACACTAGATTGCAGCTATTTAAAACCTCAACACTTTTAACTTCTGACCATGACAGTAATGGTAGACAACGTAATTGCATGTTGTTGGATATTATAGGTTTTCACAAGCTCAGGACTGAAGTTCAGTTCAACCTAAAAGATGAGCTTGAGAGAAGCTACAAAATACAACAATTTGCAAGTATATTGCTCTTCTGCAATGAATTCCACAATTTCCGCTGCTGATACATACAACTCATAAAACATTATGAGCACATGGAGATTTTTCTGAGAGCTCTTCTTGTATCCAAGAGATTTGAGAAGGTGACTACGGTGTTTCTGTGTCCTTTATGCAGTCATTCCATCTGGTCGACTCAACTGGATAGGCAGGTCTCCTAAGTTCCCATTGAATACAGAAGACCCTATATTTCAGCTATTTGAATTCAACACTTCAACTTCGAACCATGAGCATAATAGTAGATAATGCACTTGTGAGTTGTTAATGTTGTAGCTTGAGAGAAGTTACAGCCTACAACAACTTGCAAGTACGTTGCTGTTCTGCAAATAATATCACAACTTCCACTGCTGATAGGTTGCTCTTGATAAAATTTCAAGTGCATCTCAGTGGAAGCTGAAACAAACACATTGGTTGCTGACACATTAGCCTGAATTCTGGAACTTAAGGGTGCATGTGCTTGCAGTCAACTGAGGCCTCTAGAGACCAATTTGTTAACACATCAGAAGCTTACAAATCAGCCATTCTGATGGAGTGAAAGAACTTTTAAGAAGCAGGTAGACAGACTGCCACCTGAATCCCATGAGAGCCACCACTGGCCGGCTCCCATAGGCAGGATGGGAAACACCTTCTCCCATATCTGTCAGCCTGGTCCTCACATTGGAGTCCAGTCCCAGAGTACATTTTCATTGATCTTCTCGCAAAATTCCGGCCTCCTAAAGAGGGTACAATATGGGGTAGGAGGGGCATACCATAGACATCTGCATCCTGCCAATTCACCCCACACTCATGGCAGTGAGCAAGCATGATACCCACGGCGGCAGAGTGCCCTCTTAGGGCTGCAATGTAGAGGGGGGTCTCTCCCGCTCGGTTGCTGGCCAAAACATCAGCCCCACCCTGCAAAAGAAGTTCACATGCATGTGCATATCCTGACTCAGCTGCAACAAAAAGAGATGTAGCTCCTGATGAGTCTTTCATTCCTACTGTGGTAGCTCCAATTGTGAGTAGACCGGCTATCATCGGCACATCACCTCGAGCAGCTGCCATGTGTAAGGGTGTTCTTCGTCTTATGTCAGAGCAATTTGCTGCCCCTCGCAGTGCAAGGGCAACTTCATCTGGCAGAGACTCCCATCTGTCTTCACTTGGTGAAATAGACAAAAAAGAGTTCAACTTTCTAGTGTTGTCCTTGAAGCTTGTATATGAAAAGGATCCAGTGCCAAGACATTCAGACAATGTTAACCCATCCTGCCAAAATTGTGCCCTAATACTTTTGCTGAATAGAATAGGGGTGGTATCCGGTCCCGGTGAGGTGCTTGCACAATGTACAGGGCCCACAATATTCCGCAAGAGATTGTTGACAGCACTGCCATGCTTTAGCTCCTTCAAATCATCCAGAATCCAAGCTGCAGCCGCTACAGAACTTTCATCACAGAAGTCCCAAATGTGTATTTTCCTCTGATCCTGTTCTCTGTAGGCACAATGGTACGTTCCAAATCAATAGGAATGCATGACATTCTCAAGTTCAGAACAAAATTCATACTTCCTATCCAGGTCTAAGTTTTAGTCCAGGTTGGGGCATATTTTTCCATTATTGAGCTGAAGGCTTCCCTAAAATGTCAGCGCCCCTTCAATACGGCTGGGGCGAACCAACCCATATATCCGTACCTTACCGGGGAGGGCGAACGGCTGGGGATTCGTGGCACTCACTTAAAATCAACCATCCTACATATTGTGGATGAAGTGGCTTCAATACAAAAAGACCCCCTATGAGGTTGAGGGCCGATTCATTCGAATGTGACATCACTAGACATCCGGTAAGGTACCAATGTATGGGTCGGTTCGCCCTAGCCCTTCAATACCTACCCATGAAAAACAGACAGTGTACTGCTCCACACAAAGTTGACTACAGAGCTGAAGTAAATGAAAGACAAGTGGAATGGGCTTGAAAATTGCCACTTATCCCATTAAATTAGATTTCTTTAGAGCAATACTCAACCATTTCCATGTTCAGGAAATGTTTTAAACCGTGCTAAGGAAAAAGGGTCTGAATATTCAGCTGCTACGTAAGCCAGAAGATGCTGTTTCCATATTGAAGTTTGAGGTCTTTAGTAGAAATACACCCCTAAGACAAACCCCTTGTCCTAAAGCAAGAAGGTTCCTCCTAAAAAACATCATCAAAAGATATTGCATTATAGGAAACAGCATATTACAGATTTTATTGACAAATATTCTTAGACAGTCTAGGATAGTAGTTCCCCTAAGGATTCAGAATTTTTAGGACATGATTACTATTACGAGCTTTGAAGTCCAGTGTAGACCTTTCTCCATTACCAATGTTCACTACATGTAGCCATTAGAGAACACAAACAGTAAAGAATACATCAATAATGTAATGAGAACATATCACTCACCTCACAGCCTCAACGACGACAGAAGTGAAAAATGTAAGTTCAAGCACTCGCAGCCTTGGGAGAAGCTCAATCGTTCTTATGAGTGTAGATGCTGCTGCAGCAATTTGTTCTTGGGACAACACTTCAGCCCTGCTCAGCCCCAAGCCTTCAACAGAACCACCCAAGAGCAAAAGCTCAAGCTGTGGACATAGTATTGCCTGTCATCAACAAAGACGATTGTTTCAACATGCTGCAAGCAGAGAATTATACAAAGTACCACTTCATCAGGGCTCATTATAAGTGATAATTAACTTCCTGCTATACAATATCCCCGATAACAGCTTTTCAGGGACAGCATTTCTAAAACCACTACGTTGGGCTACCTCACTGTTGATTCTGTATTATTAAACTAAAGCTCTAAGACTTACCACAGAGGCTAATTCAGGTGCACCAAGGCCAACACAATTGTTGAGGGCAAGTATTCGTAACCCAGCTCCAGTGCTGATGCTCTTCACACACTTTGCAAGATCCTCACTGTCACTTCTAGCAACTTCCTTCTCACTTCCTTTTTCCTGATCAATATCTTGGGGTAGGGACATTCGAGGAACATCTAGTCTATCCAAATGGCTGAGCAGCATGCAATGCAATCTAGATCCCTCAGACCCAGCAGCCACCAACAAGTTTCCAGCCGAAACAGGTCCCAGTCCGAAGCACCTTTGTAGACTTATACTGCAAGGTCCCGTCCTTATAGATGCCACAAGCATATCCGCAACCGCAGATGTCCTATACAATCCATGCTTCGATTAGACCCCAATAACATGAGATTAAACATAAAACAAATAATTCACTCATTCAGTCCTACATAGAAGGAGAAGATTACTCAAGTTATGTGGTACATTCATGTGTATTAATAGCAATAGCCTTAATATATAAACACTCAAAATTCAGAAGAGTCACAAAATCTAGTAATTCATGGTCTGCATTTGTGGTAGTCAAAACTACTTTTGAGAAACTGAAAAGGAGAACACTGCCCTCCTACCAAAATAATGGTCGCTTCACATGGGCAACAAGGAAGAGAAATTGATCTTTGCAAGTATCATAAACCTAGAGGGAAGGAAAAACTGATATGACATCCTGAAGGAATGAAGGTTACAATTTTTGGCAACCGTCGAGTATGAGACGCTGCAGACTTTGTAAATCTGCCAGTAATGTTCCCACATCTTCATCAACAAGTGAGCAACCTGCTACGTCAAGCACCTGGGTTCCACACATATATCTCCGGATTCCGCATAAAGCAGCTCTAACCCAAAATCCTGCAGTCTGTGGACTGTATCTGCCACTGGATTTGAATCCGAATACCTGTTAGCAATGGATGAAATTCTCCATTCAAGGTGATCATGAAGATTCTAATGACCTTGAAACCCTAAAATCAACATTCCTGAAGATTGTCACGCTGATTGTCTGAATAACACTGCAGCTTTCACATTTAAGCATTCCTAAAACATCAACTTTAAGCTACAGGCTAAGATTGACAGTTCAATACTGAACCTCTTGTAAAACCAATCTCTAGTGCAAGAAACTCACATTCCCCAACAAGTACACATGTATCTCGCCTTCTACATCGACACCATCAACACAAAATTGAGCTACTCATGTAATGGCAGAGTTGTGTTACACAAAAATCTCCAAGTATATCTATTTCAAAACTTAAAGTACCGACCAGTCACATGCGACTCTACTGCACCATATACCTAATCCAAGAGAAATGAAGGGCACCATCAATTTTCATGTAGTGTCTTTGAGCTCAGTCTGTCTGTCGACTGAGACTAAAACATTATGAGATGTAACAGGGGAAAGGTATGCAACATGTTGGTTGCCAGAATTGCACTCTGGCAAAGAAGTGAAAAAATACAACTTTTCAGAGGCAGTTGCATACTTGTTCTGCAATCTCGTTGACACAAAATTGAGCTACTTGTGTAATGGAAGGGTTGTCTCACACGAAAACCTCTAAGTATATCTATTTTGAAACAATCTAATAAAGTACCGACCAGTCACATGAGACTCCAATGGACCATGTACCTAATCCAAGAGAAATGGAGGACACCATCAATTTTCATGACTTATCTTCTGCTCAATCTCTCTGTTGGTTGAGACTATAATCTTATCAGATGCAACAGGGGAAATGTATACATGAAACAGGTGCACATGTACCTAGCCTTCTTCATTGGCACAATTGACACAAAATTGAGCTACTCACGTAATGGTAGAGTTCTCGCACACTAAAAGCTCCAAGTATATCTATTTTGAAAGAATCAACCATATAAGAAACCAACCAGTCACATGAGACTCCACTGCACCATATCATAATCCAAGAGAAATAAAGGGCACTATCAATTCTCATTACTTGTCTTCGAGCTCAGTCTGATGTGTCATAATGAGATGCAACAGGGGAAAGGTGCAAAACATGTCGGATGCTAGAATTGAACTCTGCCAAAGAAATGAAAAAAATCTGAAAATTCTGTGGAAATTGCATACTTGTTCTGCAGGGAGTCCTCGGAATTCCCCCCTGGAGGCTCTTCCGGCTGTCTAGGTCTTAAGCGAAGCTGGAAAGGGGCGGTGCGAGCGAGAGTCCAGAAGAGTTTACATGTGCAAAGTGCAGCTGCGACATCCACCGGGTCATTGAGATGGGCCAATATTGACCCCAAAACCACGGCAGGAAGGTCTGTGATATGAGTTATCATCAAGCTCGTCATCTTCCCCCGTGACAACACCACCATAATTTGGGTGGAGGGTTCCACTGCCCCCACCGGTTTCATTGCAAGCTCATTCATTGCAATAGGTTTACTCCCACATTATCAATATTATCGTTTTGGCAATTGCACATCACAAGCAAGTTCCCCCACCAACTCTGCAAACTCTGCCCAGAGGTGATGGTGATGTTTTTCTCCTTCTTCCAACATCGCCAAATTTGGTAATAACTCCCAGCTTCTGTCAGCGAAGTTTGAACATCAAAAATCATTCTGATCCAACATCACAGTTGTGCCATTCAAAAGTTGCATCATCATAGCCCCGCTGCCAACAGATTCTCCTCTCCTTGGAATCTCCGAACCTCTCCACTTCCCACACCCCAGTAGTAGCAGAACCCTAAATTACCTCCTCCTCAAAACCCAAAAGGATCAAAATCCAAGATGATTGCATGTGGTAAGTGTGCTCCAACTGAAGGAGGCCCAAAGATGGAGCCGATGAGTGTCTCGCTTCCGATGATTTGTTTACCCTAACCCTAAAATGCAAAACCCTGAACCGTTGCTCAGAATGCGAGGTTGAGCAAAGAACTTTGATGCATCAATGGCATGTGGGGTGAAGGGAAAGCTGGTATCAAGGAAGGAAAGGAAGGAAGGCGGTTGAGAGTGAAAGGGCACCACTGCCATCGCTGGCACCTCTTTGCAAAAAATAAAGTGTGTAGGCCTTATACGGTGGCACGTTTCTTAATTGGACACCTATATTTGAGTGATATAATATTTAGGTTTGAAGTGAAGAATGGACACCAAAAAGACACGTGTTATGACAGTTTATGTGGTCAAACTATAGACACTGGTTCAGGTTTTATAGTTAACACGAAATTGGGAGGTCTTTGTGACGGTTTCAAGATTAAAAGAAAGAGAAATTTTCCTTGATCTCTTAGGTTTTTTTGCACCTCAGATCTGATTCTGAAACTTGAAACGACAATTTGATGATTCATAGTTCCTAACTGGATGAAACAATCCCTGATCTGATCGAACAACCAAAATTGTTTGTGGAATTAGATGTGCTTACAATAGGGCGCACACACCTTAAACTCTTTAGGTTGGCTTTGTAGGCTGCGGGAGCCCTGTCCTCTGGAACTGGAGGGCACCTTACACGCCATAATACTGTAAAACTCCAATGTCACATTATGAGGTAGGATTGCACCCAAGACATTTGCCCACTTTCATCTTTCCACGAACATTGTGCCAAGGTGAACTTCTATAAGTCATGGTAAAGTTCATGCTATGGTCTTCAAATTGGGATTAAGTTATCAATCAGACAAAATCTGGGTTGAAAAGAAGGTAACCATTTTTATAAATACATTATCTCATTTTAGGAGCGCAAAATAGCAGGGTCTTCCCTCCAGCTTGTACCTGGACCTCACTTGGACCCATGTTGAGTCAAGCTTAAGTTAATTCAACCCAGCATGAGGTGCTGTAAGTTAGTTAATGGAACCAGTACCTAAATGATTCAAACCAGAATATTCTGAAAGGAACGTTGTAGCTGGAGAATTGTAGTGTAGATTGCAGCACACAAATAGCAAAAGGACTGCAGAAAAGAAACTCCCAGTAAGTGAATAATCAAGGTGTGTATGAGCTGAGACTGAGAGTCAAGCAGGTGATGACAAGATGGGCAGAAATCGTGACAAGTAAAATGCAATGAATTTAGTCACTCGATTCTTCCCCAATTCTTATTAGTATGAGCAACTTGGAAACTGACAATGGAAACAACATTATAGGTAATTGAGAGAATACAAGTGCCTAACTTGCAATATGACATCATCTGAAACTTGAAGTGACATCAGTTAATGACAGCAGCATCAGAGTGGAATCATAGTCAAATCAATGCAAGCTGATGCAAAAAGACTGTCATCTTGGATGGAACATGAGGAATTTGGTTATAGGTAAGTCATAGGTTGACAGAGTTGGCAGGATTGAAAACCCAGTTCCATTAAAACGAGAGGCCTGAAGTTGTGGGGAAGTTGAGGTGAGTGCAGGATGATTTGAGCAAGTAAAGTATGCAGCTCCATTGTGGGCACTTCCAACTTTGTAGACAATGCTGACTGTTGGATCAGTTTGGGAATTGTCACCTCAAGTTTGTAATTGTGAATCACACAAATATTCATTTCAAGTTTCAAAATCAAAGTTCAAATGCAAAAGATATTAGAGGTCAAAGTGAAAATCCTTTTTCACTTTTAAGTGATCACATAGGTCCTCCCAATCATGTTAACAATCGAACCTAGAATGGTGTCTATATACATCTTGAGCATCTAGTCCAATCTCATTACATTTATCCTAAAAAGGTCAGAAGCAACCATCCAGTGTTTGGAGGTGCATCTTGTCTTAGGTGTGATTCCAGACACTCTTCTGGTTCTGGATAATGATAGGTCCACCAACCTCGTGGCTCCTTAGAGATTTCCAAGCTCAAATGATGTGTTTCCAAGAGTAAAATGGTTAAACTCGGGACTGAACTCCGATGAAGTCAAGAATAGGAGGGAAACATTTTTCATCCTGTGTTTATTTACCATATCCTAACACACGAGAGGCAAGCTATAGACGACTAGAAATACATTGAAACTTGAGATTTTTTTCTCGTGTTTCACCCTCTATCTTGACCTTTCAAGGATAACTCTATTGATAACACAAGATGCCTTTTCAATGTCCATTCTCAAAGACAAGCCTTAGCTAACAAGTTATCACTCTTCTTAAGAACATAAGGTATGCATGTGTTATTTAGTTATCTTTCTTAATCAAACACCTAAATTTGATTGGTGTGTGGTTAGATGAGGATCAAAAAACAAACACCATAAAGACACATGTTTAAAAGACATTGGACTATGTCTTCACAGTTTATCAACTACTGCACACTCATTAATGAACTCAATTGGGAGGACCTATGTATCGAGTTGAAGGAATCAACAAACATGCACTTCTGATAACCATAACTAAATCAGGGGAGGCCGATCCAATTCTCGCTGATGGTTCATCGTAGATTGGCTAGTGCAACACAAGTTTCGTTGTGTAAATCCAATCGGTAGACGGTGGAGAACATGAGAAAGCGAAGCTAATAACACCCACATACCTTACCCTTAGCTAGGACTGCTGCAAGAGATGGGGATCTATTCGCAACTGGGCATGCACGCAAAGATCAGGTTTCATCCTCCAGGCAGTGTAAGCATCGCTCGAAGGCACGCCATTAATGAAGCTCCAGTCAAAACATTGCAAAAACAAAGCAAGGCCATGCTGGAAGTTGGCCATGCCCAGGTTGAGGCCCGGGCAACCTCGTCTGCCATAGCCAAAAGGGATGTAATGGAAATCACTTCCCTGCACAGTCAGTGTGGAGTTTGCAAACCGGTCAGGTGAGAACAACTTTGGGGAGTCCCAGAATTCAGGGTCTCTGCTCAATGCGTACAAGTTGATCATCACAGTGGAATTTGCTGGGATAGTGTAGCCTGCAACATGACATTGCTCAACGTTCGTGTGTGGAACCAGGAGCTGTGTTGGAGGGTACAGACGGAGTGTCTCCTTCACAACGTTCTGGAGGAACAGGAGTTTAGGTATGTCAGATTCTTGAACCACTCGTGTCTTTCCCACCACATCGTCAAGCTCATCTACTGCTTGCTTCATTAGATGTGGTTGTTTCATAAGCTCCTCCATGGCTCGTTCGATGCCCTTTGCCACCGAGTCACTCCCTGCAGCAAGTAGTACCTGGTACAGATGGTCATTGATGCCCCTCTGGATTAGCACACATTCTTGCATTGTAACAATAGATGTGCAGAAATATTACCTTCCCCCACCCGTTTGATGTGAAAATCGACAAATTTTTGGTTAGAAAAGCGTAATCATTTCGCACAAGGAAAAGGAAAACCTCAGGAGATCAATTCAGGTTATGGAGTGTCAGGGTAACTTCTTGCTGCTGATACAGATAGTTAGACTTTTTTGAGATCATCGATGACATTCTTGCAATGTAACAATAGATGTGCGGAAATACCTCCCCTACCCCCCAAGTATCATCAATGTATGAACCCATTCGATGTGAAAATCGAGAAATTTCTGGTTAGAGAAGTGCAATCTTTCCGTGAGGAAAGAAATCTAAGGAGATCATTGCAAGTTATGGGATGTCAGAGTCGCTCTGCAGCAAGTAATACCTGATACAGATAGTCAAACCTTATTGAGATCATTGATGCCCTCCGGATTAGCTGATATATTTTAAATAGAACAATAGATGTGCAGTCATACCTTCCTCCCCCTCCCCCTAAGTATCAGCAATGCATAAACCCATTCCATGTGAAAATCGTGAAAGTTAGAGAAGTACATTGTTTCCGTGAGGAAAAGAAAATCTCAGGAGATCATTCCAACTTAACGAATGTCAGAGTCACTTCCTGCAGCAAGTAATACCTGATACACATAGTCGAACCTTTTTAAGATCGTCGATGCCCTCTGGATTAGTTGACACTCTCGCATTGTAACAATAAATGTGCAGAAATACCTCCTCACCCCCTCTAAGTATCAGCAATGCATGAGCCCATTGAGCTTCTGTGTGGTCTAGAGCTAAATGTAGATATCCCATAACACATTCAAGTAGCGAATGATTCAACTTCCCAGAAAAGCCCCTGAAATAGAAAATCATTTTATACAGCTAAATATTACAAAATAAAACAGAGAGCTCAAACCTGAATAAAGGTGTTTGTTGTTCCAATCAAACATCTGTTGTTCAAACTAAAGGCACATGGATTCTCAAAAAGGGACTGTATTAATATGATATACCCAACTGCGATTATTTCACCACCGACTCCCGGAGTTCGACTTCCGGAAGTATATTATCTACAGCAATTATTTGAGAAGTTAGTTGAGTACAGATTTCAAACATGCAGTCTGTCAGGAGATGTGAAAATCAAGAAGTTTTTGGTTAGTGAAGTGTAATCTTTCCATGAGGAAAAGAAAATCTCAGGAGATCTTTGCAAGTTATGGAATGTCAATCACTCCTGCAGCAAGTACTACCTGAAACAGATAGTCTAACCTTTGTGAGATCATCGATGCCCGATGGAATAGTTGACACTCTTGCAATGTGACAATAGATGTCCAGAAATATTACCTTCGCCACAAAGTATCAGCAATGAATGAACTCATTCAATGCAAAACTCGAGGATTTTCGGGACAGAGAAATTGTGTATTCTTTCCGTGAGGAAAGTGAACCTCAGGAGATCATTGCAAGTTGTGGAGAGTTAGGGTATTAAGATCTGAGGCCGAACTGAAGGGCAAGTTAGGTACTCACAAAGACAACGGACTGAAGCTGGTCTTTGCTCAAGCGTTCTTCGCCTTCAAGAGACAAGAGCTTGCTCATGATGTCCCTTTCATTTGCACCATCATCAATCTCCTCCCGAGACCACTTGCTCATCTCCGTCCTTTTGAGGTCAATTAGATTCTCCAAACATCTTCGCAACTCCATTTCAGTATCCTTCATCTTGAGCTCCACGTGTTGCAAATTGAGCCACCGCAAGGCGGGGATGAAGTCACCGATGTTCACCGATTGCAAGTGTTTATTCATCTACATCACCACCACTTAACACATATCCAGTTTCACCATGACCAAGTGGATGCTAACTTAAACATCAAATTCAAGACGACACAATCTAAGCACCACTCTCATGGAAGCTTCTAAAGGATGACGACCATACCTCTTTAAATGAGACCAAGAAACTTTTAGCCTCCTCGGGGACCACCATGTCAAAGAATCTCCTTCCAAAGATCATACATAATGAGAGGTTAATCCCTAGGGTCGAGGCTGACGTCGTAAGGTTCACGCTACGCCCTGCCTCCGACTCATGTTGTATGCTATGCACCATTTTCAGCATCTGCACATATACCTTTCATTGTGTAATGAATTCTCACCCTCCGATGACTGAGCGCACATTGAAGGACTAGGCGCCATGCTGATGAAATGTCGTTCATTAACTGATTCATTTCAGCATAGGTCTTGAATGGAGGATGAATCACTTTGTGTCATCATAATATAGGATTCTTAAATTGGTTTAGTGACTGTTCACCCTAGATAAGCATCTTCGAGAGTTTCTACACTCGGTGAGATTCATTTTGGCAATTTCTTTTTAAGTTGAATCTTGGTAGATGGAAGAAAGCTTGGTCTGAAGGTAGTAACAATGAGGTGTCCACTAATGGGAGCTTGCCACTTGACAATACCTGGCAATCCTGCATGTAATCAAGGACCTTGACTCGATTCTTGGATTTATTCTTGAGGCTAGAGTAGAAGAGAACGTCCTTACACATCCTTAAGAATGCTAGGAACGACCCCTCTACTACAGTTATGTAGTGGAGTAATGAATTGTACAGATAATTGTGCATTATGGTTAATCTCTTGCTCGAAGATTGCCTGGTTCAAATCTCAAGTTTACAGGCTCCTCAAATCACAAGAATTGGAGTTCCAGAAGAATAGCAACTTTTTGTTGTTGTATGCTATGCACTATTTTCAGCATCTGGATATACTTTCAGTCCGTAATGAATGCTCAACCTTCGATGACTGAGCTCACATTGAATGACTAGGCGCCATGCCGATAAAATGTCGTTAATCAACTGATTCATTCCAGAATAGGATTCTCAATGCAACATGAATCACTTTGTGTTTAAAACGACTCTACTACTATGCAAGAAAGTAATGGTTTGTACACAAATATTGTGCATTACGGGTCTTGCTCGAAGATTGCCTGGTTCAAATCTCTAGTTTATAGGCTCCTCCGTCAAATCACAAGCAATTGAAGAATAGCAAAGAGGAATTGAAACCAAGTGAGAATTAGAGATCGTATTCTCAACCTTCGATGACTGAGAACACATGGAATGGGTAGGCGCTAATTGATTGTCGTTCATCAACTAATTCATTCCAGAATAGGACTCTGAACGCAAGATGAATCACTTTGTCTTCATAACAATTCTAGTGCTATGTAATTCGAGTAATGAACTGGGCATTACGAATAATCTCTTGCTCGAATATTGCCTGGTTCATATGTCAACTTTATAGGCTCCTCCGTCAAATAACAAGGACTGAAGTTCTCAGAAGAATAGCAAAAGCAATCGAAACCAAGTGAGAATTAGAGATCGATTTATCCACCTTCGATGACTGAGAGCCCATGGAATAAATAGGCGCCATGCCGATGAAATGTCGTTCATCAATTGCTTCATTCCAGAATAGAATTCTTGAATGCAACATGAACCACTTTATGTTTATAACGACTCTACGACTATGCAATCAAGTAGTACTCAACTTTATAGGTTCCTCCGTCAAATCAGAAGCACTGGAGTTTCAAAAAAATGGCAAGAACAATTCGAAACCAAGTGGGAATTAGAGATCGAATTCCGACCTGCTCCTGACGGATACTCAGAGATGCTGCAATCTTCTTTGGTGACAGAAGCTCCATCACGAACATCCGCCGCAGTTGCTGGTAATAAGGGTTACTTGCGTTCATTGAGATAAACGATGTGCCATTGAAGGAGACATACTTGCTGACAATCCGCTTCGGCCGGTTGGAGAATGCGAGGTCATGTGTCTTCAGAAACTCCATGGCCATTTTAGCACTGGATACCACCACCGTTGGCTTCACCCCCATCCATAGAAACACCAATCCTCCATACTTCTCCCCTAGCTTTGCAAACATGACCTCAGGAGGATCCGACATCGAGAGGGAGAGCAAGCTTCCCACAAGCGGCCATGGCCGGGGTCCCGGAGGATAATCATCAACATTCTGACGCCGAAGTCGCAGTACTACAATTCCGCTCGTGACACCTACAAGAAGAATCCAAATCCAAGTCCAAGTGTAATTTAGTTGCCAGTAGCTGCTGCCTGCAACCCCGCCCTTCGCCATAACCATTGCCATTGCGAAGCTTAACGGATGTCTGTCGAGTAGAAGGAGGCCATAAGATCAAAGTGGACACTAATAGTACAAAACTTTTGCAGATTCTTCGTGTCTTATGATATACGCATGATGATGCCTTGCCAGTTGAATGAGATCATTAAGGTACAGTCAAACCTCTATAAATGTTACAGGTCAGGGAGTAGCAAAAAAATAACATATATAGAATTATAACAAGTAACACTTATAGAATTCATACCGATGATTAATAACACTTCAAATTTCTGAAAATGAAGAACATAACGTTTTATAAAATAAAAAAAAGTACAAATGATAATACATAATTCAACTAAACTAATTTAAAGAAATAATCTATATAGTAGTAACTTGACGAGATTCTTCCAACTAAACTAACCGAAAAAAAGAGTCTATAGTAGTATGACGAGAAGCTTCCAAATGATGAGATGAAACTTCCTTCTGGAGTCCTTGAATGCTCACGATGTGTGATAGGGCATCATTTGGTCTTTGTTCAAAGTATTTCTTCAAAGTGTCTAGAGAACGCTCAGCAACACTCAAGCCTACAACTTCTTCTACCACATCAACCATAACCCCGTCAACATCAATTTCTTGATGTTTTGAGGAATGCATATCCAAAAACTCCTCATCGATAGGTTCATAGGGGTTGTTTAAATCAACCTCCATCTCATAATTGAGGTATTCATGAGCATTCATCATGTCACCCACCTCACTATCAGATGACAATAACATCAGTTGATGAAGTAGAGTAGCAACTTCATCAACCTCTACCAAGCGCCTAGCTTCCTCTATCTCCCTCTCAATAGAGATCGAAAGAACACCCGTGTGCCTCCAACAATTTTGAATTGTCGATGTGGTAACTCCCTTGAAAGTGCACAAGGAGGAAGGATCTCTAAATAAGAGAGAATATTTGACTTGTTCGCAAAGAATATGGGATAAAAGTGTTTACATGTTTAAAATATATGCTCTCATATATTATTACCTTGATTTTCTCAAAATTAACACTTATAGAGGTGCAATTAACAAAGAAGGGAGTAGAGCATGTTATAGCACTTAACACATAACACTCACTAGTCTTACCAATTGTGTTTTTGTAGGGGAGTAAAATTTTAACATATATGAAATTATAACGCTTATAGGGGTAACGCTTATAGAGGTTTGACTGTAATTGGGTCTTAAATGGACACTTTTAGCTCTGCACGTCCCACTTCTCATCGCATTTATAGCACGCAATCAGTGCAAAGTGATTCACATATCCAAATTGTCCCTGTAAGTAACTGTTTTTCTGAGTCATGATTTTGAAGCTTGTATGTCAGAGTGAAGATTCTCTTTCTTATCAAATGATCATATAGGTACCCTCAATTATGCTGACTATTCAAGAGCCTAGAACTAGCACGTGGTCCAATCTCTTTTGAGCACGATGATGTCTTGGTGTCCGTTCTTAGATTCACATCTAACCACACACCATTCAAATATAGATGTACATTTAAGATTGAGTAGCCGAGATGGGCCCACTTACCTTAAATCACTCAAATATCGAAGTGTGTCAGAATGCAGAAATTGTCAAACTCTCAACTATAGTGAAAGGTTTCTCAATCGAGGGAGAGGTAGAAAGCAAGTTGAGTAGATTATTCATCGAAATGAGGTGTAATCTTCCACAACAACAAAGAGAAGAGCAGTATCGTTAGGTTAGCAACTTTTTTAGATTGTCATTTGGTCATCCAGGCTGATGCCCCGATCACACCAAACTTTCCGTCCAGTTCCAGCTGTGAAATTGCTGAGGATTATGTTGAGAAATAGATGTTGGCCCACCACTTTTCACACCATTACAGCCGGAGATGTTGACGGATGGTGCCCAAAGCGGTTGGTGTGATCAGCCCCTGAGCTGGAAGAAGATCATTGTTTTGGAATTTGAGGCCTGAACTTCAAGTATTTTAAGCTCACAACATGGCCGATTTCGCTGCACATGTCTAAGAGCGGGAGACTTACGTGCTACATTTGAAACAACATTCTTTATCATTTTTTGTGTATTCTTATACTACACTCTTGTGAATTCTTACACGATCTTAACACTCAAATCTTGCGAGCCTGCGAGTAAGTTTAACTCGTATTATACAATTAGCTCTAAACTTCTCAAACTAAAGCTTAACAAAGCCTTGAGACTCATTGAAATTATTTTGGTAGTCAACCAAAGGTCTTTGGTTGTCAATTCTCCCAAATCATAATCCAAAACTTTTAGTTTTCAACCAAAATGATTATTCATGCATTTTCTTGCTATGGGTTGTCAAATTGGCTTAAGGCCTATTTTCGGTAGGTGGACCAAAGGTTAGTTGTTGGTTCTTCTACTATTACATGTAATTTTTTTGAAGGGAGATTATATTCTAGTGGGAATGGGTTTTGGTTCCTCTCGAGTTTTCTTTAAATTAGGAAGATGTGCGTGAGGTATCTCATGGAGATTTGTGAGAAGGATTCCATCAGTTTGTGAACTTTAAGAATGGGGATTGTGAGGTCCTTCAATTTTTTGATGGTTGTGGTATGTACGGAGCCTCTGATTTCAACTTTGATGATAATAGGGGTTAAGGTTGTCCAACCTTGTAGGGCTAGTGTTGGTTGGAGTGTGTCGTATTTTTCAAGTTGTCTTGTTATAGCAACTTGTGGGAATCTACTATTGCAGCATGTAAATTTGACTATTTGTGTCTTCATGTTTGGGTTGGGTGTAAATGGGGGTAATTCAACTGAGGGTGGTGTGCCAAGGATACATAGTATGTCTAGGCGAAGTCCAACGTGACATTTACATTTAAGTAGGTAGCATGTGCATGGGGAGGAGCCATGAAGGTATTGTATTATTTGGTGTTTATGAGTGTGAAGCATCTTGTTTTAGGGTGGGCAAGGAGAGTGTTGGCTAGTGTGCACTCTGCAACTTTGTTATGGCAGTTGGTGCAACATGAGAGTAGGTGAAGATTTATTGCCAGTTTGTTTGTAATGTGCATGGGTTGCAAAGTGGAGATGTTTTGTTTGAGAACATGTCTTTTGCAGTAGTTTCCTAAATACCCGCCATAATAAAAGTATAGGACTTGTGTTATTTGAGCATATGTGATCCATGGTGTGTCGCAAAAGAGATTGGACCAATTTTGGTGTCATTCTTTATTTGTGAGCCATTTTTCACGTTTGAGATTCTATTCAAGGCATGTGATAATAGAACATTGTTATATTTGTTTTCAATATATATTTTGAGGTTACAAATTGATTCGTCGTGTTGAGTAGATGTGTGTGTGTGGGGGGTGGGTGGATGGCCGATATGGTGTTTGGTGGCCTTTCCATGCCAAATTTGGCTAACTTGTCAGCCTTGTCATTGTTGAAGATTTTTGTGTGGGCTCAGACTTTTTTTTGATTCGGATGGTTGTGAAATGGCGCCACATAATAAGGTGGAATTCAATGAATCTCACCTATACTTTCAATGACTAACATGTGGCCCCGGGGGGTGAACTCTTCATTGGACACCTAAATGACGTATGTGGGTCACTAGGAATTGATACCCCCTATACATGAAAAAATTGTAGAGAAAAAAAAATATATTCATTGTGTTAATACTAAGCTTTCAATATAACGGTATAAGATGCCTCCACACATATCATACAAAATATAATTCATGAATAAAATATGCTTCATTACATACTAAATCCAATTGCACTTGCAGAGAAAAGAAGAATGTGAGGCCCAGAGGCATGGCTGAACCTCAAGTTTGAAGCGGAGGAGGTTGAAACCCCTAAAGACATCACAGCGATTGGCAGCTAAAATAGAGGAGAAGTCGGTGACAGTGGTCCCAGTGGCGAAGAAGCAAGGTGAACCAACATCATTATAGTGTAGACCGAATTCCCACCTGTCATTGAAGTGAAGATCTACCAGCAGAACAAGGCTTTGGGTACTACAAAACCTCGGAACCCTAGCCTCTCGAAGCGTGCTTGAGTACATATGAGACCTATGGCGGTAACATGGGTTACCACCGTCACCTGGGTGTGCGCGGATTACGATAGCTACCTCAAAATTGGTCCAAAACGGAAGAAAAGGGGCTCAAATTGTCGGGCTCGTCAAGCTCTATTCGCCCTCAAAACAACAACAATTTTTGAGGCTTCGGTTTTTGAGACTCCGCCGTACTAGAAGAGGGCGAACTTTGACCACTGCGACATTGCCAGCAAACACAAGAGCAAACACACACACAAACCCCAAAAGACGCAATGATGAACCCTATCCCATGTCCATGTTGTTGAGATTGCACTATTCACAAAGTGCAAGCCAAATGTTGGTCCTATTTTGGGCACCTTCCATGAATGTTTTTACTATTATTTTAATAGCATTTATGCACTTTTTAAATTCGGCAACCCGCCCTCCGGAATATTTATTTATTTATTTATTTTACGCACTTTATAAATTCGGTAACCCGGCTTACCGCCATAGGTCTCATATATCAACACATCGTTGAAATATAGTAATCTCCCGCTTAAGTACGCACTTTGAACTGGAGCCGTTGGTGCACACTTAGTTGGTAGGTGCATACTTTACTCATATCGCTTTCTAGACCCTCTGATTCAATGAATTGCAATGGGAAATGGATGAAACCTGAGGCAACCCGCTTGACCGAAGCCCAACGATGTGAAATAAGAAGAAATGAGCGGTTTTTTAAATATCGATGACGCAAACAACAAAGAATATTGTGTTGTTATGCTGGAGGACGTTGATGAAGTTCTAGAAACAATGCAAATTGAAAAAGAACCACCTATTGATGACGAAATCCAGTTATCGAGACATTTGATGAATATGAAAGTGCTACCGACTTCAAAGGCTTTGAAGCTCTATACAACATTAGGGGTTGTCACACCTCTTTCTTCCCATTCTCAATCTTCAGAGAATGGGGACGTGGCACGCTCTCCTTGAAAGGCGGAGGCCCATTCTCTGAAGATTGAGAATGGAGAAAACTTCTTCTCCTCCACGGGTGAAGAATGGAGAATGGAGAAAACTTCTTGTGTGAAAGTTTTACTGCAAAGCTTCTATTTTTCACATGGGGTCGCTTCTTTCACCGCTGGAGGTGCTTCTTGCACCGCTTCTTGCACCGCTTCTTGCACCGCTTCAGACCTTGGACAGCTAACTAAGTGGCCAGCTATTTAGTTAGCTAAAAGCTCCAACTAGCTAAAGCTACGTAGGAATTTGGTGCCTCAAAATAATAGCTAGCTAAAACTAAGTGCCATAATCAGGGCGAGGAAAGGTAGCTAGCTAAAGCTAGCTGAAATCTGAAACATACATTATTTTTTTAATATTAGGGCGGATCCCATATAGCAAAAACCTTGTTGTCCAACTTGACACCCACTTAGTTAGATGTCCAAGGGCTGCAATTTAGGTTTCAATTATGGTATCTGCAATCAATTTTCTGTAGACCATTTCCAAACTAACTCTTTTGGAAACTCTCAATTTTTACATTGAGATGTTTGTGTAGAAATCTCAATACACGTGGCACGGTCTTCACTGTTTCTAATAGTCAATAGTCACATAGGAGAATCTAGTAAGATCATTAGTGTTAGCCGCTCACCCTAAGTGGGCATTTAATTAGGAACAATCTTCTAGATTAGTTAGTCAAGCTCATAATTAGGAACAATCTTCTAGGTAGGTTAGTCAAGATCATGGTTGGGCTCACTTGTATATAATGAGTGATGTAGCACCAGTGCTAGTTGAAAGTGAGGAAGCCAATGTATACGTGTGGATTTAAAACTTTTAAATTTCCTTGTGCAACAACATGAAAATAGAGAGGCAACTGAGAGCAATACAACCAAATATATATTGTTTGGTTTCATTTGAATGGATTTTCCTCTGGTTTAGAATGAATATGCATGTCACACAACTTTTTAGCTAGTCGAAGCTAAGTGAAAATGAGATTCCGGAAAATTTAGCTAGCTAAAGCTAAGTAAGAATCCTAGGTTCAATGAACCTAGCTAGCTAAAGCTAAGTGACAAATAGGGGCCTGAAAAATTTAGCTAGGTGATGCTAGTTGGCCAGCTATCCAAGGTCTGCACCGCTTCTTACCACATGTTGACTCACGGGTAATTCCCATTCTCCATTCTCCATTCTCCACGGGCCACAATAGGGGTGTCACACCTTTCTCCGTGGAGAAGCTATCCTATTGGCTCCTCTTTTTCCTCATTCTCTATTCTCCATTCTCCGAGGAGGTGTGACAACCCCTATTGTCCTCGACATCGACGACCAATTGCTTTGCTCCGATGTTCAAACAGAAGCTGGATAGATGTATGATGAATTGCGATGATCGTTTGAGACGTTTTAGCGAAACGTTAACAAACTAACATTGAATGTCAAGTGTAAAAAATTCATGCATTCGTGGCAAATGACTCTGCATGACATGTTCAAACAATAAAGCATGAACCTTGATTTTTGTCAAAAAAATTGCGCACTTAACCGGGATGTGTACTTAAATGGGTGCGTACTTAAGCGGGAGAATACTGTACACTTTATTTTGCAGGTGATAAAAAATGTGTCCAGGTGCACATTGCAAAATTGCAATCAAATTACAAGAAACCTCAACCCTACAACATAGTAAGTGAACCTGAACAAAATTCCTTCCCAAATCGCTTACAAGTAGAAAAACACTTCCAAGAGAACAAACCCGCACAGGAATTCCAATGTGCAACACCATGAGCCAGAATATGCAAACCCTCTTCCTCGAAACCCCAGCCCCTCTTTCGATTAATCCTCAAAATCACAAACTAACATCTGCCACATGCCACAAACCGCTTCTTATGTCCTAACATCCACAGCAAACCCTCCACTCCCTCCACGAGATACAAAACTCAAACATCCACAATGTACTCCCAAATTCTATTGAACCTCTGATAAGCCACTTACAACCCACTAACTGTCACAACTTGGTTGTAAGCAACAGTAAGGTGAAGTGTAGGTGTTGATTGAAGAACTCAAAACACCATATCATTACAAAACCCTCACATCATAATTTGAATTTCGAATTAGCTCAACATCATTTTTGCCAATTCACGTTTCAAATGTTGTGAAGTCATCAAAACACGATAGGACTTGAAGTTGAAGCAAATGCATACATGTTGACTAAAGATTGGGAGCATCCACATACATGCATGAGGAACTCTCTAAAGATTGACAACCCACAATCACAATTGTACTCACAAAGTTGATGCAAGTAGGTTTACAAGTCTGAAGTTGGTGCGAAAGAAGAACCCTAAAACTTAATTGTTGATTCATGCATTGCTTGTAGATAATCTAATATGGGCTTTGGATGCCAACCTGTGTAGGTCCTATATTTCCCATGCCATAAAGATAGGCTTTTTAGGGGGGGGGCTTTCCCATAAAGTAGGATGAGAGTCATCCGTGAGGCCTTCATCAACCGGGGGTACGAGTGTAGTAGTTGGTTCACCCTACATACTTTTTTTTCAGCTAATTGTGTCAAAAAGCAACCATATCTTAAACAAACTTATTTTTCAAGTGCATTATTTGAATCGGTTGAATACCTTGATGTTTGATCTAAGTTTGAACACACAACTTGGGTGCCCTTGGATGCAAATACATGCATTGTATTTTGACCATCAATATCTAGTATGAGTATGTTTTATTTACCCCTTCACATATTGAGACAATGTAAATAACAAGAGTTGAAATCCGCAAATACCTAAAGTACGATTTTTGAACGTGGTGAAGCATGTATAAATTGTGTATATGGCCATATATTGAGACCCCACATCCTTTAAGGTTAACCCTTAAAAGTCTCCCAAAGGCCCAATTTGGGCTTCAAGGTAGTGTCATGTAGGAGGGTTTACCATTACTTTCATCATTCAATCCCACCTCCCCACCAATGGAGACTTGACCACACGGCCGATGAGCTACCTCATGTGTTAGCTAGTTCTCTTAGGGACCACCTGCACCACCTAGTTAACAAAATTAGATAACTTATGCACAGGTGACGATTAGCTAACTAAAATCCTAGTTAACAAAAATTATGGTCAAATCAACCCCACCACCTAGTTAGTAGGATTCACTAACATTATGAGTTAGTGAGAATCAACTAACACATATACTAGCTAATCGATCTCAAACCCACATTCCATGTTAAGACTAACCAAAGGGTGACCAATTTAAGAAGGGAGTTAAATTGACCGGCCAAAGTTGCACTCATCTTGGCCAAGTTTTGTACATCACAATGATTACGAAAATTATGATTTTTGTAGCCCACACCATTTGTATTTTGTAATAGTTAAATTAAACTCAAATATGATTCAAATACTAACTACATAAATGTGCACACTAAAAATGATATCATAATATTATTTTTTAGAAGAATATTTTATGATTTAAAATGTATGCTAATTTAGGATCATATAAGAAATAGTGTGTTCCATCTCATAGTGGAATGAAGAAGAGATGGGGAAATGAGAGGCGGGCATTCAAGGAAAAAAATCGGCGAATTATTGGTAAAAAAAAAAGTTAGGATTAGGGTTACGGATTAGTTAAGATTTTTTCACAAAAGCAAGGTCCAAAAAGTTAGACAACTCTAGTTTTTATAACTTTCATATAAACCTAATATTTAACTAGGTGGTGTGGGCTTGAGACTAATTAGCTCTAGTATAAGCTAGCTACCTCACATGTTAGCTAATTCTCTTAACCAAACGGTGTAGGCAGAATATAACCAATTCAAATGGTTACTTACTCTAACTGAAGCCTTAACCATGAAGTGTGGGTGAATTCTTAGGGAGGTGTGTTAACTACACTAATTTTTCCAATTAGTGTGTGTTACTATTCAAAGTTACATAGTGCTATAAGAATTTAATGTAAATGTCATATTTTACCAAGCAATGTCATTTTTGTTATATAATGTCCAAACAACCTATTGAACTTTCATTAGTAAAAATTGAACTCCTGAGTATGACTTTATTACATTGCGTAACTCTAAATAATAACACACACTAATTGGGATAATCATATAACAAGCCCTTGAAACTCCTTAAGACTAATGACTCGCTTACCTAACCATTTCTACATTAGTGTGGACCCAATTTTGCTTAGCAAGCATCTTAGATAAATTGCTTGCTAACTACACTAAATATGATGTTTAGTGACACCAATTCTAATTGTCTTGCTCAATACTAATTGCAAACCACAGTGTAGTGTCACCAACACTAAATGTTAACCCAACATTATTTGTCATTCCTTGTAAATTTTTTTGAGGGATTATAGATTCACAATGTTGCAATTACTGTCACTTATGAAGTGACTTTTCAACCAGATTTCAATCATTCATGATGATATTTCATCACAAGTTGCCAATGGATGAACTCATCCATCATCCTCGACAATATTTGTTCACTTATCCATAAGAAGTGTCATCCAAAAAGTTACCATAGTGACATAAAATGCCATATGACACTAACTATCATATTTAGTGTAGCTTGTGGCCGGGCCTTTAGGGGCTGGTTCACACAGGGTCCCAAGTCCTAAGTTCCAAGTCCCAAGTCACATGAGGTCAATCCATGCTATCTCAACCGTTGAGAGCATGGAAATTGGGACTTACGACTGCACACGGGGTCCCAAGTCCTAAGTCCCAACTATGACATGGATGCCTATATTTACAACACTTTTTGGAGGTGAGGCTTGGGACTTGAGTTGAGAGTTGGATCAAGCAAAAAGCTAGACCCAACTCTCAACCCAAGTCCCGCAAATATTTTTGCCTAAGGGTTAACTCGCCAAGGAAGCAAGTAATATCCTGTAAAATAGAATATTCTCTTTGATTTGGGGAAGCATCTGAGATTTTTGATGGATTGGAAGCAGTGTAAGCTTCAAACACTACAAGGAATGGGGTCCTTTCCCACATCAAAATGTTTTTGCAAACACTGTCATTTATGTGTCATTTTGATGTGGGAAAGGACCCCCATTCCTTGTAGTGAAAGTCTATTGTTGAGTCATGAGCAAGCAATTTCCTACAGGAATTGCCTCTCACCATCCCAATGCAATTCAGTGAATTGATTTAATCAAACCCCATGAAGTTAGTTGAATGTGCTAGAGGTTGCCTCGGAACTTAACCTAGGTCAAGGAGGTCTTCCACAAACACTTTTAGCTCCATAATATTACTCAACTGATGAGTTGTGTTCAGGTGCCCTGACTTCAAATGCAATCTGAAGCACTGGGATTCCGGTATTTGAAGGCTTTATTAATCTACTGCGGGGTCCATGAACACAACTCATCGGCTAAGTAATGTTATGTCTGCACCCACTTCTTGAGGGATAAAAAATACGAAACGAGTTCAAAGCTGATTAGCAAATTCAAATCGTGTTTGTAAGTCATTTTTCTCATAACCGATCACTCATCCAAGAGCAAAAGCGTTGTTAAAACTCGTCATACTATTTCATCTAGGAGGCACAATGTCATCCATAATTTCTAGATTATGTCTAATTTTTCTCATAACTGATCACTCATCCAAGAGCAAAAGCGTTGTTAAAACTTGTCATACTATTTCATCTAGGAGGCACAATGTCATCCATAATTTCTAGATTATGTCTAAGTTGATGGGTTATTCAAGTGATAACCAACTCGAGTAGGTGGATAACTCGTTGGTTATCTAGTCCATAATCATAACATTACTTAGCGACGTGGCCCCTCAAAATGTAACAGTCGGATGCTGGGAGTTTAGTCTGAATCTGAGTCTTCCTGCGTAGCTTTTCAAGCATCCGACTGTTATATTTTGAGGGCCCACAGAACAAGAGTTGCATGCTAAGTAATGTTATGATGTTCATGGCTCATAAATACCTTATTTATTATCAAAGCGAAGATTCTCTTTCTCATGAAATGATTATCCCGTGATTGCAACTTACCTAGCAATGAGGCCGTGGCGGTGCCTTCGCTACCTTGCCTTGCCTGGCAAGCCTTTCACTTGGGCTGCACTCTTCCCTACAAAAACATCTCTGCTATAAAAACATACCCATCTCATCCTGAATTCATCATCTTCGGATTCTCTCCTCTTGTTATCTTACCTTACATCGCACAGAACAATTCAAGACCCATCACTGTTGTGTGCTCATCAATACTATCTTAGGGTTGGTGTGACGAGTTTTATTGTTGAATAAATCATTCACAATTGCACTGATTACTACACATCTCCCCGAGCTCGGCTTAATTTGTCTTTGTTTCTGCGAGTTTCAGAGAATCATCTTGTAGACGCCGTTGTTGGTTGTTCATTACGTGCACGGATTACGTTGACAGAAATAATGACGGTGGTCACAGACACTACGATGCCGATGCCGGTGGCGGTGGGTGGCGGTCCTGGTTGTGGTAGTGGATTTCCCCACCATCACCAATATTGCCACCCCCCACCGCCCCCTTTTGCATTTTGTCCTCCAAACGGCCATCTTGGCCGCTCACATTGCCGACTACCGTTTAATGCTCCTGCGTTAAGCCCGCTTGATTTAATTCATCAGAGTCCGAGTCCGAGTCCGGTGGATCTCATGGGGTCGTCCCTGTTTGGTCAATCTTGGCCACCATCAGCTTCTTTTGTTCCTTTTCATCCGCCAACTCCAAGCACATTTTCCATGGCTCCGAATTTCAATGCTTTCGCAGATTGTGATCAAACATGTGTACAACTACCTAGTCGTCCTCCTGCTCTTCCTCCTTTTGCAGATCTCGCACTGCATCTTGGTGAGAGCCGAGAATTCCCACCTCCGATGTTCCCCCCTTTCCAATTTCACCACCCCGACAATCTTCCCAATCTTGGAAATTATTGTCGGATTTGTGGACCCCCGCCTCCGCCTCTGCCTCGAGTTGAGCTAAATTTTCCATCGCCACTAGGCCATCCTCACCATTATCAAATTCTTCATGGACCACTGCTACCACCACCACCTCCTCATCATTGTCAAACTTGCGGACAATCACCTCCATCGCGGCCTCCTTTTGGGCTACCCTGGCCTCCCTACAACTTTTGTCACGGACCGCATCAAATTCCTTGCAGCGCTTGTGTCCATCCTCCCTCATGTTCAATCTGCGAGACTCCAATTCCTTTTTTTCATCTTCACCATCATCCTTCTGACGATGAGACGAAGAATTGTCCTTTTCGTGCTGGACTTGCTCCAATATTTGACTCCAATAGCACGGCTCCATGTAACGATGGTGGATTCAAATTGGATGGAATTTTTTCGCTCCACCATTTAAATCATGGCCCTGCTCCAGCCCTACCGTTTGGCCTCCCACCGTCTTTTGGCGGATTTCGAGGCCCACAATCTTATCATTGCGGCAATGCCATTAATGTCGATGGGATCGGTCCATGTCATCATACTGGTGATTGCCAAATTCTTTGTGGACCACCACCTCCATCTTGGCCTCCTTTTGGGCTACCTTGGCCTGCCTGCGAGATTAGTCACAGACCACCTGAAATTTCTCGCAATCCTCACCACCTTGGTGTCCAACCTCCTATGAACTCCTGCCCAATTTGTGAGCCTCCGATTCCGTATTCCGACCTTCATCACCATCCTTCTAACGACGAGTCAAAAAATCCTCCTCTTCGCACTTCTGCTCCAATATTCGGTTCGACCAATGGCACGCCTCCACGTTGCGATGGTGGAACCAATTTGGATGGTTTTGCCGGTTCGGTCCAATCCAATCACCGTGGCCCTGCTCCGGCTAGTCTACCGCTTGGCCCACCGCTGGTGTTTGGCGGTTTTCGAGGCCCAAGTTTTTATCATCCGCGTGGTCACGTCATTGATAATGTCAATGGGATGGGTCCATGTCATCATCATCAAGTAGGTCTACATAGCTCCGCAACTCCTGTGAGCTCTGGCCTCTCAGGTGACCATGTTGTGAAGAATATCACTACTGAACACTTGATAAATTCACAAGGCAACGTGAGCGAGGGATCAGGTGATAAGTCGAGTCAACAAGATGGATTGAAAAGTGACAACAATTTGGATCCCTCACGGTGATGAGATATTGAACGTACCAAAGATGATCGGTTCACCTCTATATATTTTTCACCTCCGTTTCGAATAGTATCCCATAAATATTTAAAGAAAAGGATTTCTTTAGAGGTGCCATATCGTTGGAAAGATGTCTAGTGCATATAGTCTAACAAAAACAAGTATGATCTTACTTCCTTCCGTCCTCTCCACTTCCTTGTAATGGGCTTGTAACTTTCCCTCTCTCCATTTCTTCCTTTGCCCTCATATAGCTTACATTGTGTTCAAGTAAGATCTACTAAAAATTCCAAGATTATAGGTAAGTTCTTCATGAGTTATTGTAATTGAAGATACTATTGATGAAATATTTATAACATTACATGGTTGATTTATACAATGATATAAAATATGTAAGCACACCCATCTTAAAACTTACATAAGTTATGTAGTTTACACGCAAAGATTTGTGACAACCATGTAAGTTGAAGGTGGATATTTCTTACACAAATTTCTTTCTTTTTAAACAAATTAACATCAGAGACTAGTCTACTAAGATTAAGTTGGGATAAATCAACTGTAAACATATAGGGGACCTAGGTTTTAAATGGATCCCTCTACCATTACTAAGGTAAGCCCATTTTATAGTGGTGCCCGTGGAGGTTTAGAGTATATTTTCTCTTGACGAGAGTTATTTAATGATATACTCTGGCAGCATCGACCTGGCAATAGTATTGAAATGACATAATTTGGACCTTAACCCTTAAAGGTCAAAGGGGGGGGGGTGAGAGGGCCTCTCCCATCAGCCTATGTTTACCCCATTTCAGACCTCCATGTAATTCTTTTAGTGCGATCGGCATATATATTTAGATATGGAATTTTGAGATACACATTATGGGGATTTTTTTTTGCAATTCCGACATGTTTTGACGCTATTTTATGGTCAAATAGTTTAGGGTCAATGAGGCCCTGAGAGGACCGCTCCGTCGTTTAAGAGTTAACAGAAGAGACATGGAAAGTGATCATCACAAGATCCATTGAGCAAGATTGATGTCATGGACACATCTTATTACTAATAGATCTCAAGAAGATGTTCAAACAGTGGCTTGAAGACTAGAGCAACTTGTATCCACTGGCAACTGATTGGTCTCCTACATTCGAGACCATTTCCAAAAAAAATTGTTTCACCTTTCATTTTGATAAGAAAGTGGTTTTAAACCACAATTATTTCTTCATCTCAATTGCAGGAACTTGTTTAATCTACCCAGTCGTATGTGTTGATGATACGTATCCTGATGTATTTCATAGCTATTGCAGGGCCGGGGATTCGTGGCACTCAAGTAAAGTCATCCGGTAACAAAAATTGGATGAGTCCATCAAGAAGCTCAGCTGGAGCTTATTTTAGTGAAACACCTCCGAGTTGGCATGTAAGACCCCATTTTTTCCTTATAGCTATTGTAAACTATTAGCTATTTTGTAAATATCAATTAGTTGGCAAGGGGCCATGATATGGATTTGGATGCTCTAATTAAGCCTATTTTCTAACCTCCCATGATGTGGCTTGGATTTCACATGGTTATTCTGATAAATAATGCAAGTTGTCAACGTGTGCAACGTGTGGTTATGACGTGTCATCATAGACATTTTTTTTGCTCACAACTCATATATTTTGTACGGGTGTGATTGTTCAAACATTTGTAATATGTCAAAATAATATATGTCACCTTATGATAAATTGGTGAACTCAAAAAATAAACTCAATATAATGACTATTATTATTATTATTATTCTATTTTTATATAATGAAATTAATTTTAAAATAATTAATATGCACTGTGTGATTTTAAGATAATACAATATGTGATGATGATAAAATATTACAATAACTCAGATAAGCTATAGTCAGAAACTTATGATTTTCTGAGTATACCCCATCCATCACCTTATTCCAAGAGTCAATTTCCAAATAACATATCATTTGTTTATACCTCATATTATATTTCCTAAAACATAAAATTGATTTCTATATAAAATTTGTTGTTATATGTTTTATGTTTTATCTTCATTGTTTCACTTTGGTTATCTTATGAACACTTGCACTAATCTATCATGAGAATGACAAAGATAAATTCAAATGATAAGTTGCAAAAATTATAACTTCAATATTGATGTGGATTTTATAATGTTTTTGATCTCCAAGTTAATTACATGCTTCAATGATGGTTTCACTTCCGGAATGAAATCCCAATCAATTGCTTATTTACTAATTGAAAGTGCATATATATATATATATATATATATTGGATCTTAGACCTTCAAGTGAAGTGCACTCAATATGGGATTTGTTGTCAAACGACCTTCAAGAATGCAAGAGCAATATTTTTTTTCAAAATTGGGCGGGGTGGGCAACAATTTTTGGTCCGCTCATGCTAATCTCTTAAAAATAACCGGACTAGTAGTGATGGGTTGGCAACCCATGATGCACCCACTTGCTTTCATATAAGGCATTGTTTTTTTTATGTCTAACCCCTTTATATTATTGTCTTAAGTATTAGATTAGACTAGAATTATTTAAAACTACTAAAGCTTGTTATTTGCGAAACCCTTGAGACAAGGAGCCGACGACGTAAGGTAGTGTCTAAAGTAGTTTATCTCATCCGCAAAGATGAATGAACTCTCACTAATGAGAATACATGAGTGCCACGAATCCCCAGCCGCTATTGCAGGATAAGCATGTTGAATACTTGGTATTTGTTTGCATGCAACTATCTGGTTCGCAGCGATTGTGACACATGAGCTGGCACTGGACTGTTCTCTGAGTGATCATGTGGCGTTTTGTTTTGAGTTGTTGGATTCATTGCAGTGTGAAGTGTATTCAACTGTTCTTTATGAGGTCATATAATCTTTCTGCCAGACATAATGTTTTTCGAATCTACACATTGCCACATTTCAATTTTGTCTTTCCACATAACTTATTCTTACACATTGAATCTTGTGAACTTTCAGTATAGTGCCTTAGTAGTCCACCACCATCAAAAATGCTAACAGTTTACAGTCACCACATCAAACCTATTCTTTCGACAAATTAATATCACCTCGTCAAGTAGAAAAGGTTTTGAATCCCTGTGCATGTAACCAGAGCATGACAAACATAACAAAGCACCCTCAAATTCAGTGATGTCCTCAATGAGAATCAATCCTCAACCAAGAAATGATGACTCCCTAAAAATTCAACTAGAGCCTAACAAGCATAACAAAAGACCTTCAAGTTTACATTATTCATGCCACTGCACAATAATTTCATTGACAACCTAAAGTAAGAGATGGCTTATGCCTTTTGTGATGAACTCCAAAGTGCTCAACCCAAGGTATTTGCCATCCCAACCCATGTGCAAGACAAGCAATTTATCTCCTCCTTTTCACTTATTCTTCAAAATGATCATGTAGGGGACAATTTTCACTGCCCTGGTACATGCCAACATTCAAATAAACAACCAACCATCTCAATATCCAAATTTAACTAATGCACATTTGACAATACAAATCACAGGTTCTAAATACATATATCAATATTCTTTGGGTTGTGTTTTTTGCTACCTAAATCATATATTGTCATCAACTGTTGGATGGAGCATCACGGAGCCTTTAATATTGATATGATGCCATAAGACACTAAAATCTACATGTACACATAAGGTACTTCTGTGGGAATCACTATTACACAACATGTATCACGCCATCTGCCTTAGTATTTACATCCTATACAATTGTCACTCCCATAGGTTCAAACCTATAGTCATTAAATCTACATGTATCACGCCATCTGCCTTAGTATTTACATCCTATACAATTGTCACTCCCATAGGTTCAAACCTATAGTCATTAAATCTACATGTACACATAAGGTACTCCTGTGGGAATCACTATCACACAATAAGTACCACGCCATCTGCCTTGGTATTTATATCCTATACAATTGTCAGTCCCATAGGTTCAAACCTATAGTCATTCTAGCCCTATCCTAGATACCTATATACAAATAAACCATTAATTTTTATCTTTAATCCACCCATCTCCACAATTGAAGAAGACTTGCTTGTGTGAAAGAAACACACCGTCGTGGTTGCCTTTGCACTAAGTCTAGTGAATTAATTAACATAAATCACTTCAACAATAGCAATCAGAGCCCCGCACATTTTTCAAGATACTCTAGGGCAACATTGTAGAAGCCAGCCATCGTCTTGTACTTATATATGGATTCAGGTAAAGCTTCCAAAGCTCGAACCATCTTCGCTGCTAATGTTGGCCGGGACTCAAAGACACTCAATGGTTTTATGTACGTCCGAATAGTGAATAAAATTGCTCCAGTTCTGCACAAGTATATACAAGAAGGTGAATCATGATTCATCTGTTGTATGCCAAACTACAATTTCCACACGGTATTTAAGTGGCTCTCAACCAGAGTATTTACTAAAAGCCAAAGGAGGAACCACTTTACAGTATAGGCAATACATCTTATGTAGATTCCGACAAAAAATCATAATGAAACATGGTAACCATGAATTTTTAATTGCACATGGTAGTATGCTCATAGAGATGGAGCTGTCTCACCTTGGAAGACGGATCAGAGTTTCTCTTTCACAACGTGTGTAGAGACGTGAACCCGCATTTCCATTATCAATAGAAAACCCATTCGGGTTCCTCACTTTGCCTTGTATAGCAGCATAAATATCCTTCTGAGCATCATACATGAAATGAACTCATCAGCCATTAGCATCCGTAATTCATGTGGTAGTAGCCTACATGTAATTTTTAGAGTTTAGACTTCCAAAAAGTAAAAGAGACAGGAGTCTTAACTTCACTAGAATAAAATACTACTCAGGTTGTTTGATAAAGCCTCTTCACACTCAACATGTTGAGTGCCTCACAAAGTTCTAGCATTGCATAACTTCCATCGGGAAGAGATTATACATGGCCTCCACCCAAAGTTTCTTAAGGTGAACCACACATTCAAACACATCCACCTCCGTCAGAACATGTCATATGATCCAACAAATTGTTCAAAATATTTTAAATGATATGCATAACCTTTCCGATAGCACTTGATTTTGATGCACCTTACCACCTATGGTCCACCGAATCAAGGTGGAGGTATCCGGGTGAACCGGATGTTTCCTACCAACCATGCAGGAACCCTAGGGGCTTGGAGATAGATACATGCAGGCTTGTGTTGTGGCCGTTCAAGGCATTCACTTTTGAAAGGAGGCAAAAATCTTTGAGGGCCTTCAAATTCTCGTGATACCGATTTGGGATTACATATAGACTTAGAACAATTTGAAGATGAAGCAACACCATAAGTCACACCAGAGGCACCATTGGAGTCATCTCTTCGTGCTACGATGTAGAGGTATGACTAATTTGAGGGAGATTCCTACCTCATTCAGAGGTTGGAAGAGAGTGGGATCGTCTACAATGGTCCAATTGGCACGCCACACAGGTTTTCCCACCTTCAATCGGTTCATGAAGTGGTTTACGGATGGCCCAATCTTATCCTCGTATAATGGCACCGGCATGTGAATTCCAATCATGTCCATGCCCAATTTCTCGAGCAAATGCCACCTCTGTGGAAATAGCACCGCACCCGACACCAACCTCAATACACCATCCACTGGCATGAGCAAGCAGATGTCCTCCTGCGAGGGACAGCTAACACTAAGGTAAGTGGGCCTTAAACAGACACTTTTAGCTCTGCACCCACTTCTCGTAGATATGAAATATACAAGTAGTGTGAGATGATATGCAAATCCAAATTGTGTCCATAGCCATTTTCCTTCTGATTTTCGGAGTTCATATCAATATCCTACCCATTCTCAAAGTGAAGATTCTCTTTCTTAATAAATGATCATATAGGTCCCTTTAGTTATGTTGACTATTGACCATGCTCCACTGAAATATAGATAGCCATTTAACTGAAATAGGCCCGTTTTTACTACCATCAGAACTAAGGTGGAAAATAACCGACTGGTGGAAGGCCTTGCTAATATAGGTATGTTGCAACTTTGGATGTGGTATAATGAGTTTAGGGCCTGAAGGGCGCAGCATCACAAACCTCTATATCCAGATATTACCAATGATTTCACATGGATGCAATCACATCAGACTCCAACATTAAATCAATGCCTACCAATCAAAGACGTTGCAATTTTTCTCTTTTGGTTCTATATTCAATAGTTGCAAGGTCCAAAAGGATGAAGTGTGGATTGATATGCTGAATGAATCGCTATCAGCAAAAAGTTGATTTAGTACTACAAAGATATCAATCCCTTCAGGGTATGTAACGTCACTAACTCACAGTAAAAGCCCGCCGCTTGCATTTTGAGATGAGATTCCCAACACCCACCTGGATGAGACGTGCCGCGACTTCGAGTGGGTCAAGTTTCCTATCCAAAATGTTGAAAGATTCTCCACTTGACAAATTATGCAATGTATTTCCACTTTGCGCAAACCGGTCTGGAAACTGCATTGGAAGAAACTCTGCCAACATCTCCAGCACCTCCCAATTCGCCTCCGTGGCCTCGGCTCGGCTTGCGATGGCAACTGACTTTCGAGTCTCCAAAATTTCCCGTCGCAAGGCCATTTCTTCGTCGTAAAACACGTCAATCTCGATCCAATTTTTCATGTCCAGAGGCTCCAAGCCCATCATCATCTTATATGGCACTTTCAGTGGTAAGTACTCAAATGTACCTGAAGCATAAATAATGTTAGCTAACTAGATTAGTTCTCAATATTAGTCGACATGTCATTGTTGCCTATCTTTGGACAAAGCCTTTGCCCATCTACCAACATTGAATTGAAGCATAGCATGCCTGAATGGAATCATTCCTAGTTTATCCGGATTTAGCTAAGACCTATTCCATTTGTCCTGGAACTTAAATAGGCTACCTAAAAACATAGCACCACCGGAGGTTACATGTCATGTTGGACTCCGCTACGACATAGAATAGAGAAATTTAGTGGTGCCAAGCCATTGTAATACACACAAAGATAATCCTTGTGAGCTTGCACTCTTTCTAATTTGGGCTCAAGGAACCAATCTCCAAGAATTAGGACCACCCTCATTTCTAAGATCAAAAAGCCAAACATTGGCTAGTGGCAAGCTCTTATTAGGTCCGTGCCTCATTGTCGTATGTCTTAGGACGTGAAACCAACACACATTGCCTAAATTCAACTTAATCAATATGCGAAAAATAATCATTTCCACAATATCTTGAAATATGTTGCAAAGGATGCAAAAATTCTAATGGGAGGTGTCTCAATTCAACCACTCCAGAATATCATGAACATCTAATTATCATGCTTTATATGTTTCAAGGTTTCAATGTTTTGGCTTCAAATTCAATGCTCTTTACGGTGGGTTTAGAATTGCACCAGGGCCCAAGTTCACGGCATCCGGCGCTTCGGCAGATGGGGCCGGTGCATAAGGACTTGTGATAGGAGGACTCGTCATTGCCACATTGGTTGATTCCAATAATGGTTCTCGGTTACCATTGCCAACGGGTCTCTGAAATCCAAAAGGGCATTTGCTTGCTTGAATGACCAGACATCGTCCTCTTGAAATCTGTGAAATTATCAAGAGATGAGGGCTAAGAGAGTAATACTTGAGATTAAGAATAATGGTCACCTGCAAGTTAGAAATTCAAGAAATCCAATATTAATATACCAGGGAACTACAGTATGTGTATTTGGCTGGTAGATTTTAGACTGGAATCTTTTTTGACCTCCTTTACAGATCCCACTCGGGAAGCGATTATACCCTCCACCCCAAAGTTTCTTAGGGTGACCCATACATTTAAACATATCCACCTCGTTCAAAAACTCGCTTATGGTCCACCTTGCAAAGTTCTTCAATAATGTGCATACTCTTTGACCCTTGGAAAATATGTTAGATAATGACCATTTGGATGGTTAATGACCCTTCTAGTGACTAGACCAAAATGACAATTTGCATAGAAGAAAATCTTGACAAAGAATATTTTCTGTGACAATCTATCAAACCCCTGGTAGGGTTTGTAAAGGCCCACTAGTTTCACGTAAATTTTAGGCTGATTGTTGGGTGCCCTCACTTTGACATTTCGTGACGTTGGCAAAGCAGCAGCTCCACATCGATCGAGTGGAATGAAGGAAAAGAAGTAAGATTGTCGCAAATCGCCATTCGCAACCTGTGACATTAGGAACTACTATATAAGCACCCCGTAAATTTCAATAAAAGTAGATCAATATTCCAAATAAATTTTCCTTTGGAGTGGCTGGAGCAAAATTAATGTGCGAACCACACCAGCACTTTTGGCACAGTTATGAGTATGATAACCAACACGAGGAGTGCCCAGGTCATGAAGGCAACTAGCTACAGCCCATAGTTGGGTGACACGTGTCGAGGTTAACATACATAATGGGTGCAAGGAATCGAGCTAAGTGAGAAATCAAGATTTCATATCATTTATTTGTGGTTTATAGTAGTACATCAATCGAGAAGGGAGATGGCTATGGGGTGATGACCATCCTCTTCATAACACTTTACAAAGACACCACATCATCAAAATTCCTCACACCAGTTATGAGCAACAAAGAAGTTTGTGAAAATTCTCAGTCTATGCAAAGTGGGCAGTCTTCAACTGCCTCATTGAACATCATAATGACTTTCAAACCTTCTTTAAACTCATGTCAACACTCTAAAACTAGATAAATCATATAATATTCTCCAGTGATCTTCCCTCCACCACTTTAAAGAGCTCTATAAACTAACTTAGGAGGAGTAACATCAAAGTTATATCAGGCCCCTCAATCAAACTGCAAACACATGGGCCCTAAAGTTCATGATCACCTCGGTCCCAACATCTAGGATAATGGGAGTTGTACCACTGTCAACAGTATCACCATCTACACCAATCCTAGATACTACACAGAGGTGATGACCTTCAGGGTCTTAATAAAAGTAAGCAACACGATGACAGAAAAAACCTGCAAAGTATCAATCAGAAAGATCACCCCATAGCCCATACCCATCCTTGGGAAAATGAAATTCAAGTTAACAAAACTCAACTTATTTTTCAAACAACAACAGCTTTTCATAAAGCGAGGTTCAAAAAGGTATGCAACATCCTTACTGGAAGGCCAGTTGGCGGTTTGAGGGACGCCATATTGTGCATGAAGCGATTACAAGTTGAGCCCCTGCTAATGAGGATGATCTCAGCCACCTTAACTCAAAACATTTGTACCTACATTATATATATCACAACAGAATGTGAGTGCCACGTCATATCTTGATCGCACAACTGGGCAGTCAAGGGCGGTTAACTATTAGCAACATCCATAAGCCTAGTCCTTCAAAATGTTTGCAGAGAATCCAACGTGGACAATTAGTGAAAAATTACACACAAACCCCAACAAGTGGCATACATGAGCCCAACAAGTAAATTTTCAAACAGGAATTGAAGGAATAATTTAAGTCACCTTAACTTAGAAGATTTGTACCTACATAATACATATCACAACAAAATGTGGTTGCCACGTCAAACGTTGCTCGCGCAACTGGGTGGTCAAGGGTGGTTAACTGTTAGCAACATTCATGAAGCCTAGTCCTTCAAGCTGACACGACCAAGTCTGGATCCATCCCAAAAGTGGAAAAATAGTGAAAATTTTACACAACATAAACCCTAACAAGTGGCATATATGAGCCCAACAAGTGAATTACAAACAGTGATTTTGAAAACAAGAATCGTAGTGAAGGACGTAATTGATCCCTCCCCCAAGAGGGGCATACCTTGCAGGTGGCAGAGAATTTAAAGGATGCACAGGGTTTGTGTGAGTTTGGGATCATGAAGGAACAATTCAGTCACCTTAACTTAGAACATTTGTACCCACATAATACATAGCACAACAAAATGTGGTTGCCACGTCAAATGCTGATCGATCAACTGGGATGTTAATTAATTGTGCAAGCTGACATGACCAAGTTCGGATCCAGTCCCAAAATGTTTGAAGAGAATCCAACTTAAGTGGACAAGTGACCGATTACTACATACATAAAACCCCACACTCGCTGAAAACTAGCTCCAGGAATCAGAGGCATGGTATGAACCCAACAAATCAATTTTAAGACAGAAATTTGGAGTGAAGGGGATTGTCTGCTTACCTTGCAGGTGGCAGGGAATTGAGAAGATGCACAGGGTTTGAAGGAATGAAGGAATAAAAGGAACACAGGAAGGCAATTCAAGGGAGAACTTAGAAGGAAGGAAGGTGGCGTGAGGGTGTTGTATAAGCTCACTTTGTGTGTGACTAAAGGTAAGCGGTGACCTTTTCAGATTGCCCTATAATTCTACACAAACAGACAGACAAGAGTTTGATTCCTACAAAGGAGTCATGATCCCTCCACTCCAGTCTCGTGCCATTCTATGTACGTGGAATAAACTCAGTGTTCATTAAATGGGTTTTTACTAATCTTAGCCTTTAATAAGCCTGAAATTCGGACTGAGGCCGCGAGCATGAGGAAGACAAAAAAACAAAGACAATCAAATTGCGAGGCTTCAGCTTCAAGTGACAAATAGAGGACAGTGTGAGTAAGTTAATAGTACACTCTAAACTCCGTAGCATCACACCTGTGGCAACCAAAGTGCACGGGACATTACGGAGTTTTGTAGTGTTAACATGGATGCGTGATACTAGTGAATTAGTGTAGAATGTGACATGGAATAACACAAAAGTGCAACATATTAAATGGTGTGGTGTGGTCCACTCCACTTCGCCTTCCCGGGCAATGTGGCGGATGCATGCACCAACATTCAACAAGTGGCATAAGAAGAAGAAGAATAAGAACAAGAAGGTGACACTCCACATATTGACACATGGCGCAATGCAAGGGTGTGGGTTGGCTTCTTTGGTGGTTGGCATTAATGACAAAATTTGTGACATAAGGGAGAGAAAGGTGACAATAAGGAGTGAGATTTGAACTACGCACATCCGTTCCCTAGGGTTTCGGGATATTAGAGAGTGTGTGACATTATGGAGGCTGATATTACAGAGTTTAGGGTGTATAAGGGATGGATATTGACAAAGGGGAATCTGCCCCAGTTCTTTATGCAATATAAAAGATGCATAGGTGTGGGGTGTGTTTGTAGGAGGTAGGAGTGAGGTGGCAGCTAGAGGTTGCATGTAACTTGAGCTTACACATGAGTAGAGAGAGGGAATTATTGCATATAAGTGTACTTCTCATTCATCCAACACAAAAACCATACAATAGTATGTAGACTAGAAGTTGTTGTTTTGGTAGTGGAATTAACTTTGAAGAAACCAAATTAATTCAGTCCAAGTCATTTGAGATGAATTGGCCACAAACCTATAAGGGTGTCGAGTTTATATGTTGGATGGATGAGAGGTATGCTTATATGCAAAAAAAATCCCCTCTCTCTCACGGGAGCAAGCACGATCAAGTATATGGAAAAAATGCTCCGGTATACTAAAACCATAATTTTTTGGTCAAACGCCTAAAAGTAGTAGCAAAGTGTTGTTTAAATTGGATTTTTTTTCATGGTGCCTTCTATTGTTGTGTTAGGTACTCAAATATAGAATATCAAAATGAGATACTTATCATTAAAAGTATTGCTCAAAAGGTAATGGCTAACTATGATTTTGGACGTAGATTTCATGACCTTAAATATTTTGAAATTGGATTTTTTTTAATGTTCCTTGAATTCATTATAAACTTGAGGGCACCCTTACAAAAATTTCTAGAAAAACATCAATTTAATGTAATTTTATCATGTTTCAAACAAATTCTAGACAATTACATGTTCAATATATCTACTTGCAGAGGGAAGCTAACACATGAGCAATGAGCCATGAGCAATGAGCGGTGAGCGGTAACACATGAGCAATGATGCCAAATTTAGCAATTGGTCATAGTTTTAGGATATATTTTCCAAAATTAGTACTTGTATTTTGCAATTTAGGATATATAATGTACTCACATTCTGATTGAAGAAGAATGAAGGGAGCCTATTACCATGGATACTTTCAAAACCATCAATCCATTGTTGGTTTTTATTATAAAAAGCCACACTAATACATGTCACTTACTCAAATTCTCAAACATACGGTTGAATACAACACTTGGAATATTACTCACATCCTACAACACCTGCAAGTTCAAGTAGCCGCATGACCTCGTTGTAAGAGTACGTTGGAGCATGAATGAACTTGTCACTATCATAATCCACCTTGCACAAAAATCTAAACACATAATAAAGATGTTTGCAATACACCCATTTCCCTTTCTTTCCCAAAGATTGAGATGACATTTTAATGAAGTCAGGGCATGTGCAATGCGGCATGTCGCCAATTGTGACATGATATGTGATGTCCTCCTTGGAGACGATGTTGATTAGCACTCCAAATCTTGGATATGGAATGGCAGTTATTCCAACCACATAATAACCATCCATGAGCCCGGCGCTCTCCCATTTGTTTTTATGATCTACCGTCGGTGTTGCTAGATTGCAGCGCATTGACCTTCCAAACCTGGAAGTTGGGTGGGCATTTGGGTTTAGTGGCACATGGAAATTTGTCCGGGGGATTGGGAGCATCGCAATTGTTGAAAGCCTACGGCGAGGAGAGAGAGCCTCTCTGCTGCAATTGGAACCCAGCGTCTTCAAGTGCCAATACCTCCTGCTTTGAGAGATTGGTACCTATCTTCACAGGCCATATGCTAGGTACAACAGGCCAGTCTAGCACATACTTCTTCTTGTTGCCACTTACACAACGTTTGATGTCATAAGGGCAAAACCAAAACTCGTACTCCACATTGTTGGTGGAGCGGTACTCCTTCTTCAATCCTTTGTACGTGGGAGCTGGTGTGCTATGTTTGCCAGTTCCAACTTTGGCATTGCACAAAGTTCCTGTATTGGCTTGCATTGCCCAACATCTTTTGGCAGAGTTGGGTGGCAATCTTGCAATATGCCAAAGAGAAGAAATACAATCGGTCTCTAACACTGATGTGGTATGTGCCACACAATGCTCTACAGAATTCAAGGACTCCTCTATGCATGCCCTTCTAACCCTAGTGTTAGGGCAAGGAATCGAATAGTTCACTTTATCAGGTCGATGTGAGTCACAATCCGCACCCGGTGGAAGATCAAACTTTCGTTTGGTGGATCCAAACAACTCAGACCCCTCCAAAGCACAATCCCTGGTATTGAGATCTTCCACCCTGGATAGGACTTCATGGCATCTACTAGTAATTTTGGATCTCCACATCTGGCAGCAGCCTTCAATTTCAAGGACGCAGAATCAGGGCCTTTACCAATAGAACCACCCCTCAACCATGATCTGTAATTTGCAAACTGCATGAATGCATGGATCAAATCGTCCACTGTCGCTTCATACAGACAAGTCATCTTGTTTCCAGACTGCTGGAGCCATTTGTTGTGCACCGTCTCTGCAAGATTACACGTTGGCATTTCTGCACGTTCATCCATAGTCATATCCTGCAAACATTACACAAATTATAGTAGTTTGTATATGTACATATATATATAATGAATATTCAAAAGTAAAAAAAAATCAAAGATATGTAATGACGATGCACATACAAGAATCATATGACCACCCCATTGCCTATAACGAAAGTGCCAGAACCCCGACCACTCGGACAAGCCGAGAATGTTTTCTTCTGTGGTAGCTCCAGGGGACAACCACCATGAACGAATGACATGATATTTAGTTTCGGCTTCATCCATTGTTTTTGCGTCTTTGTAATCTTTGCATAATTGTTTGTGCTGAAACTGCAAAGATGCCTTGATATACTTCTGCGTCACCTTATCCAAGCTTTGCAACCAATGAAAAAGACAAGTACGCTCACGACCCACCATTGGCAAACTTGGGTCACCTCCACTATATATCTTCCTGACCGCATTCCAATTTGCCTGAGCACTATCTGCCATAAAACCCTTGAAATTCACAGTTGACACTCTATTTTCCGCCATGACAGAATTCAAGTTTTCCCATAAAAGAGTCTGAGCTACGCCATCTTCAGATTGCATGTCACAACACGCAATGGTGAGCACCTTACAGTACTTGGTATCGTACACATGACATACAAGGGTGGTCCAGTCCTTTAGACGTTTGACATGGTCAAACATTATCCATGAATTCTCCATATCTCCTCCCACCTGCATACGTTTAACAAGATCCACACCACTTCCCGGTAGATCTACTGACATTTTGAAGACAAATACTTTATCTTTGGATTGTCCCGGAAATCTACTACCATGGACGTACTTGAAGCCCGAATGATCTTTGAGCGCCATGATACTATCCATCGTACCCATTCTATTACGAACAAAACGCTTTGAGCCCGAAACAAAGTTACGACAATTCGGAGAGGCAAGAGTATTGAATTTATCCATGACGGCCTCCAAAGACGAACCTGCCAGGTGATGTCTTTCACCGTTTGATGGAGATTTGAGGAGATAATCTGCAAGGAATTTTTTGCTCGCTGCCATAACTATTGCAGAGTTTTTGGCAGTGGGTGTTTTCATGACCTCATTGGCAACGCATTGGTAAGCTATGTCAAGTGACTCATGACATGTACCATTTGATACAAGGTGTTCATGAACACCAAGATGTATACAAACCCTTGACATCCCAGGGGATGTAGAATGGACATATATTATACGAGCATGACACAACGCAATACACACTGGCGTGGAACGACATACCTTGCATTCCAATCTTGATTTTTCTGGGGTGACATCTCCCATAGAAAATGGGATAAGAGTCGATCCAATCCATTCAGTGCAGTTGTGGACACCTCCATTGCGATACATATAATCACAATATTTGTTTATGCACTGCAAATGACCGGCACAAGAAGAGCGCTTGAAAGAAAGTCCAAAATTATTTTGGATATTTGTTGTTTTTGTTGTGCACCAAGGATGTCCGTCGCACATCTTATCCATACCATCCATGGAACGACCATACGTACTAGGAACACTCATATTTATTGGAGGCAAGATAAATAAAACATCACCATCAAGAGATGGTGACAAGTACTTGACATCACGTATATCTATATTGTCAAAATCAATTGTAGTAAGATCGGATTTAGACCTTCTTCGAGACTTTGTCAGTTTCAATGCATCGATAATAGTAAAACCTGAAGAAGATGACGAAGGATGCAGAGGTGGACGTTGAGACGGAGATCCATGGCGAGCCAAATTCATATACGACGAATTCTGAGGGGTTTTATCAATATCCACAGAGACCAAAACTGGATTGGAACTCTTAGTTCTATAAGAAAAATGTGATGTATCTGAAAGATCAACAATAAGACAAACACCATCATCCGAATCCAGTAGCACAAGACCATCATCGTCACTTGGTTCTATCTTGACAGTAGCCACACTAGGTACATTGATAGTAGATGCGCCAGACTCGTTTGTCAACACAACAGTGGATGCTTGCATCTGGGAATCAGAAAGCCCTATAATTCTAAATGATCCTGGACCCAAAATCCAAACATACCCATCCTCACACATGTTCTTCTGAATCAAAACTGTTTCTAAGATATCACCGTTCACGGAATACATCTCTTGCTCCACGTACATGGATTCTATCCGGAGATTGAACCTCAAACTAAATAAATCCTCTGAGACCTTAACATGATTATCATCATCAAGAGGCAAAATGAAGGGCACAAATGATCCATATGCTTTAATGGTAGCCATTTGGAAGCAAAGGAAAAATGAGAGACATTCGAATGTGTAGATGAGACTCTATTTGTAGTGGTAGTTTGGGGCCTTACACAACAAACCCTAAATGAGGAAAAGAATAAGAAACAACCCAAATATCCAACAACTATGAAGGTAATTACTTTCAAATATTAAAATAAAAAGAAATAAGAAAGTCTCCGCGTGAAAAAAATAAAAAATAAAAATAATAATTATCTCAAAAAGAGTGGAGGAAATTTGCAAACCCTAATCCTAACCCTACCCAATTTAATACTACAAGCCTCCATGCCATTTAAAATTTGATAATTAAGTTATTACTTGTAACTAGCTTCTAAATTATACATCAATAAAATAACAAAGAAAGTGTACGCTGTCAAAATATTTTGAAATAAGTATTATAATGAATATAATAGAACGACACGTTGATAAGATTCAATTCATATATACATAGGAGTATGCATCACACTTCATGTGAGTGTTATAGAGAGTGGGTTGTGTAACGTTTAGATTTTACTATCACAGATGTAAGAAGTAGATCATCATGAGACTAGTACACAATTGAGTGGAAGAAGGAAAAAACGAAAAAGATTGTATTTTACAACAAAGAGAGTTCGAGATCGAACGAGTAGTATGAGGAAAAAATCCCACATTTTAGTACAGAAATATATAGACGATTTAGCAGAAAGACAAAAGAGTATAGGTTTGAATGATTTGGACGAAGAGAATGAAGAGGCAAGAAAAGAGCTGGATGAGGATGTATTGAAAGATATTGCCGATCAGATTGAAGAGGCAGAAAATGATGGAGACGAAGAAAACGAATACAACAAGATGTCTACAGAAGATGAAAACAACTCCATGCACGAAAATAGTGAAGATGAAGCAAGAGACAAAATGTATTGCGTAAGTACTGACCTTACACTTGTAATCATTTAAGCAAGTCATAAAAAATAAAAAATCCTTGAGAATGCACAAGATATTGGCATTGTTCTTCAAACCCTCATGATACAAAATGACATTTTTTTGATGAGAGTAATAGTCAGTCAGATAGAAAACCAAGCGGTTTGATTGGTTCACAATAAGTAATTCCACTAAAAAATAATTAAGAAGGATCTATGCACACATGCGTAGGAAAGTTTTCTATGTATCCGTCCTACTTTATTTCCTGCTCAACCACTAGCTCATTATGTAGCTGAAAGCTAGGAGGCAAAACCCTGTGCGTTAACGCACAGGGTATTTGAGTGTGAATTATATAGTTCAAAGTTAGGAGGCAAAATCCTGTGCGTTAACGCACAGGGTTTTGCCTCCTAACTTTAAACTATATAATTCGCACTCAAATAACGCACAGGGTTTTGCCTCCTAACTTTGAACTATATAATTCGTACTCAAATAACGCACAGGGTATTGAAATGCGAATTATGGAGCTTAAAATTAAAGAAGAAGTCATATTATATGAATTTGTTGCAACATAGAGAGGGCTAAACTACCAAATTTGTGGAAAAGGTGGTGAAATGTCACAAGTAGGAAATGTACACATATGAAGTATGTAAGAGAGACTTCAAAAAAATATAAAATATTGAGAATTTTTTTTCTCCGAAAATACGAAATCTATGAGGTGGCCAAAAACACCGAATTATATAGAAGGTAGAGTAGGGAAGATGATTCCAAACCACAAAAAATATATATGAGAAAATTGTAGCCAAGGAGATTTAGATAATATACAAATTTTTTTTAAATTTTTTTGGAGGTAATATGAATTAGTTATAGATTTTATAAAATGTGCCAAATCTACCAATTCCAGACTTAAAAAAAAACCCTCAAACCTCTTTTTATTCTCCTTCAAAGTTACGTGCAGGGACCCTGTGCGTTAACGCACAGGGTCTGCTGGCCTAGCTGCAGGCCTGTCGCAGCTACCAGCGGGGACCCTGTGCGTTAACGCACAGGGTCCGCGCATTTAGTTTAGGGCAACCAGCCGCCACCCTAATTTTCAAATATTTAAGTTCTGAGATTTTGTTTTCTGGTTTTGTTTGTTGGTGGTGTTGTTGTTGTCGCTGGTGCTGTTGCTGTTGCTCGGGGAGGTCACCCTGCGAAAAGTAGTACACCACGTGAGTTAAACTATAGGGTTCATTTTATTCATTGGAGGAAAAATTTATATAAGACTTGGATCTACCATAGCCTTCAATTAATGCCTGAAACACCATTATATGTAAAATAGGGTATTCGAAAAACCCTCATTTTTTTCAGTAGTAGATATAAATTAGTATGAATAAAATCATGGGAGAATTTTTTTAATATTAGGATGAGTATAATCTCTAATCCTTCTAGTAGACAGATGAAAAATAATACATTTTCAATACAATATAGTGATGAAATCATCACTAAAAGCATATCACGGGCGCGGGAGGGAACATTTTGCCCGTGGGCTGGAATTATTGGTCCATTTTCAAATCAATTTAGGGTTTCGGTTTCAAGCCTAGGAGTGGTGGTGCCGCTTGCTCCCATTTTTCACTTTCTCGCTATGCAAGTTTCAAAGTACGCTACAAGGTTTGTGTCTACGCTTGCTACTTGCACTTGTGTTTAGGGTGTGCCCTTTTTGTAAGGATTTGCTTGGTGATGTGGAGTTGGGATCGATTGTGCACATCTTCATCTTGCACCTTCTAACCTTCATCGGATGGAACGGAGCGGAGTCTATGCAGAGCGGAGGAATACCAAAGAATCTTCATCATCTGATTTATTTTATTTTTATGATTTGAATGGTTACTCAATTGCTATGCTTATTTGTTTTATGTTGCTTTCTATTTTGGTTCAAATATGTTCATGTACATTGCATATGTCCACGCCAAACACTTATCCTAAAACCTTTAATGTCCATGTGAGCAAATGCCTAAGTTTTATAAGTACTATAGTGTGCCAAGAATTAGGCTACATTTGGACTTAGAATTACCTATAGGGTGTTGGAAATTAAGACCAAGTAGCTTTTTTCTACTAAAAGGGTCTCTTAAAATCACAATTATTAGGTAAATAGCCCCCAAACAAATACCCAATTAACGCACATGGTTAAAAAATATAAGGCGAAGTGACCTCCCTGGGTGTTGTTGCTGTTGCTGTCGCTGGTGCTGTTGCTGTTGCTGGTGTTGTTGCTACCGCTGGTGTTCTTGCTGGATTTTTTTTGTTCATCTTTTTGGTATTAATATTGCTGGTGGTGGTGGTGTTTTTTTTCCCGTTATTGTTGGTGTTGTTGTTCGGTTTGCTCCTGCTACTGCTGCTAATCTTGCTGCTGTTGCTGCTGGTCTTGTTGCTGTTGCTGTTGGTCTTGCTGCTGTTGCTGCTGATCTTGCCAGTGCTGCTCATTTTACTACTGCTGCTGCTGATCTTGGTGTTGCTGCTGCTGATCTTGCCGCTGTTGATGCTACTACTATTGTACTTCTATTGCTGCTATTGGTGCTTGTAAACATTTAGGTAATTTTCTAAACCTATTACCTCTTTCTTCATACATGTTTTTTTTGTTTATGCACATTTCTTCTTCTTAATCCTTCATGCATATATAACATCTTTCTTATGCTTTTTCTTTTTCTTTTTTCTCCAAGCATGTCTATCCTCTATCTTCTGCTTCCATTTTCTTCCCCTTCTTTATGTCATTTTCTGCATTGACATTCAAACATAAATCCCTTCCTTATGCATTTTAGGGCCAAGCAATGGATGTGGAGAAAACACTCCAAACTTCTGCTCATGACGATTCCCCGAACCAATCAAATCAAGATCTTCAATCTTTCCAAGTTCATCGCGGCCAAGAGATGTCATCACATCCACTGAATAAGAAAAAAAGAAAATTACCTGAACCCCTCAATGACTTGGACTCTGATGAAGATAATGACGGTGTTGGAAAAACCTATCAAGAAATTGTGTGTGAGCTTACTGACAAAAGAAAAATGAACTCGACTGCAATCATTTCTGCAATCCGTGCTACACCCAAGTCCCGCCTACGTGTACCCATGTGTCGTATGGTTGTTATGCCTATTGTGCGTCCTGCCTTAAAGAGTGACATTACTAAATTGGAAGATGACTTTTTTCAATGGCTATCGTGATGATGATCGTGTGTTCTACATTTCGTCCACTAATTCTAAAGGAGATTTTCAATTTGTGGATGATGAGGTCCGTGCATCTTGGAGTCCAAATTGGGCTCAAGCCAATGTCGATTTTGAATCTCAATTAGATTCAGACCCTTCTTTCACATCATATAAGAAGAAAATGTTCTTCATATGGGATGGTAATCACAGATTTCTTGCTTGGAATAATTACATTGATCGCGTCCATACTGAAGATTATGAACATCATGTCTTTGTGGATTCTATCATTTTGGCCCCCCAACCTGATGACATTCCAAGTTTGTTGACTGTTATGCACGACATTAATAAGTATTATTTTATATTTTTGTTTTTATTTTATTTATTTACATTTTGTATCCTATTCATTGATTTATATCATCATAATTATAATCAATTCTATCATTTTTCAGGTCCATAGAGAATTCTCATGTTTCTATCAATTTGGTGCACACTTTATATCGGATGCAAAGCATTGGCACAATGGCTTTGACTTCTTTCAAAAAACAACTCGACCCAAAAAGTTATAAACGATGTGAAAAAAAGTCTCTCGAGACTTAGTATTCTTTGATATGACCAATTTTCTTGGATTACATGTACAGTGTAAGTTTTCCAATCTTTCCATACTGTGTATTTTATGTCTATTCGTCTTCATATCACATATATATATTCATATTTTGTATTTTTTTTCCAGCAAGAACTTGCCGAGGCTAGTGATATTGCTCTCATCCAATACAATGAAACCCATCCCCTTCAAAAAACATCTGAAGGAGTTTCAAAAGCAATGTCCACTGCTGTAAAAAAAACGTGCCATGTTGTCTTCTGGTTTTACAAAACAACTAGCGATTGCGGACATCAACTTCACCCCTGCTTTTCTTGAAGAAGTTAAATACCATTGGATTTCATTTTCGGTGTCGGAAATGTTGCAAGAGAAACTTCATCGTGTTGCCGTAAGTAATGTTGACGCAGAAGTCAAAGTTCAATGGCTCAAATTTTGGAATGGCAACAGATTTGACAAAGATGCATTGCATTTTCCAAAATCTCCCTTCTCTGATTCTGCACTTGATGATTGGTTATCAAAGTCTACATATTGGGCACAATTGGAAAAAAAAACCATTAAAGAGCTTCGCACTATTGTTTCATCTCCTCTTCAATTGCCAACAGATGTCCTTACTCTCTCCCAATATATCCAAACCTGGAAGTTTGCGGCTTTTAATTCCATATTTTTTCGTGAGTTCAAAAGTGGAAAAGTCAAAAAACACAACTCTTGGGTTGAGCAACCCAATATTGATTTCGCTATGAAACGTGTACTATACAGGTACATCCTACTATTTGTTTTTTTTTTGATTTTTTTCATTACATTTTAAAATTATCATTCAATATTTAGCTCATACTATTTTTTTGCAGGTATTTCCGATATGTTTTGATTCCGCACAAGTGTGTTACAAGGGAACCTTCTTTTTTCCCAAATTGGCGTGATACGGGGACAAAAGATTCTTGCATGTTCACTACTGAGATTTGTTTGGATTGGTCGCCCCCGCATTACGAGGATTGTGGTTGGTATCTTGATTGTCCTCACGATGTATGTCCTTCAAATGAGAAGGCAATCCGTCAAATGAATGATGCAAAGGAAATAGATCCTCGCGATGCCGCAATTCTACAAATGCACATTGTTCAGCTCAAACTTCGAGAGCCAGAACCAAAAGAGCCAAAGCGTCTTAAGAAAATTGCAATTCGAGATAACATAAAACAAACTCAATCAGAAATTTCCCAACCTGAAGAGGTTATTGTTCTCTCCAATGATTTGGATAAGAATACCCTCGGCGGCGAAAGTTTAAAATCTGCGAGCGATATTTTGGAATTTTGTTACTCGAGCACCTATGACGCTATTCATCGTGCACCTACAATTTTTTTGAGAAAATAATTATTCATTCTCAAGAATTTTCTCACACTTTCTTTTGCTTGATCTACTGCTGTTAAGAACAAGTCTGCAGGGACGGATGTCGACCCTCCTGAGTGGATCCAGTGGCGAGCATTCATTGAAAATGTATGTATCCTTAATTCTTTCATATTGTCTTTTAATTTGACTTCCATTTGCATTTTATTTTATTTTTTCTTCTAATGTTGTAATGTGTTGTGGTATTCCAGTTTAATGACAATCGAGAATTTTATGTCATGGGAAGTCCGACCCCCTACGCTGTTGACATGGTGTTTCTTCAATTTCCCGATGGTCTTGACTTCAACCTCTCTAACAGACCTACTGAAATTCCTCTATGGAATAAATATGACAAAAACTAGATGATAGCAACAATGTCTTTCTGCAAGTCCATCTTGTCTGATGATGGTGTCCTTATAGTATTTTCTACTATCGATATGCAAACCAAAAAGGTGTTGAATTCAACCTTAAACAACGGCAACATGAAAGTTTTTAGGACTTTCATTTGCCTCAATTCGTACATGGTTTTCAAAAATCCGGAATGTCCAACCTACATTGTAAGTATTACACATCATTTTTTTCATGTAGTTGTTTTTATGTTTTTTGTATTAAATTATGTCTAAACACCATTTACATTTTTTCTGCAGACTCCGACATTTATGGCTCATGTCTTGGTAAGGGATTTTACAACCATAAAATCCACAAGACAACCAAAATCCATATTTTTTGGTACTGAATTTAAAAACCAATACTTGCTTTTCAATTTTGTGGATGAGAAAAACATCTTTCTTCAAAAATCAAGAAAATCTTGGAGGGGGCCATATCAAAAATCACCACGTTTTTTTCAAGACCTTATTGAATTTTTTACACCAACAAATGGACGCGTTGTTGATTTAACATGTTCCACTAGAGCTTCTATCCTAGCAACACGCGCATGTGGCAGGCATCTTCTTGCATTTGAGGGTGATAGTGACATTTTTGAGCACATATTGAAACCACTTTTGGAAAAGGTTCCAAAAGAGGGGTCCTCCAAGGAGAATATTTAAGATCTTGCACGAGAAGATGATGATCTATCAGATGAGGAGATGCTTGAATTTGAGTGTGAGTAAGTTTCAATACAATAGTTGTTCATTCAATTCATGAATTTCATTAAATTCATTACTTCATTTTTAATTTTTTTAATTTATTTACAGATTTCATTGATTTGGTTTCAGGAATATGAATGGAATGAGGAAATGCCTCCCATTTTGGGCACATAGACAATTCCTACAAAGTCCAAGCACTAGCCCGCGTCTTCCATCATACGCCGAGGATGTTGCACTTGCAATGTTAAATATCGAAGATTCGGATTCAAATGAAGAATCTTGTTATAGTTCCAAAATCAATTCGCAACATAGAGGTATTCAAATATATATAGATGATGAGGCAAAAGATAGTAGCATGTCCACTAGCGATGAATAAATTTCGTGTTCATTGGATTTCATGTTAATTGATGTAAACCGAATTCTTGGTTTCATGGATATCAATTCGAGTTTTGAGTTAGTAGGAGGAGTTTTTTGTCACTTTAAAATTTTGAAATAGTGACAAGTTTTGTGGATTAATACTTAGAAGCTGAAATTGTTGAAATTAGTAACAATTAACTCATGTCAGAATGTATGACCATAGTCAGTGGTTAATGAAAATAATTAGTGGGTAGACTATGATCATCTCGGTGTAAGGCTATGGACAGGTATAGTGGTTATAACTGGATATTTTGTCACCCAAGGGCTATAGTCAGGCGAGGAGGCCGAGAGAATAGAGAGAGTTTTTAGAAGCAGTAGAGTTTTTTTGAGAACTGTTTTTTTCCTCTCCCTCTCGTGAAGAGAGCAGATGTGTGTGCCAATTGTGAATGCTCTGAAGTTAATTTAACTGTTAGGTGTGAAACCTTGATTTTATCGAAAAGTGGTTGAGTGGACTGTGAGTTTGTAATTTGGCTGTCTCAAATTGCTCGGAAATGACAAATGTCTAGATGCAATAAGGAAGTATAATTCATGAATGCATGAGATGAATAATTGCATTTCTCTCTCGTGAAGAGGGTGAGTTTAGCTGGTGGTTTGAAGTTGATTGACTGCGCATAATTTCAGGGTGTGAATCTCCATGTTATATTGAAGTAAGTTCTGGCCTAATTAAAGTGATAGTCGAGGCATGACTCGGGAGAAAGTGCTCTAGTGTGAGATTTCCTCTTGAGTAAAGCATAGGGCTTGCCATCATACATCCCCGTGTAGAGGCCATATTTTCGATATCTCCATTAGGCATGAAGCCTTATGCATTTTGTAATTTCCTCGTTCTGGAGTAATATCGGATTGAGCCAAATTGTCCAGTGACTTTCTGTGAGCCATTGTCTTACACCCGAAAAAAGAAGCAATGGGACAGATTCCTTTTGTCTCGAGTCACCAAACATGATATTAGCTTCAAATCAGTAAATTGATCATGAAGAGACAAATTCTGATTTGTAAGTTCAGCATACAGATTGCACCTGATAATAGATTTTCATAAAGTCGTGTTCCCAGGTGAACCGATACTCGTTAGAGAGGGTTAAAACTTTGCTGCATCTCTGTGAAGGAGATGTCAAGTCTTTGAAGGACAAGCGGTGGAGCTGGCATCCTATAAACCAATATTTGAGCGAAGCAGTTTCCTTTCTTGAGAAGTTTAATTTATATTCTGTGTTCGATGAGGTTAACGAAATATTTGATTGAGCCCTCGAAGGAAGGAATGAACTGAATCATGATTCATTATTGTCTCTTACTACAATGTCAATGAAAACTGCCATGAGGGAAATTTTCACTTCTACTGCCCTCATTTCCCTTAAGTTTTGAGTCAGAAATGTCCATTCACGCAATTCCTTGAAGTGTATAATCGTTTTATTCTTTGCAACGTGAGTGGGAAGCCGGAGTGCGTCAATTGAGGGGTGTTATCGTAGGAATGGAGGGATCTCTTTCCCCAAAAATTAGGACAGCGAGAACTGTGAAAGTCACATGCCCATATATATCACAATGAGGATTTTATCATTCCTTTGAGGAAGAGCGAGAAGGGACCAACCTTGAGAAATTTAGTCAAGCCCATAATCTGTAGTGATCAATGGAAGCTCCAGAGGTGAATGATTGTAGTGTGCAGTGACGCGATGGCAAAGGAAAGAAGCGCGGACGTAGAGTCCAAAAACTGAGGAGAAAGAGGGCAGCGGGACAATTATCCCATATCACTTGGGATGGCGTTCAGGGCCAACCATATAAGGTAAAGGTTGCTGAACCTCTCATGAGTACATTTGGACTGGTTCTTGGTTACTAAGACTATGGCCTTCCCTACGAGACTTGACACTTGGAACTTGTGACTGTTACTGAGACTATGGCCGACTTCTAGTGGATGGACTCTAGGATTAGGTCGATTGCTTACTTACAGTTCGCTTAGGTTCCGGTACTTAGTTCTCGTTACTTGTAACTAGACTTTTGCAAGTCATAACAATCAATTTTGAAGCATTAAGTTAAAGTGATGTATTATTAAGTTTGAAGTGATAAAGAGAGAAATTGAATATCGCCTACTCCATTTTAATTAATCATTCTAAAAGATGAAGGACGTAATTGAAATACGTTGTGAGAGAATGCTAACCTGTGGTATGGCTTATAGTCCTTGGACACTCACAGAGATGTTACATTACATCAAACAGGTACGGACGGTGGTCCCCCTGCCTCATTAAATTTGGGATATAAATTAAGGAATTTTACAACCCGTGGGTTGAGTTGTAGTATTTCACGATCCACTAAAATATCATTAAATAAAGGAGAGACGATTGTTCAAGTTAGGGTGCCCTCGACCCTAATTATATGTGGATTACTGGTTACATGAAAAACTATTGTTGAGCCGTGACTCCCTATATTGGAAAAACACAATAAGAGTGAGGTTACTGACGAGTGTGGGTTGTGAGGGAGTGACAAAGCAATAATTGCATGTACAGTGGTGAACGGCCCTTCTTCCCAAATTTTCCGTCTAATAAGACCCATAATTACCTTAAAGAGTAATTCTCATATGATTTACCTCATAAATTCATTCCCATTCCATTGTGAATTATCAATTCACCTAATAGTGACATCTAGAATTCAATCTGACACTCATTTGGTCTTCCCTGGGTGGTTTTCTTAATTGGAACCCGAACCAAAAACCTATCTACAATTGATAAGTTGAAATAAATAAAATTTCCAGTATTGATGGCTTTGTGTTAAATTTGAATGTGTATGTATGTTAAACTCCTTGTTGATTATTTTGCTACAATTGATGATATCATTGAGCCACAAAACAAAATAAACATGTGCATGCAATAATTTGGCTATAGTTTTTTAAAGATGTATGTAGATAAATATTTTATATATGATGAATGTATATATGCCCATAGTCGTATACATCTTGCTTTTTTTTCTTATTGGTCACTACTCATAATTTGGCAATCATGTTGTTTATCCTCCCCACACCTCTTATTATTAAACCCTAAAATTGTAAACTTTTATGCCAAAATTCCACGGTTATAGGATACTAGTGGCCTTATTGCTGAATATTTCACCTTCCTCACCGCTCACAAGTTATTGCTCATTGCTCACCGCTCATTGCTCACCACTCACAAGATAGCACTCCCCGTGGGTGGAGCCTCACCCCCAACCATGTTGCCCTCTGAGCAGTAGTAGTTGTGTGTGACATGGCCATGGCCTAAACCCAAACGAATAGGAAAAGATGATGGAGAAAAGACAAGGAAGGGATGGAGGAGAAAACCAATACAAGGGAAAACAAGAGGCAGAACCAAAGTGGGAGGCTAGAAAGGGGGTAGTGGTGGTATATGTACAATTGACATCCGAGAACTTGGTGTAAACAACAAAGAAGACTTGGTCATCAATCAGGAATCTGCATTATGCCACACGCCCCGAATTGGCGTTCAGAGTGTGGAAAAATATGTGGCTCATGTAAGGGTTGAGGCAACCAATGCCAAAGATGTACTCATTTGCAGTGTGAGCATGGGAAGACCATCGTTATAGGTTCAACACATGTGGGCGGATATTTTTTATTATGATTGGGAATATGCAAGTGCACAAATTGAAATACGTTCACTATAGCAAAGTTTTGTGATAATATCTAGAATAAATATGTGATCACATTATGGCATCGGTGCATGGGAGAGGATAATGGGCCATGGGGGAGGGGAGGGGTGCAAGGATGGTAAAGTGGACCAAAAAAGTGCTCCGATATATTAAAACTATAACTTTTTTGGTCAAAGGCCTAAAAGTAGTAGCAACACATTATTTAAATTGGATTATTTTTATGATGACCTCTATTGTTGTGTTAAATACTCAAATGTATAATATTAAGTTGAGATCTTCAATAGTTAGCATCAAAAGTGATGCTCAAAAGCAGATGATTGAGTCTAGTTTTGGACGTAGATTTCATGATCTTAACTATTTTGAAGTTGGAATTTTTTTCATTCCTTGAGTTCATTATCTACTTGAAGGCATCATCACAAAACTTGGTAGGATTAATGTAATTTTATCATATTAAAAAAAATTAGACACTCACTTGTTCAAGATCACCTACTTGCACACCACTTGCACCATCTTGTAAGATATGTGGACTTTCTTGGAATTTTTTTTGTCATCATAAATTTCTTGGATTGTAGATCAATATGTTCTTAAAATGTCTAAGGATTCTTTTCTTCACAAAAATTCAAAGCTAGTACATAACATTGAATCACTTTCACTTAGCACTAGGCAAGGATCAGGAGTTGTCCACTTTACATGCTTGCACCCGAAGGTTATGTTCATTATTGTAGGAGGTATAGTATAATTTTTTAAAATACATGTTTTGAACTACATGAATGCCTACGAAGACTTGGATGCTTGGGCCTTCATGATTTACACGCTTAATCTTGCATTTGAAAACCCCGGGCCCGCAAATGCATGACATTTCACGTAGAATAATCCACTTAGGATCAGTGTGATTATTGCTATTTCTTGTCCCATCTCAAAATCATACATAGAGGCCGTCATCATTGCTCCTATCATTGTGCAGCCCAAGGCCACCAAGGCCATTGAACATGCCGCCCAATGCTACCGAAGGTTACCCAACGCCACCCGAGGTTACCCAACGCCACCCAACAACAACCCATCACCCCAAATTAACCACCCCGCCCCAACTCAATACCTACCCACCCCACCCAATGCCCACCCTGAATGCCACCCATCCATGGGTGGCGAATGGCATCCCTTGTAGCCACCAGGAATTGATGTGGCATACGTGGATTCAGCAATGGGCATGCCAAATTAGCCTTGGTTATTATGTGGGTAAGCATATACCCAATTGCCACCCTCATACACATACTATGCCCGAACTGGTACCCAACTAAATTGATAATATTGCACTATGCCATCCAATACGTCTACCCTCCATGGGTATGTCCATTGTGCGGTATGCAACATCCAGAAGGGTGGTGGTCACCTTCAAAACACTAGAGGTCACCAAAACAAGTGACACCACCCTCTCACCGAGCGCTTCACTTGGCCAATTCCAGTGTCACCAATATTTAACCCAAACAACTACCGGGGCCAGTATATTGTGAGAAAACAACTACCATGTAGGGTTGATTTGGACATGATTTCTTCTAGTGTATCCAACCAATCTTTGCATCCGGCCTATCACTGCATCCTTTTTGGGCCACCACTTTTACAATTAGCCATTTTGGGTCCACATTAAATAGGATATTTAGTGTTTGATACACTAAATACGAACGCATACACTAAATATCAATAATCCTATGAAAGTAAGTAACATTAAATGTAAACTCAAACATTAAATATCAACTATGGTAATATGTGGAAGTTACATGTTTGAATTTAGTGTTAGTTACATGTTGGAATACAGATGGAAGTCCTACTTGCTCGAAAGATGTTGCAATATTTGCTTCTGCTGTTGCTGATGATCTTCTTAACTTGGAGTTCAAAGATGAAGCAGCACAACTTTAATGATGATGTTATGTAATCCGTAAATTCAAGACCTTGAACAGTCAGCCTTGAAACAAAGCAAATTTGTGAAATTCAAAGTAGATTTATGTAAGGGGCAACATAGCACATTCCAAGTAGACTTTTCAAGCAGATCCGGTGCCAAAATGCAAATAATCAAGATCCTTCACACAAACCCCAACAACCTCAACCACCCAAGAAAAAACAGTACACTAAATTTCGCACTCAATTGTGCAGCAACAGTCAACACCTATAAGAGTTTGTATGAAAATATCACCTTGAAGCGCAATCGCTCACACACTAAGAAAACTGCGTTTTTTGATAATGTTTTTGAAATTTTAGGCGACATCCAATAGAACATCCAGATGTTACAGTGGACGTCATTATTGACATTTGGATGTTCTATTGGATGTCACCTAAAATCATCTGCGTTGTCCAAAAACGTCATCAACAACGCAGTTTTCATCATCAAAAACGCAGTTTTCTTATAGTGACAAGAACCGCGCCCCCCTTGAGCGCTAGTCTAATTCCTAGCAGAGAAGTTGTAAACAAGTAGGAAGGTGGGGCGACGGGAAGACAACAACCCTAATTGTCAAAAAATTGAAAATTAGTGTTGAGCAGGGTAGGGTGGTAACAACAGTAAATATAATCAAACACTAAATATCCTATTTAGTGTAGTGGTCATTCACTGTACTCCATTTTTCTACCTTAATTTACAATTAGACTTCACTTGAAGAGTGAGTGAATAACATCATAAAATCACAACACATATGTGGACGGTTCTGGTTGGCCCATTTCATGCCCTGATCACACCAAAATTTCCATCCGATTTTAACCGTGAAATTGCTAAGGATTATGTTGAGAAATAGATGCTAGCCCACCACTTTTCACACGATTATAACAGGAGATCCCGACCGATGATGTCTGATGAACTTGCCGGTATGTGAGCCCAATTCTGTGTTCACATTTCCACTTAACTCAAATAATGTGAGGAACTTGAAATCGCCAGGGGGTTAAGTTGCCTAGGAGGTTGAAGTGGTCTAAGTGGCAACAAATTGTTATTGTTGCTATTGAAATTAAGGGGGGTTGTTTTTGACAAGAAAAGAAATCGGAAAGAAAAAGAACACTTGAATTATTTTAATTAGAGTAAAGGTGATGTTATGAGAGGAATTGTTTGTGCTTTGATCAAGTAGCTACGTTGGGGGGTGCGGTTGTTTGTTTAAGGCTTGGGTCGGGTTCATCAAAGGGGGAGGTCGTTAAACCCAGCCGGATGAGGACTAGATTCCCGGATCTGGGACGGTGGTTGTTTTCCTTTGGTAGCAGAGGCCGAGGTGTGGGGGTGCGAAGAGGCGAGCTTGGCCAGCAGCTGCGAGCTGGGCCAGAGGCTGTGAAGGTTTAGATTCAAGCTGGGATTCAAAGGCAAGCTGGGCCAGAGGTTGCGAAGGTTTAGATTCAAGCTGGGATTCAGAGGCGAGCTTGGCCAGCAGTTGCAAGCTAGGCCAGAGGTTGCGAAGGTTTAGATTCAAGCTGGGATTCAGAGGCGAGCTTGGCCAGCAGCTGCGAGTTGGGCCAGAGGCTACGAAGGTTTAGATTCAAGCTAGGATTCAGAGGCGAGCTTGGCCAGCAGCTGCGAGCTGGGCCAGAGGCTGCGAGCTGGGCCAGAGGCTACGAAGGTTTAGATTCAAGCTAGGATTCAGAGGCGAGCTTGGCCAGCAACTGCGAGCTGGGCCAGAGGTTGCGAAGGTTTAGATTCAAGCTGGGATTCAGAGGCGAGCTTGGCCAGCAGCTGCGAGCTGGGCCAGAGGCTGCGAAGGTTTAGATTCAAGTTGGGATTCAGAGGCGAGCTTGGCCAGCAGCTGCGAGCTGGGCCAGAGGCTACGAAGGTTTAGATTCAAGCTAGGATTCAGAGGCGAGTTTGGCTAGCAGCTGCGAGCTGGGCCAGAGGCTGCGAAGGTTTAGATTCAGGCGAGCTTATCCAGCAGCTGCGAGCTGGGCTAGAGGCTGCGTAGTTTGAGGCTCTGAGTGGACTCGAAGGTTAAAAGCCCAGGCTTAACAATGTGGCAAGGCTGGGGTTAGGATTAGTAAGGGCACAATGGAGTAGGGTTTAATGAGCCTCTAAGGTGTGAGGGGGGGGGGCTACTTAGGTTGCTAGGAGTTATATCAATTAGTTAAATAATACATAGATTGTGTATGAGACCATGAATGGAAGGGAGTGATGTTGGGGGTGAATTCACAATAACACGAACCAACCCCGCCGAGTTATAATGACTCTTGATGAGTGCTTAGAAAATAATATCTTCAATTTATGTAGATATTAGAAAAAATTAAGGACATTTTACGACATATTTTGAACATTTTAGCACATTTTAGTCGTTATTAACGACTAGTTACGACCATATTTTAGTCCTTTTGGAGTACCAATAACTTCCCAAACATCGTCAAACTTTAGTATATTGTACAATGGCATATATTATATGTAGTTACTAATTTGTATTGCATTATCAATTCATATGATAAGATTATTGCTTAACAATCCGTTAAATTAAAGACTGGTTACAGTTTCCTTGGATCGTGTTATTGTGAATGTACCCTGGGATAGTTTTATAATAATCATCATGGGTGCATGAGTGTTTTTCAATGCTAAATGCCCTATGTATTTAAATAAAAAGAGTGTGCTTTGTGTTTGAATTTGTGAGACATGAGTGTAAGATCTCCAAGGCTAAGAGTCAACAAGGACATGTGAGCCATGGGCTCCCACCTAGACCACAGACACATAAGGGTGGGGGTTTATGGCTGACACGGTATGATCAGCCCCTCAGAGACCACCCCTAGACCTCTTTCCTCAGGGCAGAGCCAATAAATCTATACGGAATTTACTTCAAATGCTCGGGCAGTATGATCATCAGATCCAGAGACTATGAGAGATCCATCACTTGACAAAGCTAGACCTTGATTTTGTCGGAGTGATCTCGGAGCACACGAGCGCAACGTCCCATCTTGTGGTCCCACAGGCGCACCGTTCCATCTGAAGGACCTGAATAGATGAGTTGTGATGTAGGACACCATTGAAGTTGGAGAATCTCGTGCTCTTGCTCACAAATGTTGCGAATCGTTGAAATTTGCTCATCCCACACAATGAGTCGTCCATCAAGTGCACACGTTGCTGCCAAATTAGAGAATGCTCCTGACAAGAAGGTCGCGCTTTGTATTGAGTCCAAGTGACCGGCGAGAGTGGCCACCGGAATCCCACTGTGAATGTTCACAAGACAAACTTTGGTATCCACAGAGCCAGTAATGGCCAGACGAGAGTCGTCGGAGAGGCTCACACACGTCAAAACCTCAAAATGGAATCGGTGCCCTGGCTCGATACAATACATGAATACTATGGCTTCCTGCACTTGACCTTGAATTTCTCCATATTCGCAAGCTTCTGTCATCCGCCCCCGTACAAATGTATTCCCCATCCGGAGTAAAACTACCACAAGTCACCCTTCCATTGTGGCCCAGCAACACTTGCATACAAGAGCCTGTATCTGGACTCCATAACCATGATGAGAAATCATCAGAGCCTGCGAGTAAAAGGTGCCCTTGGGGATGCCACTGCAACCACTCAATTGTTCCTGAAGGCCCCTCTAGTTTCTTCTTCAATGTACTGGAAGAACTTTCCCAAATGTTCACAACACCATCCATTCCTCCCGACGCCAGGAGCCTACCATCTCTGCTAAATTCCAAGGACGTCACGGAGTCTCTATGTTCTTGAAGTTTGTGGTGGACCTCTCCATCTCCGACCTGCCATAGATACACAAGGTCATCCTCACCTCCTGTTGCCACCAGCCTTGAACTCGTCATGGGACTGCAAGCCACGGAGTGAACAGGCCCTTGGTGGACCAGAAAACAATGAATAGAATCATCAATCTCGCCAGCAATTGTTGCATCACAAACTTGCACTCTCGATTGATCTTCGTCATCAGATTCTTCTACATCTGGCAACTCCTCCTCATCGACATCAATCACGTTCATGATATCATCATCACTGTTGATATGGTTGTGTATATAGTTACCATGCGAGTCATTCCCAGCCATGTTGGTGCACTATGGACATAAAATTATATCAAAGCTTGAAGTGGATGAGATTGGGTCTTGCGACAAACACAAGGAACACAATCGTTATGTAGCACAAATGACTAGTCCAGGACTTTACTTTTTGAAAAGTTAAAAGTATAAAAGTTCACTTTTACATTCAGTGTTCTATCATCGTTGCCAATATAGATATATGATTTCTTTACATGAATTGTAGCTCAATGAAGATGGAAAGTAAACGGAAATGTGGGCAGAAAGTAATTATATTTTATGGTTAATGAGTGGACGGAAGAATGGTGGATGCAGTCTTGGACATCAACTTGTACAGCCTTTCTAGAGTATTTCAGAAGTACAACTAAGTACATACTTTTCTACAAGTTGTCTTGTCCGATCACTCAACAAGACGTCAAACACAACATCAAAAACAAATAATGTTCTCCACATCTTTCATAAAAGCATGGTATTATCATATTCTAATATAATATTCCGAATATACTTAAATATGTTATTAGAAAACTTTTTTCATCACTCATACAAAATGATGCCAATCATTTATTTAGTTTCAAATTGTTTACAGATTCTTAGAAAGCAAAGTCACAATACATGTTCATAGGAAGTGCATTTTGTATGTGAAGCTCGCCTTCGCTCATGTGTGTCTTGTGTAATGCAACTACCTATTTCATGGTTTCTACAGTGCAATGCTATAAACTCAAGAAAACCTTATTCAAAATATGGGTTGACATGCTATCATATGCCTCCTTGCTCCACAGTATAAATAAGTTCATCAATTCATGATATAGAAGCTTGCTCATGCTTGCTAAAGAGATTGAATAGCCAGAGCTCTTTAATGGCACAAGTCTACAAGTTGCGAAATGCAGGCACATGCCAGTTGCCGCACATACTATCTATGGTATGATATTGCTTGAATAGATGATGACAATGAAAAGAAAAAGCTTACTATATCAAGAGGATTTGATGAAAACTTTATACTTTGGTTAAAAAAATTCAAAAGCATCACCGATTATGGGATGGACTCAGGGAGTAGTTTCTAGGTGATGAAGATATTCTTAGAGAATACGCACATAATTGTAGGGAATATTCTCATCATTTCGGCAAAAATAAAAATAAAAGTATTAGGCATGAGCTGCCGGCCCTGCCTTCCGGGTACGGTACATAAGGATTATGAAAGCTGAATGTGGTTTTTGGAAAAAAATTGTTTTCAACTGAGGTATACTATACATTGATTATGGAGATGTACACAAGGTGTAGATGACGGGTTTTGGTCACAGTCTGGCGCTTTTGGGCGTCTCCACCTCCACCTTATTCATTCAGCTATGCAGTCCAGAGTTGTATGGAGACAATTCAAATATTTAATTCCACGCGTTTGCTCTGAAAACCATTGAATGTGACTTGCTCTGTTGGGCATTTCTCTATCTTGTTTGCTGGGGAGAAAGGGCATGATTCGCTAGTTTCAGGTTTGGCACCACGCAAAAGATGATTGAGCTGGAATTCTGGATTTTACTCCAGTTCTATGATTAATTGGATGCCCATGGCTGTAGAAATGAATTATTGCAACTGAAAATCAATTCATTCTTGTGAAGGTGGTGCACGCGTGGAATGATCTGAGCGTTTGAATTCCAACGAACTGAGCATCCGTGCTGAATATTGTTGTTGTTGGTGGTACCAATTTCGAACTAAAACCAACAGTGTTTGTGCGTATGTATCAGCTAGCTTTAAAGAGTCTAGATGTTTCAATTTGAGTGAAGAAATGACCAACTGGCTAATTAACTAATTTTGAGTTATTGAACGATTGACTAACACGTGACCGACGAGCAATTGAAATAAAACGTCTACAGCTAGCTAGCTTGCAATCAGAAAGGCACTTCACGTGCAAACTTTGCTTGGCTGCCACTTGACTGTTGTTGCAATGGAACTTCTGAATTCGAAGTTGGCGGCCATGAACGACTGCCCGTCTGGATCATGAGCAGGACAAGCCTTGGCGAGGCCGTATCTCGCTGCTGTTTGCCGTTGCTACCAAAATTGCCATGGATGATGGTCTCTACCCCCAAGTAAGCGGTGGGAACCATTTTGGCATTCCAATTGGTGCTTCTTAGTTAATCATCGTACGTTGGCATGACTGTAGAAGCCGGCAGTCATCACGCAACATGAGTACTCGAAGACTCCTGTCATGCATCGAGCAGCAGGTCGTTGAAGCTCTGTACTGGCGAAAACCAGGAGCTCCGCGGACGTGGGAGACGAGTTGTGCAAAATGCGAGGCATTCTTTATCTGAGCAGGATTGTCGTAAGAGAAGCTGTAAGGCGAATTTCCTCCTCCCAGCGCGCACCTGGAGTCAGTGTCGAGTAGTTACTTAGTGGCAAGGTGGCGGCGAGAGGATAACTTGCAAAGAGTCCCTGGCTCCACTTACCAACTCTTAATATGGAGGCACTTAATACCGATTGCAACGTACCAGACTGGCGATCGATTTGCAGAGTAACACCATACGGTCATGATTAATTACAGTGTCAAACTTTCGTGACTTCCACTAAGTGCTTAACCACCTGCAACGCACCAGAAACTACATCATCATCATGAAATGCTGATAAATTGAACCTCGATCAGACACTGGCTGGCACGGCCATTCATAGAATGCAGAGATGATATCTGTATGCAGCTGATTGAATGAGAAGCCGCACGTGACATGGAGGAAATTGAAACAGGCATGCAACTAATAAGTCACGTGTAGTAAGCTTAAGAAGAAATTGCATCAAAACTGACAAGATGGACGAGGTCCGACTTAATTTTCTCTACGAGCCTCCAGCAGTTTCAGTGTACAGAGATGTTAGGAGGTACAAGTACATGCAAATTAATTCGTGACTGAATACACAGGAACCTGACTAGTATATACTAATGAGCAGAGTGAGTGCTGCAACGTGCATACCCGTATAAAGAATCGCAGAATTCAATCTGAACGCAGGGAGTCCCAATCTAGAGCTTGATCGAGGTGGTGGTTTCCTAATGCTAACTTTTTAGATGAGGCCGGAAAAGAAGTCGTAGATTGAAAATTATTGCTACAGGCGTGTGTTATCGGTGACAGAGGGCTAGCGCAAGACAACACCACAGAAAACCACGAAAGCGCGGGCGAAATACTGCCGGCAATTACATTGTTCTGATCAACATGAAACTAACATTACTGAATGACCAAAAGAACATGCAGCTTCAGGCCGGTCTAGGGCGAGCTTCTTCGCTGCAGCAGGAACGCTACGACGAGCAAGACAGTTGCGCCACACGCGATCAGGAGTGGTTTGGTCATCCTGTCCCGCTGTGCGTCTGACGGGCTTGACAAGCTCTCCTCCTCAGCTTGCGCTTGTTTCTGCTCTAAGTCCTTCCACCTTAGAACCTTATGAGGTGCTCGTCCCATGGTTTGAGCGAGTGCCTACCGTACCACCGAGCTCAGTGAGATGCATTTTGTGAAACTAACAATGCTGATGCTGAAGAACGCGAGCTTGCATTCTCTGCGACGACGACGACGCAAGGCGGTTCGCTAGCGAGAATTGAAAATCTCAAGAGCAGACAGAATGGGCGGGCTTGTAGACAAAATGGGCGGGGTATGAACTGTGTGAGCGTCCATTTCCCAGATTGGATGATATTTATACAGAATCACTGTACTGCAGTTCCTCATCCGTGCTGATGTTTCTGTAGTTGGCTCTTATGGATGAACTTCTCCCCTAGTTACTTTCACGTAAATGAGTGTCAGATCAGGAAGAAAATCCAAACCTAATGTACTAAGTCCTTAAGTTCATTCTATGCGAGCTTTCATTTTCATAAAATGATAATTTAAGGTTTCTGAGCTACAAAATGTGCAATAAATCCACTGTTTGAGGCTGACATACAAATGAAAGTTGTAATTGAATCATGGCTCTTCCAGGACATCCATACGGTTGGATTAAGTAATAGGGCACCAAAAATGTGTGTCAATTTGATTTTAAAAAGAGGTTATTGTTTTAATTACATAAAAATTACCATAGTACTCATTATCTTAGGAGTTTGAAATTAATGATTGGCCAAAAGTGCATAGTGCACATAATTGAATCATCTTTTGCATAATGTGCGATATTCCAACCTATAAAATTACTGAATCTTGATTGCTTACAAAAGGATCCCAAGACACCTCTATCAAAACTATAACGAAATTTATGCAAGGAAATTTTCCATTGTTGAAGCGTAACCAATCATAATGCGTTACAAGATAAAAAGTGATTAAAATTGTAATTCTAGTGAATTCTCAAAGTCGTTTATTGCAACTTCATTTGGAACTATCTACTGGGCATTTCATTTTGAAGTCAATTACATAAGGATGCCTTTTAATGAAGATTACCTTCATATGCTCTTTAGAATTTAAGCTCAAAATAGTCCAAGATGATGATATTCGTTATATCGAGACATTTCAGAGTTTCATTTTATCCTCGACTCAAAGATAAACCGCTTTATCTCTTTACTAGAATTTTTTAATAAATAGGTAAGAACACCACCTTTTAGAATTGTATTAGCAGATCATTATTTGAGCATTATTTATTTTTTATTTCAATTACTAATTTTTTAAATGAATTTCCAATGTCTAGCATGTTGTCTCAAAATCGCTGAAAAGTCTCGATATAACGAATATCGTCATCAAGAAGCCTCATTTATTATACATGATACTAGGTATAGCCTAAAATCTACAAGCATCTAGGGGTAAAGAACCCCATTTGGTACCCTTACTACATTTGTGAGGTATTGAACTATGACACGCCTTTTTAGGTCCACTTTGTGTGAGGGGTCAAGGCCAGTTTGGAGCTAAGTATGACATGTGTGAATCCTTGTACGTGACTGGTCTTATCCAGAAAATCAACCCCAAGGGCATGGTCTTTGCATAATAAAGTTAAGGCCATAATTTCCCCAAAATCCTTATTCTTATGTGTTGAAATCGTATTGTAATGGGCTGCAAGCATGGTAAAGTGGACCAAAAAAGTCCTCCGGTATACTAAAACCATAATTTTTTTGGTCAAAGGCCTAAAAGTAGTAACAAAACATAGTTTAAATTGGATTGCTTTTGAAGATGACCTTTGTTGTTGTGTTGACTACTCAAATGTAGAAAATCAAGTTGAGATCTTTAATACTTATCATTAAAAGTGATGCTCAAAAGCAAATGGTTGAGTCTAGATTTGGACGTAGATTCCATCGTCTACTTGAGGGCATCATCACAAAAATGTGTGGAAAACCATCAATTTAATGTAATTTTACCGTACTTTAAACCAATTTTAGACAATCACTTGTTCAATATCACCTACTTGCACACCACTTGCACCGTCTTCTAAAATGTGTAGACTTTCCTTGGAATTTTTTTTTGTCATCATAATTTGCTTGGCTTTGTAGATCAATATGTTTTTAAAATGTTTATAATTTTTTTTCTTCACAAAATTCAAAGTTACTGTATAGTTTTGAATCACTTTCACTCAAACACTAGGCAAGGATCAGGAGCCATCCACTTTACCGTGCTTGCACCCAATGCTGAAAAGACAAAATTTGACTTGGCCTGAGGGAAGTGAATTCAATCGGACAAAACTATAAACCTAATTCACTTCCCTGGAACCATGAATTGATAGGTAGATATCATAATTAGCACTGCTAATTGAGGCCACTCTTAAAACCCAGAACACAAAAATTCATGTGCAATCAAAACTTATTTAGGTCAATCTGGACTTGAGCTCCACATTTTAACCAGTTGCAAGACAGAACTCGGTAGGCTTAGTGCTACGTTCGTGGTTAGCAATCCATCAGAACTAGTTTCAAGAAGAAAACACGGAGATCCAGAGAAACAGCACTCAAACCCATATCATCGGTATGAAATTTTTGGATCTCTGATGCGTGGACGATATACAATAGAGACAAACTAGGAGTTAAGTATAATTGAATTTATGCATGAATTTTGGACAATTCCGACTGCCAATATGCCCGGGTACGCAACCCCCGTATTATACACAGGCGGGCATCAAATTAAAAACGGCTTAGAGGACGGCTTTTGTAAAGATTATATCAAATTATACAAAAATAAAAGGACCAAAAAGTTGGGTGAAGACCAAATTAAATAAAATGAGATATAGAAAAAGTTGGGAACCTTGCATATTTATTAACTCCACAATGTATATATAGAATTGAAAAACCTATTTTTCTAACCTATGCCTATGCATAATTTTAAAAGATCAACACAAGTAGTTGCTCCAATTAAAATTAAAAGTCATTGGCACTGTTTTATTTATAATAATAAAATCTTAACATTTTAATACAAAAACCCAAAAAGTTGGGTAGTTTGGACTATGTTGCTTGTCTTTTTTTAAATCATATAATTAGTTTTTAATGAAATTATACAAGGAAAACTAATGCAATTATGCTTCAAGGAATATTCATTTCCTATATATAAGGACATTTTGGGATTCCTTGTTAGAAGGGCCACAAGAGTTTCCTACATTAAAACAAATTATATCACTTGAGATTGGACTAAAATGCATTATAAGTGATTATAATCAAGCCATATAATACGGGACTTGCATACCCGGGCCAATATGACGTACACTAGATCGCAAAACTATACAAATACGATGGTTGGCAAACATGGAATACAAACATTCGAAGTTGTAGTTGTTGTGTTGTTGCTTTTGTTATTATTGTTTAATGTTTTGTCCCCACAAGTGCACATCCCTTACAGTTTTCCCTCTACAAGTGTTAACATTTCTAATCGGGGCAAAATATAAACTCCCAGTTCAAAATGTTAACGCTCATAACATTAAGTTGCAATGCTAGGAGGGTACCCTTTGAGTACCCACAAATTTACCTCAACAAGAAGGGGCAAAGCTTGCAAAGCAAGGGTGAATGAATGGATAATTAATCAAATATAGAAGCTTCAAAAGGTATCAAAGAGGTTTCCAATGCCGGTGTTAGGAGACTTTTCCAAAAAGTGCAACTACCTTTTTGACCTCACCAACTTTCCCGTTGCTTTATAGCTATTTAGATTTGTTTAGATAGTAATTTAGCCTAGATTAGAACCTATACCACCACTTGGTATTAGTTTTGTCCTAGAAACCGACATAATTAATTCTAAGCATTGAAAGTAACTACCCAAATAGATTAAAAATAGCCTAAGTAAAACTCAAACTTAGCGCTACCTTTGCTCTTGAAAGAGCATCAAACTGGCATGCGCCGGTTTGATGCTCTTTTGAGAAGGTCAATCCGGGCTTGCTACTTAATGTTATGCTTTATAAAGGGAAAACTATATTTTTTTTGGAAAAATGATTTATCCAAATATACTTAATAAACAACAATTACAATTGGTAAAACGTTTGTAGTAAACATAAAAGTAAAAGCTACTTAAATGATGGCTTCCCTATAGCTGCTGACTCTGACTGGCTCTGCAACTCTCCTAGCCATGTAGCCATTGCCCACCCCCTTTCACAATCAATGTTATTGGGGCACCCCGATGACCCTACCCCTAGACTGATTTGGACGAACCAATCCATACACTCGTTCCTTGTTGGATGCCTAAACCCCCTTGCCTCCAAGGAACCAGTGTACGGGTTGGTTCGTCCCAAACCCCCTAGACTCATGAGACTCATGGTGACACGAGGTCTTGACCTCTCGTGTAAAGTAGACCTTACTAAGCAGACCAAAACCTTCTTCCAAACTTCTTGTTGAAACATTCACACCCTATTGTCCAATACTCATTTAGATCAACTTTACCATATAAACAATAAGTACCATCAATAACAGGCAAAGGAATAGCCAAAGATCCACGCAAGTGGAAGATTAACCCCTAAGGGACCAGGCGTCCAATTTTGGACGTTTTTGGTATTTTTGTGTAGGCCAGATGTCAAAGATTTGCACTGATGTGAATGAAAACAATTGCAATGGATGCGCAATGGACAGAGAAATGCAGCCCATAAATTTTTTTTCAAAAAAACGATAATTTGGTGTTTGTAAATGTGATGTAAATGTTCAAAAGGCACTATTTGGCACTGTACAACTGCCCGAAACTGTTCATAGTATCCAATGAACTTGCACCATGGTGGAATCTTGGGCAGCCTTTATGTGGCCCCATTTTTTATTATGTAAAGGGTGCGATGTATGGGGGGAGGGGGTGGCACGTACATAGAGGGGGTATATAATGACACTATAGCCATGAAAGAGGGTGGTATGGGGCATGCAATATTGAGAATGGAATATATAAATGGTTGTGGGCCACGGCACGAAAGGGTGGGATAAGAATCTCCATTGTCCACACCCTTTTTCCTTGTGTGCCCGCCATCCACAACTTCGTAAGTAGTTTAAATTACATTTAAATTCAAGAATAACATCATGAATTTGCAAAAAAATTATGCATACCCTTATTGGTTTTTGTTGCATACATCCACCGTACGGATTTCAGTGCAGTTTTATACATGTATATTATTTAAACAATCGCAATATTTTCATGATTTTGTAGTTGTATATAAAGCAAGGCCCATATAGCCAACAAATTAGATTGAAATGACGGTTTGTCAGCACTAATAGTTGCCCAAGTCCGTGACTTTCAGTGTTGTTGCAAAATGTTGCCCAAAAAACGAATATAATAATGGCAAGACATGTTCAAAGTGGTCAGGCAATGTTCGGGCAACTCAAGAATACCATCGAACCATCGAAAGACATATCAATCTTAATGGACAAAATTTACATAAAGGGATGGATATTTTTCCCTATCGTACTTGATAAAGCTAACAACCATTCCATAAGGTTGGAAACCATCAAATGTTTGCTACGCTCTATGCACCATCCCATACATGACAGTGGCTCGAATTTCCTTCAGATCCGTCCAAATCATGCTTGGTCCTTTAGGGGTTAAGTCACTAGAAGTCCTCTGCTCCACTATCCAGCTAGTTTTACTCTATTACCATAGATTTTGAATACATGTAGTAGTAATCCACGTATCCTCCTAGAAATTGCATATATACAGTAGCATCTGTACTAGGGATATATACTTGAATACAACTGCTCCCTCATGAGCAAAAAATGTCTACACTTCTTTCCTAGGCAAATCTCTCTTCATTTTAATGGATAGTACAAAACACCGTAGGTATGATGAGTATCTAGGCGAGCATCTTGGGTTTAGTTTGGGACACACAAAGCATCCCACCTAAAGGATGTTATGTTAGGCTAATATAATTGAGCTCCAACGGAAATTGATGTCTTCTAAGTAGGATTTTTAAAGTTATCTAATGATATAATGTAGACACATCAATACTACACATGTCAAGTTTGACCATACTGAAATTCACTCATCATTAAAATAGTTCTTTCTCTCAAAATCCGTCAGATGATCCATTCTCAAGTTTTTCTCTTGGACTTGGAAAGAGCAAATTCTGAAAATTTGTTGTCGAGGAGGTACACCTAAACTCCGTAATATCAACCTCCATAATAACACACACTCTCTCATATCCCGAAACCCTAGGGAATGGATGTTCGTAGTTCAAATCTCTCTTCTTATTGTCACATTTCTCTCCCTTATATGACGAATTTTGTCATTAATGCAAACCACCAAAGAAGGCAACCCACACCCTCACATTGCGCCATGTGTCAATATGTGGAGTGTCACCTTCTTATTCTTATTCTTCTTCTTCTTCTTATGCCACTTGTTGAATGCCTGGGTATGCAACTCCCATATTATACGTAGGGGGCATCGTAATAAAAATGGCTTAGTGGACGGCTTTTGTAAAAATTATATCAAATTGTAAAAAATTAAAAGGACCAAAAAGTTGGGTGAAGACCAAATTAAATAAAATGAGATGTAGAAAAAGTTGGGTTGCATATTAATTTATTTATTAAAAACTCCACAACATATATAAAGAATTGAGACGCCTATTTTTTAACCTATGCCTACGCATAATTTTAAGGGATCCTCACGAGTAGTTGCCTCCAATTAAAATTAAAAGTCATTGGCAATGTTTTATTTATAATTTTTTTATTAAAAAGCCCAAAAAGTCGGGTAGTTTGACCTATGGACCTATGGTACATGTATTAAAACTCATATAATTAGGTTTTTAACGCAATTTTATGCTTCAAGGAATATTCATTTCCTATATATAATTACATTTGTGGATTCCTTGTTAGAAAGGCTACAAGAGTTTCCTACATGACAACAAATTATATCACTTGAGATTGGACTAAAATGCATAAGAAGTTATTATAATCAAGGCCATATAATATGGGAGTTGCATACCCGGGGTTGAATGTTGATGCATGCATATGCCACAGCGCCCGGGAAGACCAAGTGGAGTGGACCACACTCCATAGTGTCACATGCTACACTAATTCTATAGTATCACGCATCCATGTTAACACTACAAAACTCTATACTATCATGTGCACTTTGGTTGCCACAAGTGTGATACTATGGAGTTTAGAGTGTAGAAGAGACTGTTAACGCAAAGAGTCTAATATATGTCCTCGTTTCCCTTCACTGCACACAGAGTTGATTAGTACAAAAAATGTTGTCCAATGTGTTAAAGTTCAACTTGAAGTTTGGTGATCTCAAATAGAAATGTGTGTCCAGTTCTAGTGCCAATCTGGTATGTAGGTGAATGCATGGTGTCAATAATCAACATCAACAATGGTGTCAAAGAACCTACCATGTGTATCAAAATTGAAATATCAATAAAAATTTGATATTTGGTGGGTGTATTCTAGTGAAAGAATCTTTGCATACCCGAGTCATTATTTGGGTTGATACCATTCTAAACCATATTGATACTAGGGCGATTTGGGGACGATTTTGCCTAGATATGAAGGTTCTTGCATGGTATATAGACCTAAATGGTTTCGAAAACAAAAATGCCATCAAATACCCATATCCTACGTACTGGTATCAAAATTTGTGAAATCCTCATTATAATACCCAAATGGCATATAAGAAAGGCGATACCAGACCAACATTGTCTGTTCAATGTGGTCCCTGGGTGGTGTGCGGTAATTGGAGGTTCAATTCTAAAGGTCAAAAGATAAGTAATGATATGATATTGCGGAAAAAAAAGGGAAACACACAAATTGCGTACAAAATTGAAATGGGCCAAACATTTTCAGCATTTTTGCTTACAATAAATTCAATTCAACACAGTATAAATAACAACGTACAAAGGGCCCCAGGGCGGCCAAGGATTCATGGCACTCACTTAAAATCATCCATGCGGATGAAAAAAACGCAAGAATCATCTAAATGACTATTTTTTAGGCAATTTGATTCCGGAAATAGAGTCAAAGGCCCTGAATTAGTCTAGTGATGTCACATTCGAATGAATCGGCCCTCAACCCCATAGGGGGCTTTTTTTAATTGGAGCCACTTCATCCACAATATCTAGGATGGATGATTTTAAGTGAGTGCCACGAATCCCCAGCCCCCCAGGGTGGCAACTCAAACAAATAATTACAGGAGTCTCGTCCAAAAATTTCACAAAGGCATAGATTATGTACACATAATCGTGCATATAATGTAGATTATGTTTCAAATAATCTACAACTTTCAACTATTGAAGAGGGGTTGACGAGTTTTAGAAGAGAAGCGGGAGAGAAGCCACCGAGAGAAGTCGGGAAGAGAGTTAGGGTTAGGGCTTACCTCGGGGAGATCACTCCATTGTCAAGTTGAACACCACGTGCGAACAAAGTTTGCTACCCCTATATTAATGCCATAGATAATTTTAAAATTTATGATATTTTTTCTGCATATACATAACCATTGATAGTATCTTTTGTATATATTTTTGAAATTTTTAGTCATCTTCATTTTTTGTAGTAATTTTTTTAGCTCAATTCTGTGTCATTCTAGTTAGAAACGGTATGTTTTATAAAAAAAACAAATCATCAAATTTAGTTACCATTTTTTACTGTATAATAGATACCGTGTATATCTACTCATAAAAAAAAATTGATAAAATTTTGACCCATTTTGGTGATGCTTTATGTAAAAAGTAGGATTTTTTAGATGTAAAGTGTTTGCACGTGGTTGTTCAACTTTACAAGGGAGTGATCTCCCCGAGGGGCTTACAAGCCAAATAATCTATATTATCTTCAATTTTTTGTAAATTATATAAATTATAAATAGGTATGATGGAGACCAAATTATGGACTAGGCCCCTTGTCCAAGAGAAAATCCACATTATTTTCAAATTATTCATGTATTATAATACATAGACATGTTCAAATCAAAAAATTATTGCGTATTATGGATGGTCTCAATGTGCACTACATCACTCCATTCTAAGTTCTATGAAATTGTTCTTTGGTATGAATGTACAAGGATAATATGAATGGATTATTTGTTTGAGTTGCCGCCCCGGGAAAGGGCCAAGATGGCAGTATCTTTACATCGTTTCCTCACAAATCTCTTCTTCCCAAGCACAAACGTAATTTGTTCTATAAAATTCAAGAGTTGACAAATTTCAGCTTGTAAAAACTGGACCACATTAGCGGAAATCAAAGAGATCCGAGAGGGATGGAAATCGTAAGATATCATGGTTGCAGAAGGAAACCACGCATCTCTTTAAGATCTGATGACTGTGGTGCCCCGGCTGATCGATCCGAGTCGTCTGAATAGTCTTTATGAATTTTTTTTTAAGTGGCGCCCCTGTTGATGGTGTAATAGAGACCTTGGTTTGTTGAATCTGTCATTTAGGGCAAAGACCATCCAATGACTCCCCCCCCCCTAATGGCGGCCTTCCAAGCCCAATGTTGCCTCTACAACCTTTTTCACACGAAGTTGGTGCTTGTTCTCAAAGTTCTCAATGTTCCCACACCTCGTCATCAATAACCAACTTTGAAACTCTAACTCTAATCTAAAGCATTGGTCTAAGTACCGGTATCCACGACTCGCCTTCATACCTAGGTGAAATTACTCTTGTTTCAATATGGTATTAGGATGATGTTGACCCAAATAATGACTGGAGTATACACAAATTCTCAAGTACATTGTGATATCTACCAAGTATCAATATCCGATTAGTAGAGTCTTACAATTTGATAATGGTTGGATCACATGTTCTTGGATGCAAGTATTGTATTGTGTATACAAACCCCAATTTATAATTATTTTTACATGAATTGCATATAAGTTAGCTTGTACCATGCATCCACTTGTACACCAATCCAACATCGTCCACGACCCATGTTTAATTTTAGACAAAAACATGCCCAATATGATCATCCAAATATCAATTATTCGTCAATCAGCAGCCTCACCTTGTTCCTTGTTGTCACTCAGGGCCAATCACATCAAGCTTGAGCTCAAGCTCCAACTTGCAAGTTTGGTGGACCAAGGTAGAAGAAAATGAACCTTTATGTGTGGTTAATATGGTGGAGCTTCAAGTTGGTTACTTCTTATAGATTGATTTCCAACACCATATTGATAATTTTGGGACTTTAGGGAGTCCCAAAATTAAGGAATCCAATGGGAAGAGTATATTATTGGGAACATGGGAACGCACATGAACAAATTGGGAACTTCAGATGGAACACATCATTGGGAACATGGGAACGTGTTATTGGGTACTCACCATTGGGAACATGGGAACTTGCTATTGGGAACCCATCATTGGGAACATGGGAACGCGCTATTGGGAACACATCATTGATCTTGCACGGGAATAATTTGATGGGACATTGGGAACATGGCACTGGGAACATTGACACAAATTCTTCCATGTACAAAATGCAACACACGCGACAAGTTGAATAAAATCCAATGAAGTGAAAATTTGGCTTTGTGCCTTGCATAAAGTATAGTCAAAATTTGTTAAGGATAATCATGAACTGGCATGTGTGCAAACAACCAGAATTGTCATGACCTTGAACTTGACATTTCTATTGCCATATGGTAGTCTACCCACAAACATACAATATTACGCAATTCGGTTGTGATTACATGATTGCCACCACAGTACTGAATGAATAATATTCTATTGCTCAGAAGCTGGATCTGATGAAGATGCTCACGATTCATTGGGGGAGGGGCATTCGACGTACTTCCCATTCGTCCTTCAGCCAACTCACAACGCCGGAGGTTGTCTTTGGCAAATTTTACTTGGTTTGCGGGGATAGTAATTTTTGGTGACTTCCCATGATCACGTGGGCCTGGAGGCCACGCAGCCAATATGCAATCAAGAGGTTGCCAATCAGGAGTTGAGTACTTCAGGTCACATTTCCACTTAAATTCATTTTTGGTGTCCCACCCACTATATTTATCTACCACGTTCTTGGCAATGGAGGTGTGTGAGCCTAACTATGGGCTCACATTTTGAGTTAACCTTAGAAATGCTCAACACAATTAATTGCCATTCTGTTGGGGTTAGCTAGAAGTTAAAATGCAATTGTGTTGTGACAAGGACTTAAAGTAGTCAATTTGGGGTTACGTGACGAAGCATCATTTAAATGTGGGGAAAAACGAAACCAATTAGTTGATTGGCTTAAGTGTGAGCTCGAGTGGCTTGACCCTTGGCTGTTGGGTCTAGGCCTTTGGTGTGTTCCTTTAGGGGTAGGGGGGTTGCTGAAATAGGCTTAAGGCCGAGGGTAAGGCTAATCACCGCGGGATCGTCAAGAATCGGAACTGGATCAGGGAACCGAACGAGGGGGCTAACGGGCAGAGTAGTGAGAGGCCCTCTCTCGAAGGCAGGAGGGCTGATCTTGCGGACAGAGAAAAAAGTTGGAATGCGGAGGAGAGGCCTGAGGCAAGGGAGAGGTTTTCTTCCTGGATATGCTCAGGCCAGAGATTTGTAATGGGCGAGGAGTAGCTGTTAGGTAGAAGTTTGTCTGGATCGGAGAAACCAGCAACGCAGAAGCTACCCAGTCCTTCAGAGCAGCAAGATTTCGGCCTATCGGCTGGAATGCGAATTTCAACCAGGATTGGAGCCAGGCATGCCAACACAAATGTGAGGGGCTCTGAAGTGCAACCCTGAAGCAAGTCTTCGAGCTAGCTGGGCTAAGGGTGAAATATGAGGGAAGCAGGGACTCAGATGTGACAAGGTGCGATTATGATGTAGAATTCTAATTAACTGAGTGAGGCGAACCAGCAATCTCCTCAAGGCTAGACGCTGAGCAGAAAGGCGAGGCAGATGTGTCTACAGGAGCCTGCACATTGTGGTAGTTCGAAGAGAAAGGAGAATCAGTGTTCGGGTGACGGAGGCAGTGGCATCTGGCCAACCGGGGAGGCCTGACGGGCTTTGACGGGCCCTGTTCGAATGCGAACAGCGCAGAATTACCGAGCTCTGGGCTAACCAGCAACCCGGGTAGTAGGTTGGAAGAACCTGTTTAATTAGTTGGCAGGGGATGGCTTTGAAGTGGGAATCTTAGTGGAAGTTGGAGGGGGGTAATTAGGGTTTTTGGAGGTAATTAGGGGCTTGGGGGGTGATGAAGGGTTTTGGGTTGATTAGGGGCTTGATCACTTAGGAGAATGCAAGCAAGGAATGTGATACTGGGCCATCACCCAGGTGCTCATGATTGGCTTTAGGTAAATGAAGTGCGGCATGATGAACCAAGGGGTGAACTGGTGAGAGGAAGAAGCCCATGTGAAAGAGCATTCCTTAAATGCTTGCACTTAGTGCATGATAATAAAGAGTTGTGAGTTCACTGATGATTGTGATTAATCTCCACTACATCAATGAGGGGTAGACTCTAAGCTGTGATTGTTAGTCATGGGCTCTCACCCGGACTAGGACACATAAGGGTGGAGGTTTATGGCTGACAAGGTGGGAATGAACCATTCCACTTGAATCTAACGCGCATGCGCTCAGGGATGTACAAATGGACGTGACGCGGCCTAAACGCGTCACGTCGCGTCACGTCCAGGGTGTGACGCCAAACGGACGTTACTGTAGTAAAAAAAATTTACTAATGGGATTTTTTTCTTCGGATAAGTAATTATTTCGACATCAATACAGGCAGTCGTCTACCATGGTCGACTGCTATATAGGCAGTCGACCACTTAATCGACTGCTAACTTAGCAGTCGACTACAATGGTCGACTGCTAATGTAGCAGTCGACTAAGTGGTCGACTGCTATATAGGCAGTCGACCACTTAATCGACTGCTAAGTTAGCAGTCGACCATTGTAGTCGACTGCTAATGTAGCAGTCGACTAAGTGGTCGACTGCTATATAGGCAGTCGACCACTTAATCGACTGCTAACTTAGCAGTCGACTACAATGGTCGACTGCAAATGTAGCAGTCGACCATGGTAGTCGACTGCCAATGTAGCAGTCGACTACCACCGTCGACTGCTATATAGGCAGTCGACTACCACCGTCGACTGCTATATAGGCAGTCCATTACCATGGTTGACTGCCATATAGGCAGTCGATTACCTTGGTCGACTGCCAATGTAGCAGTCGACCATGGTAATCGACTGCCTATATAGCAGTCGACCATGGTTGATAGTCGACTGCTATGTTGCCGTCGACGAAGATAGTCGACTGCAGTTGTAGCAGTCGACCATTGCCGTCGACTGATACTATTAACAGACAAATGCAGTCAACATCATATGTTTGTTGGGTTAATTTTAATGGTTTGGGTATAGTGGAATATGGATGGATGGAAGTAGTTTAGGAAAAATGTGATTAAAGCCAACAATGATATGTAGAAGGAAAAAAAACCGCGTTGTATTAAAACAAGTATATCGTAAAGATATAAAAAATATACAAGGTTTAGGGTTTATTAATGATACACGCATACTACCTTAACCCCTACGATGTTGCCTAAAGAACTAAACAGACTAAACACTATCCTTAACCTCAGTTCTCCAGCAGTCTATCGGCTCATCCCACCCCACAAACGGCATCTGCATCCGTAGTTTGGCGATGGTCAATGAAATGCGGTTCGACACGTTCTCGCATGTCAATGCACTCAAAGTGACATCCCAAATTTTCCTTCCTTCATTGGCAAAGAGAATTCGGTCATCACCATCGTTGCAAAGTTGTCGAGCAATCATGCCGACCGCATAACACTCAGCCTCCGCGGTGTAATATACATCGGGATCATGGTGTCTCCTGTTTTGGATGTAAAACAGTTCCGGCGCCACCCAAAACTTCTCCTTCCTCAATTTTTCCTTCGGTTCTACGGTTTCCGCATGCCATAGCGATAGGACATCCTCACCCGAATGCGTTGCACATCCCCAATCGCACACCCCAATCTTGAGGCTCCCGTCCGATTCCCAATGCAACATAATGTTGTCAATGGATAGATCGTTGTGTTGCACATTTGCAGCGTGCAAAGCCTCCATGATCCATAACAATGCCCAAGCCAACTTTACCCTCTTCGCCCGGAACTTTTGGACTTGGTCATAGAGTTGCCATTCGGTTGCGTCCATTGTCAAAATGTTGGCATTTGGGCGGTGGGCTCTATCCCGAATGAACATCTCTCGTAGAGTGCCCCCGTTCCACCATAGTGTATAGCCCGCATTGGACACACTGTTGATTAACCAAAACTTGATGAAACCTGGATGCGTGCTCTTTAAAACGCATGCCTCCGCACTTACTTGGATACGAGCTTTTTGCCTATCCGACGTCTTTGGGGTCTTTTCAGCCCACGTAATCTCCGGTGGGAGACGATCGTCGCCCTCGATCCTCACCTTCCTCACCTCCCCGTAACCCCCCACCTTCTTTATGCTCTTCAAACTCACGACATTTGCCGTATCGGGAATCCACAATAGTTGGCATGGGCCCGACACCCTTAGCCACTTCTCCAATTTCTCCGCCTTCCAAGGAATTATTTTGGAGGCCGTCTTGGACAATCCTTTGGCCACGGGATCCCACCACAAAAATATTTCCCGGATTCTTACAGCTCGAGGGCTCAACACCTCGCCTGTTTCGCCCTCCGGGAACATGTTTTCAACCAATTGCTTGAGGTTGAAAATACCATTTTGGGCCTTATTCTTCACCCATGAATCGAACCCCGCAAGATTCCTATCACCGCTAAACTCGGGGCCATCCACTTCCTGTCGAATAGCAACCTCCATGTCCCTTTTAATTATCTCAACCCTTTTGTGTTTCGGCTGCTCCAAAAAACGGAATTTGATGCCGGCCTCCCCATTCCTCAAATACCAGTCAACTATGGCTTGGTGGACCTTTGCCGTTATCGCATCCGAGAATTTTACCCTTGGTTTCCCGCTCCTACTCGACGACCCTGAGGCCGCGGAAGCCCCTCCTTGGCTGCTCGTAGGGGCACCGGCATTTGGGCGGACGGGAACGGTAGTATCTGAACGGGGGGTAATATTGGCTCCCGTTCCCGAAGCACTTCCTGATCCCACATCGGAATGTCGTTGCCGCTTAGGGGGCCGTTTGTGCACCCTGCCGGGTGCATCCGGCTCGTCCTCCGGCATCCTCCAACTTCGATCCTCCATCGTGTTTAAAAACACGCTATTATTGTGTTCACAAACACAACTCAAATGTGTTCACAAACACGGCCGTATTCACACCGCTCCACCGCAAAAAATCGGATCCAAAATTGGCAAGAGTTTGCACCCTAAACCAATCTTCCAACCGCCCCCTAGGCCCTCTCAAAACATTAGGCAAAGGATGCTAGGCATGCTTAGTCCCAATGTCCCGCTTGAGGAGGGGTGGTTGAAAAATGATGTCAATGAGGCCTCCCCACTTATATATATAGGTTGGGTGGGCCTCACACCGACGGTACGACCGGACGCCGCGCCCCTGGATCCTGACCGTTGGACCGTGCATCATCCAACGGCCAGGATGGATGCGACGATTGGTCGACTGCTATACGGCAGTCGACCATCCAGTCGACTGCCAGATAGCAGTCGACTCTGGATAAGGCAGTCGACAATTAGCAGTCGACCGCGGCGTCGACTGCTATGTGGCAGTCGACGTGTGGGCCGACTGCATTTAGCAGTCGACTTCGGGGGTCGACTGCCATGTCGACTGCTAGTTTGCAGTCGACCCTGGAAGTCGACTGCCACGTCGACTGTCAAGCAGCAGTCGACCCCCGATGTCGACTGCGAATGGCAGTCGACGTGGCAGTCGACCGCCATGTCGACTGCTAGTTTGCAGTCGACCCCGGAAGTCGACTGCCACGTCGACTGCCAAGCAGCAGTCGACCCCCGATGTCGACTGCGAATGGCAGTCGACTGCCATGTCGACTGCTAGTTTGCAGTCGACCCTGGAAGTCGACTGCCACGTCGACTGCCAAGCAGCAGTCGACCCCCTATGTCGACTGCGAATGGCAGTCGACGTGGCAGTCGACCGCCATGTCGACTGCTAGTTTGCAGTCGACCCTGGAATTCGACTGCCACGTCGACTGCCAAGCAGCAGTCGACCCCCGAAGTCCGCTGCGAATGGCAGACATTGGACCTCCCCCCCTCCAAACATAAACAAATTGCTTTTGCAATGGATCCTATAGCAGATTACTCTAAACACTTTTAATATCATAGCATCTTTTATATTTAGTGCACGTTCAAGCGTCGGGACTATAAAGGGTTCACCGCTCATTAGCATTCATCATTCCCCCTCGCTCTAGTTGGCCTTGATTGCCTTTTGGCATTCGTTGCAAGTGGAGAGAGGTAGTAGGTTATATTGGGATGGGCACGCGAAACGAATGGAAGCCTTGGTTTGTGCCCAAGGAGTGGACTCCAACGTCCAAGAAGGTCGAGTGCAAATTTTGCGCGTTGGAATTAGTTTATAGGAAGGACCGCATGGTTGCCCATTTGGGATACCAAAAAAATGACGGCAAGATGCGGGGGGTGGCATTGTGTCAACGTCAAGGGCCGATTGTAAAGTCTTTATTTTCGAGGTGCGGCGGATCGTGGCCGCCAATTCCGGATGACTTTGTGGACGAGTGCGTTGAGGACGGGGGAGAAGCTGTGGTCGGGTCCCAACAACAAGCGTCATGCGGTGCATTGTCGAACGCGAACGGAAGCCAAACCGCTCCACCATCGCCCGCACCGTCAGTGGCAAGGGAGTTGGTGTCCGGGACGACTCCCGAACCCCACCGACGTTCCCAACGGCAAATGGGACTAAAAGAAGGGATGCAAAATTCGACAAAACGAGACTTGGATACAAAATGGTCGCAATTCTTTTATGAGGCTAATATCCCCATTAGTATTGTCCGCCATCCCGCGTTCATCCAGGCCGTTAAGGCAACCGCCGAGGCTAGAATTATGTACAAACCCCCAACATACCATACAATGCGCAAGAGTTTACTTGACGATGCACGGTTCAATACACAAAAAATCGTGGAGTTGAAGACAACATCATCCATCCACAAATATGGGTGCACTATTTGTTCGGACGGATGGGAGAATGTTGTCCACCGCCCTTTGATGAACGTCATGCAAATTTGTCCGGCGGGCGACGTGTTCCTTGGTTCCATCGACACCACCGGTAGCACAAAGGATGCCGCCTACGTGGCTACCGAGGTCAAACGCTACATCGTTGGAGTGGACCCCACAAAGGTTGTTCAAGTTTGCTTCGATAATGCGGCGGCCATGAAAACCGCGGCGAGCAATATTAGCCGGGAATGGCCACACATATATTGGCAAGGGTGTGCGGCGCATTGTTTGAACTTGTTGTTGAAGGATAGGGGTAAACAACGATGGGCGAAGGACGTCGTAGACAAGGCGAAGGACATTGTCAAATACATCCGGGCCCACCAATGTCCGACGGCGGTCTTCCTCACCTACTCGCCCAATTTGGGCTTGAAGATGCCCGGGTCCACACGATTCGCCACCAACTTCCTCATGATTGACCGGCTTCTAAAGGTGAGACATGCTTTGGAACAAACGGTTATTCATCCCGATTGGACCGCCTACGTGAACAAATTAAATAGAGGAGGCGATGATCGAAGGAGAAGTGCAATGGAGGCACGTCAAATCAAGACAACGGTTAATGACGACAGTTTTTGGACAAGTTGCGATAATTACCGCCACATGTCGGAGGAGGTGTTGAAAGCATTGAGAGTGTTTGATGGCGTTGAACCGGCAATGGGCAAGGCTTGGTTGACCATGAAGAACTTGGAGAAACATGTGCTTAGCCTAAGGAATCCTCCTTTCAACCTAGCACACAACCTCGCTACCTTGGCCGAAGAAGATTTCTACAGCCGGTGGCGTATGATGACCACGGACCTACACCATGCCGGTGCAATCTTGAATCCTTATTTATTGGACGACAACGTCGTCCACGAAGACGCGGCCGTTAAATCCGGATTCTTGGACGCCATGAGGAGGTTGACCACGGGCAAGGACGGTCATTACGGTCGGGTTGTGGCCGAATTTCAAGCATTCAAAGAGCGTAGGGGCGCGTTCGCCAATATGCCCCTAGCCATGGAAGCCAACATCCCACCCCACGAGTGGTGGGACCTCGTGGGCGAAGGTGGCACCCACTTGGCCCCTTTGGCAAAGCGAATATTGGCCCAAGTGTGCTCCTCTTCGTCTTGCGAAAGGAATTGGAGTAGTTATTCGTTTGTGCACAACAAGACTAGAAACCGGTTGAGTTCGGCGAGGGCCGAAAATTTGGTGTACATTTATACCAATTCACGGTTGGCACGGGAGAGGGTTGATCGGGACTCGGCCGCATGGTATCTAGTGAACATGATGTCCGAAGACTCCGACTATTCGACCGACGAGGATATAAATGGTGACCCCCCCGCGGGACCCGGCGGGGATTCCTCGGGCCCTTCGGACAACGAGAGCGATGGGGGACATGGTGGAGGGAATCTGGGCCTTGACAACCACAATGATCCGTTTGCATACGATGGACTTGACGCCGAGGACGATGGTGATCTTCACATGTGGGCCAACATAGCCGGTCGGGAGTTTCTCTCCACTACGCATGTGCGTCCCGCTACGCCGACAACTACAATACCCGATGTACCGGTAGACATTCAACCCGTAGTGGATGAAGATGTAGTGGCCGAATCACATGTGGATGAAGCTCTTGAAGCGGCTCCGAACCGGATGGACATGGACGAAGTCCCACCACATGCTTCCCCCTTTCATCCACCGACGGATGTTGTGCCCACTCCTATTGTGCCGACAACATATGCACAACCCATGCAAACTACACCACCCTTTCCCGAGCCCCACGGAGAAGACACGTCCAATGTTGTCCTTAACACTAGTCCATTACGAGGTATTGGGCAATGCCCGGCCGTTGCGCGAGCACCGGAATCCGACTCGGATGACACATTGCGCGTCGGGCCCCAACAATACCACGCATGGGCTCCCGGTTGGTTGGTGCCACCATCGGCATGCGCGCTCCATGCCCCACACCGGCTAGGCCACCCCCTAATATTGCATTGACAAACTTTGGTCGGACCACGAGAGGTCAAAAAAGAAAACGACAAAGGGATGTGCGAGAATGGAGGACTACCGGGGCCACCCCACTTGCACGTCCACAAACTGACGGCGTTATGGATGCAACGGGTTCAAGACCAATGGTATCGATTAGAATGCCAAGGGCTGGCACACGGCTTAGTCGAATTCCCGGCCCGGCAATTGATGGCCACGAGTCCGACGCCCGAACAGATGACAATGCCAGCACGGACGATGAATCCGGCGTAGGCGAAGCTCCCGATGATAGTGATTACCAAGCACCGCCCCCAAGGGTAGCTGTGGGAGGGCCACGCAGGACAAGGAATTCTATTCCTCAAGACAACGATAATGCCCCTTCATGAATGAATATTTATAGTAATGTCAAATGTCCTATGGTGTTCAATGGGTTTAGTTGTATTGGTGATCAATTTTTGTAATAACTATTTTTGGGTATGTTTGTTGAAAAAATAATGTGAATTTCAAATTTGTATGTTGGATGTTGACTAGAAATTGAGACTACATGTATGATGTAGGGTTTAGGAAATGAATGTCCAATGTGCACTAAGGTTAGGACTCAGGAGTAGGACACATGGAAATGATTTGTAATGCCAATAGGCCCTATGTAGTGTTGCATTTTTTATTCTATAGGTCGGAGGCGGCATTATAAAATAATTTTAAGAATATTTAAGACTACTTTTATGTTTTTATTATTGAAAATCATCGAAGACATCAATCCGTGAGGTCCTTTATGGCAAATCATTGTCGAAAACATTCCCCTCTTCTAGGATTAGGTCATCGAGCTCTGCTCCGCCCAAATATTGATCCAAGAATGATGACATTGTAAATGCAGACCACCATTCACGACTTGTCCGATGTGCCATGTGGGGCGTTATGTATTCCAATATTTGCCAATTTGTGTGGCAAATTGGCAATGCTCAAGGCTCAAACATTGCCATTGAGTTTGAATGTACTAATGCTATATGGTAATATGGAACAATTGTCAAAGTTGAGCTTGTTTATATTTGCCCTATTGCCATGGATTGGCTATAGTCGTGAAATTATAATAAAAAAAATTTAAAAATGCCGTAGAAATTTGTCGAGGATTTTAAAATGCATTTTAAATGTGTATTTTAAGATAAAGTAAAAATAAATGCACCTCTAGCCCTATGTCATGTGGGAGGATGAAATGAATGTCCAATGTGCACTAAGGTTAGGAGTAGGACATATGGAATTGATTTGTAATGCCAATAGGCCCTATGTCATGGGCGAGGATGGAATTAATGTCCACACACACACACATATATATATATTGCAAATACCCCCAAATATATATATATATATATATATTGCACATACATCCATATATATAGCGCATACATATAGAACATACGGTATACCGGGAACCCACATATATATTGCACATACACATACATATTGCAATTTGCACGTACACCCATACATGTTAGACATACATATTGCACACGGGTGTAGCTAATAAGGAAGTTATCATTTGTTTAAATAGCGATCCACTTTTATTTCACATTACGGATCATATCTTTTACATAGTGCGATTATATCCACTAGGCCTAAACACATATACAATGTGTTTGCTAGGATTAAATCGGCGAACTATATAGAACATGAACCGCTACATCTACATAGAAAAATTATAATGTCAATAGTCGCTCCGAAGGACAAATCCAAAAGTTGGTGCATCGACGATATTCGGCAGAACGTTTGTCGACTTGAAGCCAATATTCTCCATTCTCCACAAGCATATCCCGCAAGTATTCAAGTTCCATTATGAAAATATCGTTGAGCCGAGCATGCTGAACTTGCCATCGAATTGGGATGGCAATGCGTTGCGTATGGCTGAACATGAAGAGGTTCAGTCGGAACGCTCGCAACAATTCGGCGAGCTCCGAAGTCCCTCTCACGCCCCTAAATCGATGCCCCATTGGTATGTCTACGTCCCAAATCGACATACGCAACGCATTGTAGACTTCTCCCATACCAAAATGTTCCCGCCAAGCTTTGTTAACTCCCATGTATTTAAAAATACATATGAGAGTTAAAAAATTCGCCCTCACTTCACACCCCCGCCCATACTCTCCTCGGTGATATGGCTCCAAAATAGGCTCTAGGACCTTCGGCAATATGTGCTCCCCCACAATTTCCGCGGTCAATCCGGGTAAAATGGTCGACGGTGCCATGTTTGGCACAACCCTGAAATAGCAGCTTCTCCGCTCCTTCTCCCTTTGTTCTCCGTTTGCAAAGCTTGCTAAAACAGGCTATGGCCAATGGAGAACTTGGGAATGAGGGAAATGGGAGGTTGGATTGCTATATATATGCATCCTTTGTCATGATTGTATGCATTTAATGCATGATTTGACTAAGCTAACGCTCTTCCCAAATCCTAACGCCTAATTTCGACTGCTGGGCAGCAGTCGATTCGCATATTCGACTGCTGGGCAGCAGTCGACTGTGGATGGTCGACTGCTACACAGCAGTCGACTGATAAAATCGACTGCTGGAAGGCAGTCGACTGTGGATGAATGACTGCCTTCCAGCAGTCGACAATCTTAGTCGACTGCTAGGAAGCAGTCGATTTTATCAGTCGACTGCTGTGTAGCAGTCGACCAGCCACAGTCGACTGCTGGGCATTTATCAATCGACTGCTGCCCAGCAGTCGATTTACATAGTCGACTGCTATGAAGCAGTCGATTTGCATAGTCGACTGCTGTGTAGCAGTCGACCATCCACAGTCGACTGCTGTGCAGCAGTCGACTATGCAAATCGACTGCTACAAGGCAGTCGACTGTGGATGGTCGACTGCTACACAGCAGTCGACTGCCTTGCAGCTTAATTTAGACAACTAATTAGACACACCCGTAACCCAACCTGCCAAATCATTGGATGCCACCCGAGGGCCCACACTGCGATATCCCTATAAAATCAAGTGTGCTACCCACCATGAGGCCACCTTGCCTCGTAGTGATTTTGAGGACCTTGTATGCGTAGCGTACATTGCCCAAGATCAACTACGGTGTGGGCAATCCATAGGATTGCGATGGCTGGGAGTGGCAAGATACGGGATGCGGGTGGTTCGTCAAGAAGTATGTATTACAATCCCCGACACGCATGGGGCTTGCCGGACGAACCGGACGAATTTACACCCGAGGTGGTTGCAGAGAACACTCGAAATGAGGACGATTTGCGCAGTGTTTTACGTCCGATTCAAGGGTTCACTGAATTCTATTGGGTTCGACTGCCTAGGAGACAAGTTGATCGTCACCACCGCGGATACTTGGACGCCCAAGAAAGGCCCGCATGCCGCATCGGTTACAAGGAAAAACTTTTCCCATGGCACTTGTTTCAGGACCTTAGCGACGTTCTCACGAAGGGGAAAAATCAATTGTATTTTCGAAAAAACTATGGGACCTTGTGGAGGTTCTACCAAACCATAAAACACTCGGTGCATGACGCAATTCATTGGGGGTTCAACCGGTGCACCGCGCACCAAAAGGAATACCGGGTGTATAGAGAGTACACACTTAGGTCGTCAATGTAAGATTTGCCCACGAATATGGTGAGAGCGTAGTATCAAGTTTGTACTTGCACGTATACTTACGTATGTTGGTAAGTTGGAAATGCGCAATATATGAATTCCCAGCAATATTGCGGTGATGTTTTCCGCTTGGTGTGAACTTATAATCATGCCACATGGAATCATTGTCACAGTTATTTGCATCGATACGTGTTTGATTCAAGTGCAAATGCATGTAGATGCAAAGTCCATGGTTTAATTGGATGTTTGTGGCAACCGATTGTGTGGGCAAACATAAGAAATGATCATTGTGCGACACTTGTACATTACTCCCAAAATTGATAGTGAACAATAATTCACTTATAAACATTTCCAAAATCATGGTTTTTCCCGCATTGTGTACAATTGAGTATCAAATAATGCCTCCTAGTCCAACGCCTATCTCACAAACACTAGCCAACATTCCTAATCCGGCTCCGAATCACTATCCAATGCAATGGGGGGTCCACGGCTTGAGCTTGCACCGTTCAGATTTGGTGGCCGTAGTGTCCGGCGCCTCGCCTCACGCCTGCTCTCGGTGATGGCCCATAGTTCTTGCGCCGCAGTCTCCCGGTCAGCTTGTGCACGAGCGCGCGCGCGGTCTCCAATGTGCAACCCCCTCGCGGCATTCGGATGGCGCAGGACGTCTTGCATGGTGGGGCTAGAGGCCCCGTCACGGATGTCCAAAAGGCCGTTGACGTATTTCCACTCATTCATCCGGATTTGGACGTCCACCTCATTGAAGCTACCCTCTTGTGTAACGGCCTCCTGCCTCTCCAGATCGGCCTCAAAACTTGTTGTGTCCAACACGTGTTCCACATCCCAAGTTGTTTCCTCGCCCGGGACCGGTTCCCGTGGTAATACCCCCACTGTCACATTGCCGTTGGAGTCATACACGTATCCGTGGGGGTGAGGACCTGGGACGTATTCACCCGTCTCTCCGGCATGCCCACCCACAACACGGTACAAAAATGCCCTCAAACCTACGGCCTGAGGAGAGGAGCCGGGGTAAAACTCATGAGCAACCCTTGTGTACATTTCAGGCGTGAAGTTTGTCGGGTAGCCTCGCAGGTCCTTCAAATACCTCCGTGCACGCCAGCTATAAGCAGGAGGATCGCCGTATTCTGCGGGCGGCACACCATGGATTATTGTGTATTCAAAATCGGGAGGCATTCCCCATTGCACTCCGAATTGCTCGTACAACCTTCGATGCAGAGGGGCTTGGCACGTAGGACAACGGCGTGTTTGCAACATGTGTGGCAACAAACAATTCGGGTGGACCATGTGACCGCACGACCCAACGATCCATGCGCCTTCGGGTCCCCAAGGACTGGAACAAATGGGGCACATGCTCCCGTCCTTGATCCAATCGGGGACGCATGGCCACAACAAGGCTGGTCTGGCCGGGGGTATCACGATGCGGGATGATACTGCGGTATCCCATTGGAATTCATCCTCGGGCCTCTTGGTCCACGCAATACTGGGGTAATGGTCGTCATCGACCGGGAGGTTCTCAGGATACATGAAATCCAATGGCGGCCACGAGGTAAAAAGAAGCCGTCGTTCGGGCCACTGTTCGCCGTGGTCCCTATAGTGTGTCAGCTCGTCCATCAATGCCCTCTCACGCGTGGCGAACATGATAGTGGCTGTGACCATGCCCATGTAGTCGTCCTCCAACAACCGGTTCCTCCTAATGACCCGGTCGTAATCAACCCTCATTGCCTCCAAGTTTGTTGTGGGCGACGGCTCCCGCCCTTGTCCATCACTACCAGACATTGCTTGCGGCAGTTGTGGCGCATCAGCCCTCGCAAGTTCAAGGTCGGTCAAACGTGCAATCTCGGCCTTCAACCCTTGGACCTCCTCGGCGTGTGCACGTCGAACCATCTCCAATTCCCGTTCGTGGTCAGATTTGCATTTTGCCAACTCCGCCCTCAACGCCTCCACAACGTCGTTGTCGGCAACTACCAGTGGTGGGGATGGCACCGCCGATGCCATCTCCACATCAACGGGCGAAGATGGAGGACAAACCAACAGGGAACCATGTGGCGGTGTCACGTGGACCCTTTGTCGCCGGCTAGGTGGTTCAACCGGCAACCCTATGACAATGTTGTGCTCGTCCATGTTTGACTCGGCGGCCGGTGGAGTCCCCACAATTTGATGATCTGGTCCCGCAAGGAAATCAAAATAAGATCGGACCCTCAAAGGATTCATTGGAGTTTGCCATGCCAATGGAATCGGACGGCCAGCGTTCCGTCCTAGCACGGCACTTGGTATGACCGTGACCCGGCGTGCCTGCCTCAAGTCCGGGCTCGTGCGGGGTATGGTGGACCAGTCGATATCCACTCCCAAAATTACCTCCGCGTAGACCATTTGGCATAACCACATTAGCATATGCCCGCGATCAAATTCCCTCGGTGCACCCCACAAGAAATCCCACACCTCCTTGCACCATTCTCCAAATATTTGATGGCTCACCTCCCTCCATATGCCATAGCGTTGTCTAGACATCCGTTCAGCATTCGCGCTAGGAACGAACATCCTCGTCAAATGGGTCCACTCTACGTACCTTCGGACCGTGCTATACAACCACATGCCCCTCTCATTTTGCCAGCCGGGATTGGCGAGAATGTTCGGGTCCCGCGCCACCTCCAAATGGATTGGTTGCGGCCTGCCCCTCGGCGCATTGCCGCGTCTTCTAGCGCCTGCCGACCCCGGTCTCGCTTGCGGAGTCCCCCCCGGATCCAAATCCCCGCCACGTGGAGGTTCCGGCGGCAAGTTATCTTCGTCTGCCATCGTTGCCCCTAACCCCTAGCTTTGTATGCCTACTATAAATTAAACCTAATATGGTAGCACTTCCAAAATAAACGCCACCACCCACAATTTTTTTCCCAATCCACTAAAACCAAATTAAGGCCGTTCAAAGTTCAAACTACATAATTAGATTTAAACCACTTTCAAAATAAGTGTTCACATATAACAATTTCCGGTATGGTTCAAACTAACCGCAATGGGGTACAATGTAGACCGTATGTAGGTGGGTTGCAATACACACGTTAGGCAATAACAGTATATCGTATGCACCGTATACGTATTTCAGTACGTATGTCCACCTGTAGCCCTCCAGCTCACCTCTATCTCCAAATGGCAAGGGCTGATTAACAACCTAGGCCCAAATGGAGGGAGGTGGGAGTGAGGGATTGAGGGAAGTGGGGTCCATATATACCCCAAGGAGGCGTCCTTTCGATTAGACGCCCCCTGGACCAACCCATGGACGCCACGTGCCCATGGGTGTCTCTACGCGACTGCTCGTGAGCAGTCGCACCCCTTCGTCGACTGCTATTAGCAGTCGACCATGTGGTGCGACTGCTCACGAGCAGTCGCAACCCATTCAAGTCGACTGCTGATATCAGTCGACCATAGGGTGCGACTGCTCACCAGCAGTCGTCCGCACTTTGTCGACTGCTATTAGCAGTCGACTTGGGTTGTCGACTGCAGTTGGGCAGTCGACTGTCTTCGTCGACTGCTAATAGCAGTCGACTTGAAGGGCAGACGACTGCTTGTAAGCAGTCGCATCCCTTCGTCGACTGCTATTAGCAGTCGACGAAGGGGTGCGACTGCCCACCAGCAGTCGTCTGCCCTTCTTCGTCAACTGCTAATAGCAGTCGACGAAGGGGTGCGACTGCCCACCAGCAGTCGTCCGCACTTTGTCGACTGCTATTAGCAGTCGACTTGGGTTGTCGACTGCAGTTGGGCAGTCGACTGTCCAAGTCGACTGCTAATAGCAGTCGACGAAGGGGTGCGACTGCCCACCAGCAGTCGTCCGCACTTTGTCGACTGCTATTAGCAGTCGACGAGGGTTGTCGACTGCAGTTGGGCAGTCGACTGCTAATAGCAGTCGACGAAGAAGGGCAGACGACTGCTGGTGGGCAGTCGCACCCCTTCGTCGACTGCTATTAGCAGTCGACGAAGGGGTGCGACTGCCCACCAGCAGTCGTCTGCCCTTCTTCGTCGACTGCTATTAGCAGTTGACTTGGGTTGTCGACTGCAGTTGGGCAGTCGACAGTCCAAGGCGACTGCTAATAGCAGTCGACTTGAAGGGCAGACGACTGCTCACAAGCAGTCGCCCACCTGTCGTCGACTGCTAATAGCAGTCGAATTTCCATGTCGACTGCCCAAGAGCCGTCGACAAGCCAAGTCGACTGCTATTAGCAGTCGACTGCTCTTGAGCAGTCGACATGGAAATTCGACTGCCGTCAGCAGTCGACACACCTATACGACTGCCCTTTAGCAGTCGATTCAGTGTGTCGACTGCCTAGTAGCAGTCGCTGTAACTCGTCGACTGCCCACTAGCAGTTGACACTGTTGACGACAGTTTACCCTGTGTGACGACAGGGTAAACTGTTTTACCCCCCCCAAACGGACGTGACGTTTTCAGGTCTGCCGTCACGTCGCTGTCACAGGACGTGACGCGACGTGACGCGACGTGACGTGTAATCCCTGCATGCGCTCCGGTTCGCTCCAAATTGGGTGGTGTTAAAGCACGACACACCCAAATCAGTCGATTAATATCTTGATCTTACGGCCGAAGGATCATGAAGTGTCCAGTGAACACATCATTAGCAGGGCGAAACGAAGGCGCATGTCGCCGACTTCTAGGCCCCACATAATGGGAGTCCGCTCCATGATCCTCTCGAAGCTCACCAGTCTGGAGAAATGGAGTGTTTGAATTGGACCCAACTCGGGATCTGGACCAGAATCCCTCTTGCAGACGCGTTCCCTCCGTCCATAGATCTGAAAGAGGTGCGGACAATGCTTCTTTCACATCAGTCTAATATGTGATGAGAGGGCCATGCACCCTACTATATCCACCAACACTATCATGGTTGGAATTTGATTGCCAATAGTCAATGAATCCCTGCAGACCATTAACAACGTCCTTTAGTTTTCCCATTTCACGAGGTCGAGTAGGGGCAGGATCGCCCTCTGGCATTAAGGGTCCTCCTCTGATGTTCTCCTTCCACATGAGTATACCTTTGTCCGGAAGCCACTCTGCATCGCTGCTCATCAATTTATATTGCATTATTGGCCAGCCGTCTTCCCGCACAAAGAATTTGAATTGTTGGGCCTTGGTATGTCCAAACAAAACGTTGGTTCCACTTGGCAAAAAATGCTCCACAAAGGCCTTCCAGGCAGGGAGCTCTTCGATCATATGCGGAATGGTGGCCACCTTCTCCATCTGCATATAGGATTTCATCAAGAGCGGAATGGTGGGATAATCCTTCTCATGCAAGTCCATGCTCCATCTCCCAAACGAATCGTCTATATCGTCGTGTGTATGACCAACTAGGAGGTAAGATACATAGACCTCCCTGAATATGCCTTTCGCCACAAGCATGGACCAAAAAGCTTTCACAAATCTGCATTTGTTGTCCTTCCAACAATTATCCAATTGAACACATAAAATGGGTGGAAGGGGCACATCATGTACGAGGTCACTTGGGGGGCTTTCAATCCCTCCAGACATGTCTCCTTTCCATTCAATATGGCTTTGTAAAGGGGGGATCGACCGGCACCCTCAAATAGCCTCCGAGTGGAAGAGACCGGCAGAGCTTCTAGATCGCGGAGTAATCTTACGAATGAGCCAACAGTGTGATTGCAATCGCTGGGATACAAATCAAAAGAGTAATGTGCATACCGTTCATCTCCATGCCCGTCACAGACAAAGACAACTTTGTGAACATGTCGGTGTCCTTGTTTTTGCAAGCGAAACAAGGAGAAGCGGTCTTCCCGTGGTTCATTTTGTCGTGAATAATGGAAATTATTTTATGGTATTGCAATATAGATATGGACCTCATGCATCGGTAAAGATTTTGTGCCGCCTCTTGTTGCGCAAGGTGTTTCTGTAATTGTTTAGAGAAACCGGTATGGGTAGCGGATCCACGCACATGGGTTGAAATAATGACATGAAGAAAATCGCATTTCCCACAACGAGCAAAGTTGTCTCCTGCTCTTTTCGTCACATATTGCTTGAAGAATGTTTGGCGGATGGCACTTAATTTGGAAAGGGAGATGGCTTTAATCCCGCATCTCTCGTTCACCTTCAATGCATAAACATGAAAAACCGTGATGGATAAACGCATTGTATACAAATGGACAATTTCCATTCTAGTCAATATTGGTGCTCAATAATTCCAGTAGATCAACACGAAACATTCTTGACAGAACCAACACAAATCTAGCAAACATCAAAGGAATAAAACAATCCTCACCTACTAGTTGATGGTGGTGAGTAATTTGCTCCATTCGGTGCCACGGGGGAGGACCACAATGCGTTCACCGTTGGGGAGAGTGCGGGATTTGTGAGGCATCATGTCCGCTTTGTCTTGTAAAATTTCATGTAGAGTGGTTGTTGCTTGCAAAGTTGACACTCGAGCTCACTTCATGTTCAAGTTCCCATGATCTCTAGGACGCACACCCGATAAAAACTCATAATGGTTTCTACAAAACGACGATTTTGACACCACAAAAATCTCTTGCCATGCACGAAGGCATATGTCACGCCCACACAAGGTCACCACTTTCCCTTCTTCCCCATGTAAACAATGGATTTCACCATAGACATGTATGCGCTTACTATGACGCATTCTAGGTGGACAACCATAGAATTCGGAGCGCAACACAAGGATTTCCTCCCTTGGGAAGTATATTAGACACTCACGGATGCAGCAATCAATGGTGAAGAGGTGGCGGACATAATCCGAATTTAAAATCCGGATTTTCTTGGGGGGCATATCTAGCTCATTGGGTCGTTTATTGGTGTCGTATTTTCGTTTTCCTTCTTTTAGTCATTAAGCAAGCAATCTAGTGTGGTCCCGCAACCTAGAGGTACTCACAAGCTGGTGTTGGAGGAGAGTGCAACCATCATGAGAAGCTCAAGATATGGACCAACGTCGCAGTGAGAAAATGAAATCCATATCCATCAATCCAGGCACAAGGTCCATGATGAGGATTCCAATGTCTTCATCCCCAAGTGCACTATCATCAATACAATCAATTGGATTGGAATTTCTACAAATCCCTCCAGGAACTTCAACACCTTGCTCATTGAAAAGCAACAGAGGAATATTTATCCATTCATCCCATAAAAGGCCACTGCAAGTTTCATCAAGCTCCTCGAAGTGCACCTCCTTTTCATCTTCAGTGAAGACAATATCAGAGATGGACGATTCCTACAATGGAAGGAACATGTGAAATCAACAACCATTCAACAACCATTCAATATCGCAAAACATATGAAGACGTTAATAAAAACAAGTTTAGATAGGCACCTCATCTGTGCCGCTGATTCCTTCATCATAATCCATATATAGTAGTGTACTACGCAAACATTACAGTTTTAGCTAGTTCATTATTGCAGGGAACAAACGAATTGCCAAATACATCCATGAAAGGGCATAGATGTTTATCCAAATTTACAAAGTTTCCATTCATAGCGACTACACAACTCATGGAATGGGGAAGTTCATGTCGATAGAGAGGAACTTTCCCGAACTTCAACTAACTGAATAGGGAAGTTGTTGCCATTCAAAATTCCCCAGACTGGCACTAAAATTTCCCAAACTGAAATTGTTTCCAAGACTGCAATGGGAACTTCCTATCGATCGAGGGAGAAGATTCCAATACTGATCATGAAAGTTCCTGTTGATCGACAAGAAATTTCCCAAGACTGCAGTGGGACTTTTCTGTTGATCGACAGGAAGTTTCCAAGAGTCTCTAGATGTCTCCAAGACTGACCATGAAAGTTCATGTTGATCGACAAGAAATTTCCCAAGACTGGAGTGGGAATTTCCTGTCGATCAACAGGAAAGTTCCCAAGAGTCCTTAGAAGCTTCCAAGACTGATCATGGAGGTTCATGTTGATCGACAGGAAATTCCCTAAGACTGCAGTGGAAATTCTCTGTCCATCGATAAGAACTCCATCTGGCCAGTTTAGGCCGTACACTGTTTGTACAATAATACGGTAAAGAGTGGGAAACATGGGTCCCACATAACCTCCTTTCACCTCAATGAGAACCTCTTTTGTCACCTCAATCAGAACCTCCTAAGTCACCTCAATCAAAACCTCCTTTGTCACCTCGATTATCCCCTTGGTGAAAAAGAGAGAGCAAGGCGTGAAGTGGACTCAGAGGTTGATTAGAAAAAGACATTGAATGAAGAGTCCAATCCTTTTATAGAAGATGGAGTTTTAGGGTGGGACATATTGGTGGGAGTTTCGAATTCTCTCCCTCCTTTGCTTCCCATCTACTGATTCAAGTGTGTAGGGTGCACTCATTTGGAGGTGTGTTCTTGGTTTCTAGTACACGGGTTGCGCTGGTAGCCATGTCCTAATTCTAAGGTACATGGGTCCTAAATGGTGATTATCCTATACTAGCCCACTTGACCTAGGATATAGGATTGTACGCCAATGAACGGGGAGAACCGACGTCTAGTTTCAGATCAACCGGTTTGTTTAGCCAAATTACCGGTTCAAAATCATAACTTGAGGAAATTAACTGGACCATATTCTAGAAATTTTACTATTTTAAGTTTAAAATACAAGAAATAACCAAAGCAATTCAATTAATAACTAGTTGATAATCAAGAAGGATGTTGACCGAGTTGGCTCAAATTTCTCCCTGTTCACTGTTGTTTGCTATTGGTACTAGATGGTGAGCAAAATTTCCATACATTGAAGGCCGTAAATACCAATGTCTCTAAAATGGATATCGTAGTTTGACCAACACCATATTAAGTAGCATAATTATACAATTAAAGTCTTCCCGATGCTCCACCCAACCAGTGACGACAATTGCTATGTTTATATAGAAATTTGTCTAAGTGTGTGTCAAATATGTATTAATTCCAATTTGCATAAGGGCGCAAGCATCGTAAACTGGACAAAAAAAACACCGGTATACAAAAGCCATAATTTTCTTTGTCAAATGCCTATAAGTAGTAGCAAAATGTTTGTTATAAGTAGTAGTAGCAAAATGTTGGTTATAAGTAGTAGCAAAATGGAAGATCTGGCATAATAAGGTATTAAGTGACAAATGTGACTATTAGGGGACATGTGGAACTAGATTTCATAAACGGTGCACATCTCACAACTTTGGGATCTTGTGAACTCCAATCCTGGAAAAGTATGTATGATAATCTCCATAATCACGTCCAATTAAGTCCTAAACCCCAAACCCTAAACCCTACAATTGCTAGCTATGGCTCATGAATTGAAAAGATTGATGAAGTGTCAAACTCTCTGTGTGAATGTACGAGGTAGTGAAAGTAGTGGTGATAGAATGTGGATTCAGCGGATGTTGAATGTAGTAAGTAAGTAAGTATCAGTATGGTGTATTGAATCAAGTAACATGTAATGATCTGGAGTTATATATTGGTAACTTTTATATACAAGTGTATTTTGAATAAGTTTACGAGTGCGTATCATACGTGCGTATTCCATAGGTTCTTCACTAACTTGTAAGTGAGTCAATTGTTGAATCCTATCCGGAAGTTGTCAAGTATTAACAGTCGTCATGCTGGTCGTTGGGATGCCCTAGGTTCATGTGAATGCCAAATACTGAAGCCAACATGTGGTCACAATGTTTGGGTCAACATATGTGGGTCATGCCTAATAATGCAACTACATAATGTCAATGTTGTGTAATGTGATCAAAGTGTACACAATGACACGTGACATTAGTATGCCCACAAATACATATGGGAGATCTGGCATAATAAGGTACTAAGTGACAATTGTGACTATTAGGGGACATGTGGAACTAGATTTCATAAACAGTGCACATCTCACAACTTTGGGATCTTGTGAACTCCAATCTTGGAAATGTATGTATGATAATCTTTTGTTTGAGTTTCCACAGTTAGGCACAATTCCCAATAGTTGATTCGTCTATGTGAAATTGAGTCAGGTCTTGTCGCACTCTTCGACATAGAGAGAAATAGTATAAAGAGAGAGAGAATCACACATTTGAAGCTTTCGGAAATAGAAGTAGCTCTCACCCATGTTAAACCCACAAGACCGAGGCCTTAATACAAACTCCACTCATAGTTCTAACACTCCACACTATCGTGCTTAAGCGCACGCTACTACATCACACGATCACTAACCATATGTATATGAAGAAGGTGTTGAACTCCTTGCCGAGAGCCCTTTAAATACTACTAATTAGGAAGCTTCACTCGAAATATCCTAAATCTATTCACTCGTAGATATAACACATAATTCTATGATAATATAGATGTAGCTAATCTAGGCAATCCTATCACCGTTATCTTGATAAGATGAAGGCCTTGTCATCGTTCTATCATCTTTGGACATTAGCAAGACATAACCACATCACCATTATCTTCTAGAACTTATTTCAAATCCTTATTTTTCAATCCTAAATAAATCTTAACAACACAAACAAATCCACAAATTTAACCATAACATTATCCCTACACTTATAGTGAAACCCGTCTTCGGAATTCCTCTAGTTCAACAAGTCTACATAAGTCTTCTTCAACGTGTCATAATTAATCCGATCTGGATAATCCGTCCCGTCCAAGTTCCGTAGAGAATATGTACCGTTTTTCGTAAAAACTTCTTTGATCTCATACGGTCCAAACCATTTGGATAGTAGTTTTTTGTGAGCCCTTTTGAAATGCCTCGAATCATACACCATCACCAAATCTCCAACTTTGAACACCCGCTTCTTCACCTTCATGTCCCACGTCCTCTTCATATTTTCTTGAGCAACTTCAATCGCTTGCCTTGCCCTCATTTGAACATCATTCAATTCGTTAAGTTGTATTAACCGTTTTTATTGAGACTTATCCAAATTCAACCGCATCTTCGTAGCAGTGCATAAGGTCATGAGTTCGAATTCTATCGGAAGTAAAGCCTCAAGGCCATAGGCTAAACGAAATGGAGAGAATCCGGTAGCCGTTTTGAAAGTGGTGTTGTACACCCACATTGCATGATGTATCTCGAGATCCCAATCATAAGCGTTCGCCCTCGTCTCAGTTTCCTTTGCAATCATAGAACACAATGCCTTGTTCGTTCGTTCCACCAATCCGTTAGTACTTAGTTTGTACGTAGTTGTCAACCTGTGTTTAATTGCTAATCTATCCATCAAATCCTCCCACACGTCACTCGTAAATTGAGATCCATTATCCGAAACCATCTCCAAGGGAATGCAGAATAGGGTAACGATTCGCTCGTAGACAAACCGAGCTGCCTCCTTCTTTATTGAAGTTTTTAGAGCTCGAACTTCAGCAAATTTCGTGAGATAATCCGTAGCAACAAGAATGAAACGATACCCCCTCTTGGTGGTTGGCAAAAGATCCATCAAGTCAATACCCCATTTTTCAAATGGTCCTAACGGAGAGATAGGATGCAAATTACCACTCACCGTAGATTTGTTTGCCAATGCTTGACATACTTCGCAATGTTTGCAGTAGTCAAAACTATCCTTAAACATTGTTGGCTAATAGTATCCAGCTGCAAGAATTTTTTCCACCGTAACCCGTCCCGCAAAATATCCTCCACAAAAACCTTCATGAAACTCTCGCAACAACTTTGAAACCGCCGTTTTCCCCACCGCACGTCGAAGAATCTCGTCTCTCCTACAAAAGTAAAGCAATCGACCTATCAAGGTGTAAGAACGACTTTTGTGTGCGATTCTTGTTCTTATTTGTTTAGTTGCACCCTCTGGAAAATTCATACCTTGGAGATATCGAATGATATCGTTGTATACTTCAAGCTCGTTGTCAACTTCCACTAACATCAACATCGCATCAGGAAATTTGTCATCTTCAGAGACAACCCCCACCTCCTTCTCCATTCGTGAAGAAAGTCGACATTCCCGTGTTTTGTCCCTGCCCGATGTACGATTTTCAAATCGAATTCTTGAAGCAAGATTATCCACCTTGCAATTTTCCCTGTCGCGTTTAGTTTGTTAAAAAGATAAACCAAAGTCTGATGGTCTATCACTACCAATGCTTTCGTCCCTAGTAAATAGTGACGAAATTTTTTCAACGCAAAAATAACTCCCAGCCCCTCTCGTTTCGTGACCGTGTAGTTCATCTCCGCCGACGTGAGTTGTCTGCTAGCATAGAAGATCGGGTGATCGTATCATTCCTCGTCCAACTGTACTAACGTTGCACCGACTCCTTCTTCTGATGGATCTGTAAACACTATGAACTGTTTCTCCCAATTCGGAGTTCGTAAGATCGGTGCTGAAAGTACCGCCTGCTTCAATTTTTCGAAGGCCTCTAGTGCTTCCGGTGTAGCTTTCGGAGGAGGAGCATCATCCTTCAAAACTCTAGTTAGAGGTTTAGCGATTACGGCGTATTTATGAATGAATCGGCGATAATAACCCGTAATTCCTAAAAATGCTCTTACCGCACGTTTGGAAATAGGAAATGGTACTCTTACGATTGCTTCAATCTTCTCCGGATCGGTACCGATTCCTTCCTTCGAAACGATGTGACCAACCAAACGTCCAGAGGAAAATCCATTCTTGGTTTTTTCTGCGCTTAGTGTGATCCCCAATTCATCTAAACGTTCAAAAACCCTCTCCAATTTCTCCAGATGCGAGGCCCGATCTCCGTAGACTCCAAAGTCATCTATAAACACTCTCACCTAGGCATGGTTCCAAAACCTTGTTCATTAGTCTTTGAAAAGTGGCTAGAGCATTGCAAAGTCCAAATGGCATTACCTCATAACAAAAGGTACCCCACGGTGAAATCTTTACTTGATGGTTTCCATTATATCCATCTGCAAAGGAGTACAACTCGTGTCCTCCCACCTCCTCCAGAACTTCATCACAAAACGGAATGGGATATCGATCCTTCTTCGTTACGTCATTGAGCTTCTTGTAATTCACGCACACCCTCAGTTTTCCATTTTCCATTGGAGCCAAGATAATTGGAGATACCCATTCCGTATTTTCTACCAGTCAGATGAATCTTGCCTCTAACAATTTCTCCAATTCTATCTTCATAATTTTGGCGTACTTGGGATTCATTCGGTAAGGTTTTTGCCTTACGGCCTTAGAATTTGGTACAAGCTCAATCTTGTGCGTCTCCAAGATAACTTCACGTAAGTCTTTGTAATTGAAGGCAAAAAGATGAATGAACTTACGCAAAAGTTTGCGAAAACACTCTCTTTCTTGAGGAGATAACTCTGTTCCCAACCGAATTTGATTCAACCTCCAGGGTATCTCCTCGTCTGTCAAAATCGGCTTCATCCTTGTTTGTTTCACTGGAATTTGTATGTGAGGAGGAATTTTTCCCTTCGGAACTGCTTCAATTGCATGAAGTCCGATCTCCTCATCCGAAGAATCGTCTGTATAAATTCTTTCGGATTCCGAACTATCGACTTCTGGTGAATCGGAGTCGGATTCATCTGATGTTGGTGCGCCTCTTAGCGGTACAAAAGGAATTCGTTGCCGATGCGGCCCCTTTCCGATCGTCATGTATCCTTCGTCCTGCGGTGCTTTTGGGCACCCCCCTCCGAGGGAGCCTAAAAGTACCGCACAAGCCCTTCGGTGAGGGTGGCCTGCCTTAGCAGGTGCCCAAGCCGAACCCGGATGTTATGATTTTTATAAGTATTTAGATTTGTGGAGGGATTTGTTAATCGCGTCGTGTCCTTCAGTAGGTTGTGCCTAGGTTAATGAGTGCTTAAGAGAATTACCATTTTTCTAACCTAATGTCTAATCTATCCTAGTCTACGCGCAGACGCACCAGCCTTGGAATCAAGGCAACCTAACCCTAATGAATAAAATAACCTTACATTTTACCTTGGCCACCTCTAATTTCTTACTTGTTATGAATTAAATTCTCTAAACGGGGGGACCTTGATTAAGTCCCACCCTCGCAATCTTCTTTTTTAGTTTAAGGTTGATTACACAAAGTCTATATTACTAAGTTCATAAATTATGGCATCACCACCTACCTGTTTGGTGCACGCCCTAACCCGAACCCTTCAAGGCCCTGTGCGGGTCTCTTAAAGGTCGATTGACACTTATACCCTCCGATCTTTGCCGCCGGAGGGGGTAGTATCAACCTTTCGAGTTAAGTTTCCGGTTGGTTTTTGCCCACGGGGGTTGTACAAATTATGTTGGTTATTAATTAGTTTAGAACGGTTTGACCACGAAAACTCAACTTGATGGGACCGGGGAATAGGGCAACCTGTGTATTCAACCTGTTGCACAATCTTCAAGGGTTGGGGCCATCACCTCCAACCCTTGGGGCCAACAACATGATAATGGATTCGTGGGCCATTAAACCGACCTTTCCATCAACAACATTCAGAGTGGTCGTGTCGGTGATTAACCCGACTTCACCACATACGAAACTTGCTAATAAATGAAGCTACTACCACAAAACATACCAAGGGGCCCCAAAAACAATGGAGTTGGGTACCCCCTTGGCGGTGAAGTGGTCAAACCATTTGACCTTACGAGATAGGTGAGTGGGTTAGAAATGCGTACCTTCGCCGCGCTCCCTCCAACCCTAAATGGAAAGCTAAGGTTAGTTAATTTACCTCAATTCTCCTCGGTTGATTTGGGCTCGATGTAGGCCGAGCCACTACTTCTTTCCTTGCTCCACTTCGAGCGTCGACCTTGCCTCCCTTGTAACTAGTTTGATAGGAAGCGTACCCTAGTTAACAATAAAAATATAAAGTGGGTTTTTAGGCCTAAGCATAATATATCTACTGAGTGCACTTAATTATCTTTCCAACGATCTAAAAATCACCTTAATCGGATAAGAAATGCAAAAGTTATGAGGGTTGGAAGTGCGAGGTCGATTCAACCGACCCTTCCAACCCACCTATCTAACTTCTAACTTCAAAAATTCATAGTAAATTCATTACGACTTGGATCTAGGCTTTCTTTATATCATTGGAAAGCTATTAAAAAGTTCTAACTAGAAAAATTATGACATCAGTAGGTTAGGCCAATACAAATTCAGCAGACCCTCTATAATGCAGCAGTCAACCAAGAATTCTCAAACTATGTATCCCATCTTCAAAAATTCATATCTAATTCAAATCATGCTCAAATCAAACATTCTATATGGCCATGGAAAGATATTGAAAAGATCTATCTGATAAAAATCTGCAATTAACAAGTTAAGCCAAAATAAATTCAGCAGACCCTCTGTAATGCAGCAGTCAACCAAGAACTCTCAAACTATGTATCCCGTCTTCAAAAATTCATATCTAATTCAAATCATGCTCAAATCAAACGTTCTAAGCAATTCTGGAAAGCTTAACAAAAGTTCTACTTGGGAAAAATATAACTTTTTAGAATTTAAATTCTGATTAGGCTGGCAGGTCTGATCCAGCAGCCACTACCCACATGACCACCCAGTTTTCTACTCCATCTTTGAAAATCCATAACTAATTGTCATCTTGATCAAATCATAAATGGGAAATGGCTATAGATAGCTATAGGAAATCTCTCTAAGAGAAAAATGATAAGTATTTTGTTCTAGCTTTTGAACTAAGCCTCCAGGGCATTGGCAGCTGAGGTCTATAACGCCTTCACTCGAAATTCTACAATCCAACCTACCTCTACAAAAGAAAGGAAGAATTTTGTTGGTGTGTTAATAAACACACATTCTAACTAAGAGAGAGAGTAGAGGAGTTTGTCAAGCCTTTCTCTTAGGCCATTGAGAATGTATGCTAAAGGATTTTTTCCTAACTATTTTGAAGTAGGGCTTCGCCCGCTAATCAAATTGAGAGGGAGTTTTGTCTAACTATCTTGAACTAGAGCTTCGCCCAAATTCTAAAGGGAAGAGGGAGTTTTTGCCTAACTATCTTGACCTAGAGCTTCGCCCACTAATCGGGAAATAGAGGGAGTTTTCAAGGTGGAAGGAGGGGGTTTTTAAACCCTTTCACAAAAGGGTTGGACCCCTCCGCCACCGGTTCCATTTTTCGACCCCCTCCCGAAATTTTGGCTCGGGGGTCTTCCCGGTCGAGGTTACCACCCCGTCGCCGAGGTGGCTCCGACGGGAATCTTCCGCATTCGTTCTATTTTTTGGTAGCAAGTTGGCAAGGGGGCAAGTTGCCCCCTATCTATTTTCTTCAAAGTCTTCGCGCTAATTTTTCCTCACGCCGAGCTCCTCCACTTGTCTTGCGTGACTCACACTAAGTACTAAACTAACCCTTACCTAGCTAGCTCTACTAATTTAGTCCTCTTAGCTAGTTGTTTTCACTAACTACGTTTTTTCCCCGCTAACTAGGTCTTGCCTAGATAGCTACTTTTCCTAACTTAGGTAATTTCTATCTCTAGTTAATTTTCATTTTTACTAACTCTACCTAAAACTAGATTTTTTCCCTTCACGGGTGAAGGTCCGAAGTCTTCGGTAATTTCCTTTTTTTTTTGAACTAAACGCTAAACGAACTAATTTTCCTCTTAATTCGCTATCAATCCTAACTTTTAATACTAAAATCCTAACTAAAGTGACCCCACGGAGTGGTGGACCACTTTGGTGGTTCACACGTCCCAATAATTTCGAACGTGTGCTTTAGTAAGCCACGGCCGTCCTAAAATCATTGGATATGATCCATCTTTCTCCAATACCACATCAAAATCTACGGCCGTAGAAACCCCTAAGACATTTATACACACATTGGATATCATGCCTTGAGGTTTGCAAATCATTTTGTTGGCCATCTTCAAGGTGATTGACGAAGGTCTCTCGATCGCAAGGCCTATGTACCTTATCGTAGGAATAGTCATCACATTGACACCCGCCCCGCCCTCCACAAGAACGTCTCTCAAATAGAGCCATTGCATCCAACGTCTATGATCGGATCATACTCTTGTTGAACCGCAATTATATTCAGAGATTGAGGAACGGAAGGAACCTTGTGTGCAGACAAACTCTTTCTCAATTCTTTGCGAACCGATGGAACCATTGCTACAAGCTGTCCGCTTTCTTAACTCCCACGTCCTCTAGGATCGAGTATGGACCTTGATTTTTTTAAATTGGAAAATCATGAAAGCCAAGCCGTCTTCGCCGAGATTTTCTTGACCCTTTGTTTCTCGTCATCTCCTTCATCCGCTTCACGCTTCGGGGTTCTGATTCTTCTTGCATTCGTTTTGCCGCCATTACATCAAGCTCATGTCGTAAAGATCGTTCGAAGTCTGCAATCGCTTTCTCCCGTGCCTCATCTTGGATCTCGACAAGGTTAACACGACCCCTAATTTTGTCATCCGCAAAAGTAATTCGTCTTGACGAAGGCCCTCCCTTTGCCTCATGGTCCGGACAATCCCTCGAAATGTGGCTCATTTCCTTGCAAGCATAACATTGCACTTTGTTTGAATCTCGGTCTACATTACGTGAAACTCACGGTTGGAGAAGATAAACGCTCAACTGCGTCATCTGTGACACGAGTTGTTCCATCGCTACCTCCATCCTTGAAGACGTATTGGACGTCTGAAGCGGAATGGTTGAAGACGAAGCCCCCGTTGGAGTAACATTAACTTTCGCTGCATTTCTTGGTGACATTGTCGGTATCGACTCCAAACTCGCCTCCTTCTTCTCTGCAATGTGAATAACATCCTCTAAAGTATCCACACCCTCGTACTTAACTTGTTGGAGTAACTCGGGTAGTAGTCCGATCATGAAATGTTTCACCACTAATGCCTTAATCCCTTCGAAAATTGGATTTTCAGCATTATGCCCTTGAGCCCTTAAGCTCTGAGTAATCCGACTAGACAATCCTTGTATTCTATCGGTATAATCTTTCACCTTCTCTGAAGTTCCTTGTTTGACTTGACTTAGCTCACACATGAGAGTCTCATAGGAATATTTTTTTACTAAATTCCGCGATCAACCCGACACTTAGACGTTCCTAAGATACTTTGGTGGCCTCCGGTTGTCTCTCATACCATTGATAAGCCCTTCCTTCAAGAAATTCCGGTAAGAAAGTGACCCAATTTTCTGTTGTTCTACTCCCAGTATTTATACATGCTCTTTTGTAATTTCTTAAAAATATTTCGGGATCTTCATCCTTAACCTCATTGAACACTGGAATCGACATTGTGACCCCTCCTCCTAACACTCAAATTTCAAACCCTTGCAAATACTAAGATTTAATCAAAGTGCTTCATTACCTCTCAAAAACTCAAGAATACAAATGGCTATAAGTATCACATTCCTTAATGTCTCTCCATCCAGTAGCTCGTTCCAGGGACCCCTAACATCTAATGTTCCACAAACCATGCTTTCTTGAACATGCATTGCCCGAATACCCACTTGAGGCCCCTCAAAACATCCATAAAAAATGACTTCTCTCGGATCATTGGGATTACGTACCACGCGTAACCATAATACCAAAACGCGAACGGATCCTCTCTGAATCCCAACCGGTTGGCTTGGATCTTCCTCCACCCGTGTCCGAAGATTCCTCGAAGGTTGCGTCAATGGTCCGATCTCCTCCTCCTCAAGAATTTGAGAGTCCTCCAAACTCCGTTTTGACATCATGCGAATGTAAGGCAACTTCAGAATACTATAACTTTCTCTCACTTATTTCAAATGACTTCAAATTTTGAGGGTCATTAGAAGAACTAATTATGGACCACCTCCCAAAAGTGTAACTCATTCCGATTTTCTGCCTAGAAGTTATGCCCATTTCAATGCTGACTACTAAAAAAGTCTCTCATATACTAGCTCTCAAGTAGTTGCCAACTCGGGTCCCGGCAACGGAACCAAAAATGTCGCACTCTTCGACATAGAGAGAAATAGTATAAAGAGAGAGAGAATCACACATTTGAAGCTTTCGGAAATAGAAGTAGCTCTCACCCATGTTAAACCCACAAGACCGAGGCCTTAATACAAGCTCCACTCATAGTTTTAACACTCCATACTATCGTGCTTAAGCGCACGCTACTACATCACACGATCACTAACCATATGTATATGAAGAAGGTGTCGAACTCCTTGCCGAGAGCCCTTTAAATACTACTAATTAGGAAGCTTCACTCGAAATATCCTAAATCTATTCACTCGTAGATATAACACATAATTCTATGATAATATAGATGTAGCTAATTTACGCAATCCTATCACCGTTATCTTGATAAGATGAAGGCCTTGTCATCGTTCTATCATCTTTGGACATTAGCAAGACATAGCCACATCACCATTATCTTCTAGAACTTATCTCAAATCCTTATTTTCCAATCCTAAGTAAATCTTAACAACACAAACAAATCCATAAATTTAACCATAACAGTCCGACAAGTTGTTGAGGACATAGACCAAATTGATGTCTTGCTATTACATAGTCTTCCAATTTCATGGTAACCCATATAATTTATTCTTTACGAATCTTGACTTGGGATGACCTTAAATATAATGTGAACTCTTTTTCCAGGTCCTACAACATCCGTCCCACAATGAATTATCAACACTACATAATATTCTGTAGAGTTAGAGTTTTTTAATCACATTTTAATCTTGAATGCCACCTCAAATAAAGTTGGGGAGTACATGTCATTTCAATTTCTAATGTGTCAATTGACATGTGATTTTTTTTTGCACAAGTCACAGTACGTGTGAAATTCTAAATTGTGCGTGTCAATTGACGTGCATGTTTTGCTTGTGCAAGGTTTTGCATATCAAGTGTCATGCACCTGCAAACACTTTGTCAAAAACTAGGGGTGCTAAAATGGGTAGCATTCTTTTAGACAGGAGTAGTCTCGTTATATGACATTATTTGTCCCACACGTCCATTCAATATGAATTCTATAAATTGTGGGTCCCTTGTTCAAAACTAATATCTTACAGTTCAGAGGGCTAAACATAAAAATAGTTGAAACCAAGATTCTAGTATTTGGTCAAAGATTGTGAGGTGAATTTGATAGCTGAATCAATTCCCGTATAGAGGAATTGGAACTAACCCCTCTAAAAGTATAAATTTTTGAAAGGACAAAAAGCTGTAGAGGGGAGATAGCTCATCTAAATTGATGATAATGAGAACACGTGATATATTTTTTTTCCGTTTTAAAAAACAAAGTCCCATGTAAATTGGGAATAAAGGTTTACATGGGTATGTGTTGGTAACGTGTGAACATGCTCTCACTAGGTGGCCCATATCGGTTGGAACCTAAATTAATTTTTGTTAGCGTTGAGTAGATATCCAGCCTCGGGCTATGGTGGCACTCGAGGTGGCTACAATTATGTCTCACTACAACAAACACGTGGCATTACGAATTGGTGCGTAGCCACTTAGATGCTATTAGATTTTATTATAATGGTAGATAAGGATAGCACACGAATGGAATAAAATATAGAATTTTCCAAACCGTGAAAGGGCCCATGGAACATTGGCATGGACGACTGAAAGTTGGATGAAAAATCACATAGTGAGCGAGTATTTTTGTGTCAAAAAAATTGGGATCAGAATGACCAGAAGGACATGTGACCAAAAGAGATTGGAGTGAGTGCCGAAAATATGAGAATCTATGAACCCTAAACCCTAAACATAATTGGGAGAGACCTAGTATAACAATTATGAGGGGAGTGGGTATGGCAACAATTTGGATTTGGCAACCATCCTTGATTGGGATTTGCTAAACATCTTGTACAAATCGAATGTCACACACAGCAGGGGAAGTGGGCTAATTTTGGAAAAAACAACCATTTTAAGCATCTTCACGAAATACTAAAATAAACATGCGCAAGAATTGACAAACCCCCTTAGTGTGTAGGTGGAGTATTGAACCCCCTTAGAATGTAGGTGGAGTATTAAACCCCCTTAAAATGTAGGTGGAGTATTAAACCCCCTTAGTAATGGAGTGGGTGATGAGTAATGATGGTCCTTAAGTGTGGGACCATCATTACTCGAAACAGACATCGTGGCCGTCCACCGCGACGGCGGGATATGGAGCGATGGATGCTGGGACGGTGGGAATCCCGGAGCCTACTCCCAGAGTGTCTCATTCGCTTGCGGAGAGTCGTCTCTCTAACATGCACAATGTTCACTTCTCGGGTTGCAGGAGCAGTAGAGGATGCGGCACAGGTGCACGATAGACAACCAGGAAGACAACCAGATAGACAACCAAGCTCGCTTTACGATTTCTAGCACACACAGAGTGAAGAGAGTAGTTGGGGAGGAAGGTGCAGTTCGTATGTCGAAGGGTTTAGGGTGGGACAAAAAACATTGTATGGTGGGAGGAAGCAAAAACCGTCTCGATTCTAGCCACTTGTGTGCAATTTCCATATCACCTGCGTGCACTTGCTTGTGGAGTGCGTGCGAACTGCGGTGCTGGTGCTGGTGGGGCAAAAGATATTTTCGGGTGGGAGCTTACCAGATGGCTACCAGGCTTTCAAACCCTCATTATTACTTGTCGTAGCAACAATGTGGGAGGTACTAATCACTTCCATGAATTTACTTCTTTTTAAGAGAGGACTGACTCTAAGGAGCACTAGGAATAAGTACTTATCATTGAAGAAGTGTTCTTACCTTTGAAACAAATGAGACAGTGGTTTTAGCACATACAAGAACTGTGAAATTGAGAGCACCAAGTTTAACCTACTGGGAATTGGAGTGATTATTGGTGAGGTTGGCGATCGATGAGGGCAACTATTGGCACACATAAGTGTTGCGGGTAGATTGTTGCGCCAAAATCAAAACAGATGTTGAGGTATGTTGTGAAGTTTGTAACAAAAGCATGTGTCGAAACTGGGGTTGCTGAAAAGATTGGGTACTTCCACCTTAACACAAGCTGAATTGTGGTGCATTGTGTATTTTGTCATTTTTGTACATCCTAGTGTTGTTGCTCAGAGATGGTGGAAGTTATTATGGAATGTGAAGAAACTTTTAACAACTTGCGTGTGTGGGATATAGATGTGGGTTTCCTATGGGTGTTGGCTTTCGATTTGGTAGGGGATGTGTTGATTTCCATGTGGGGAAATGAACTAGTAATGAAATCATCAATACTTCCACATACAATCAATAGACAACCAGAGCAGAATCTCCCTGCCCTTTGACGCGCAGTGACATAGTCAGAGATTGTTTTTTTATTCTATGGCTGGTGATGCACGGGATTGGTAGTTGGAGTGATGCAAGTGTTCAAACACAGAAGCCATCGCACTTGTCAAGTATTAGCAAGAGTAACCCATCTGCAATGTGGAACTTTCCCTTTTCATGTGTACATCTCTGTGAAAGCATGATAGACAACCAATTCAATGTACATGAAGGTATTGTGATGTTGAAACACTGTATCATGTATTCTTGTTGTTGATTGTTGCATACATATTGTTTTGAGGAAGACAAATGTTGATGTTGTTGGGGGTTCTGATGATACTTCATCTCACAAAGATGATGACATGAATGCTGACACTGTGACTTTGAACACAATACAACCAAAAGTATAAACAACAAGGAAAACACACTAAGATGACGCTAAACACAGTGACGATTCACTAAGAAAACCCCAAACAAAGAATTGAAAGAACTTGGAACACCAAAAAAAAAGACAAGGAAGATGAAAATGTCCGTACAGGCTGCATATTAGTTTCAAAGCTCAAGGTTGGGGAGAAGTTCATGTCAATCGATTGGAACTTCTCCCCCAAATTGATCACCCTAACCAAGAACCCAGGCCACTGACGTTAAGGGAAGGTGGCCATTTAGGGGAGAAGTTCCTGTCGATCGACAGGAACTTCTCCTCCCAATGAATTTATAAAAAAGTAGCCGAGGCAATTTGTGATGCCAAACCCACCACCCTTAAGCGTCCTAGTCCGGGTGATGGGTTTGGAGATCACATGTGTAACATAAAAACTTGTAGGAACATGGAATGTACGTTCTACCTTGATGGACTTACAACTTACTTCAAGTCATGACATTTTATTAGTGTGACTCTCTTGCATAGGTACATCCTTGGCTTTCTCAAGAGTCCACCCCACCGTCTTTGCCACGCATGCCCTCAAAGATTTCCCTCTTGCAAACTTGGTCCTGACTGACGATTCTTCACTAGTGCATGACACCTTGCTAAGGCTATGGCTTGTTGATTCCATGAGGCACATAAGTCTTTAATACAAGTGTTGAAAAACACTTATATAACTTATCATCGCCTCCTCTTCCACAAGTCCCTCACAACAACTTCCCAAGTTCACACCTTAATGCAACTATGAATCTAAATATCGCAAGTTTAAATACTATGAGAGTAAATACTATAAGAGTAAGTACTATAAGTCTAAATACTATAATTCCCAACACTAGAAGTCTAAATTCTAGAAGTCTAAATACTAGAGCTATGCACTTGTTTCTAAATGCTTTTAATCTAACACTACATCTAACAATGCAAAGCTAACTTCAAGACTAATTGACCTTGGCTCTTCACCTTGAAACCTTGCACACACACGTGCCCCTCTCTTGCTTCCCACACATCCACACTTATAACACATGGGATGCCAATTATTAATGCTAGTCTCTTGAATAGGTAGAGCATTGGCCTTCAAGTCTCTACAAGTATCTTCAAGTCCCTACAAGTCTCTATGAATTCTACTAATTCCACTAACCTTCTACTAATTCCCACACAATTCTAACTCTAACACTCAATTCTATGGGAGGAACAACAAGAGGGAGAGAGAGAGAGAGAGAGAGAGAAGGAGAGGGGAAGGGAGAGGGTGAGCACCCCTCAAAGGGGTGCCAAAGGAGCACGAAGGAAAGAGAGAGTGAATAAGAACACAAGTGAGTGAAGAAGGTGAGAGAGAGGAATATATAGGAGGAGGGAAGGGGTGAGCACCCCTCAAAGCTCAAGATAAGCCCCTCGATCCTCTTCTACTTTGTAGGCTCTCATCCTATCCTTTAAGCCTTCAACTCTTAAACCAACAACATAGATCCTAATTCAAACGGGGGAGGGAAGGGGTGAGCACCCCTCAAAGCTCAAGATAAGCCCCTCGATCCTCTCCTACTTTGTAGGCTCTCATCCTACCTTTAAGCCTTCAACTCTTAAACCAACAACATAGATCCTAATTCAAACGGGGGAGGGAGAGAGAGAGAGAGAGAGGGAAGATATATGAGAGAAGAAGGAGAGAAAGAGGATAGGAGAGAAGGGGAGGAGAGGGCATCCAACCACAACCCTTTAAACTTTCTCCTACTTAGTAGGACCTTATCCTATCCATTAACTCCTCACCCTCTAAACCAACAAGAACATGTTCTAATTCAAACATTTAAACCCAAGGCCCTTCCCCTTGCCTCATCAAACACTACTTTTCTAATCAAAACACTCCCTAATGCCACTAATCCTCTACTTAACCACACAAAATGGCTTAAGGCCTAAACCTAAATCCACACTTAGCCTCACTCTTTTTATACTTTTGATTGTTTCAATAACACTCCAATTGCAATTCTAAGTAGATCCTAAACATAAAACAAATATGAGCAACCATTTTGGGCTCATACAATTGTAGCAATATGAAGGTGGAAATGAAGGGGAGCAGTTCTTGTCGATCGACAGAAATTTCCCCCAAATGAGACATATCCTTGAATAGAAAGTGTCCATGTTCATGTCTATGAAGAGGCCCAACGTAGATATTGAAGAATATGATACCATGAGATGAACATATGATGCTACATAATATGGAAAAGAATGACAAAGAAGGGTTATTTGAATACAGGACAGACCATGGCACCGAAGAAATGCACGATGTGGACGGACATGATTGGAGTATTGAGAGCTAGGGAGTCCGGTCATGTATGGGTGGTGAAGCCAACCCATATGCTTGAGTGGAGCTTTGAACTCCGGAGAAAGGATATTTCGAACTCGTATGACTTATATTTAACTGAAAAAATAAAGGATGATTGGATACAAATGCCACATGCAATCATCAAAGGGGCCCAACAAGAGCCTAGGTCAAGCATCATAGAGCTGACTGTCTTGGAGGGAGTGGAGGAACGGATCCTGGTGTCTGCATATCGTCGTTGTTCCTCCGCCGCCCTCATCCTCCAAGCTTGTGTAGATTGTGAGAAGGGAGTCATGACATACTCATCACGAAATCGATCCCTAGCACTTCTCTCATCTCTCTCACGCTCGGGTGTTGCATTGAATGGAATATGGGGATCGTCTAAATTGTGTATCTCCTCATCGCATTCTACACCCTCAAACATGACTCTCCCCTTTCCCATCCTATCCATGATACTCTACCTTCGTTATATGTATGAGTCTCAATGATCTACTTATATATTGACCTCTAAGGACTTGATGACCATGACCAATAATTGATGTAATCCAATATGTAGAGGATCCAATTCTCGTTAGTAAGATAAAGTCAACGCAATCGGAATAAAAATAAAGTTGGTTAGGTTAAAAATGTACACTTTTGAAAAAATCTTCCGACATCCGCATCGGAAACCTCTTTGATACCTCTTTGAACTTTCCATATTTGATTAGTTATCCACTCATTCAACAAATCACCAATTTGTGCTTCAATCATAGTGGTTCATATGGTTTCATAACCGATGTCACCCATCCGAATGCACTTTCCTTCAATAAATCATTAATTTGTGCTTCAACCTTAGTGGTTCATATGGTTTCATAACCGATGTCACCCATCCGAATGCACTTTCCTTCAATAAATCATTAATTTGTGCTTCAACCTTAGTGGTTCATATGGTTTCATAACCGATGTCACCCATCCGAATGCACTTTCCTTCAATAAATCATTAATTTGTGCTTCAACCTTAGTGGTTCATAAACCCTAAACCCTAAACCCCTAAACCCTAAACCCTACGTCATTCCAAATTACTACCACATATGTGCCATTGATTTGTTCTCACACTCATGTAGAAGTGTTTCCATACATGGTTTGAGGGTTTAGGTTCCTAGCTTTCCAACGAACCCACCTGCTTTTTTTTTCGATGCCTACATTTTTTTCATTATAATAATCAATCATTGACAAGATCTTGGCCGTTAGATTGGAGGGGTTATTTTGAGCAAGTAATAAAGTGGCATGCTCCTTTGAGTTTGGACTTTTGGGCTTGGCCTTTGGAGGCTTCACACTATGCCCAACTAAGGCTACCCTTACTATATTTTATTGGCTATTTAGGGTTCATTTCTTTGGACTCTCAACAAAGTTGGGCCGCTCAATCGCACTTTGATCCACTCCCAAGGGTTAACATTTATAGATGGTGACTATAGTGTCCGTTTTTTGGCTCTAAAAAATTCATATGAAGTCCAATTCATATGTGGTCGCAATTCTACGCTGTTCCCCTGCCGCCCCGTTCCCTCCCGTCCGCTCCGCGCTCCCCACCCGTCCGCTAATCGTTCCATCTTTCATCCGTTCCCCCCCGTCCGGTCCACGTTCCCCACCCGTCCGCCCCGTTCCCCTCCCTTCCGCGCCACGTTCCCTCCGTCCGCGCCTCGTTCCCCACCGTCCGCTCCTCGTTCCCATCCGTCCGCTCAGCGTTCCCCACCCGTCCGCCCCGAGTTCCCTCCGTCCGCTCCTCGTTCCCCACCGTCCGCTCCTCGTTCCCCACCGTCCGCTCCTCGTTCCCACCCGTCCGCTCAGCGTTCCCCACCCGTCCGCCCCGCGTTCCCTCCCGTCCGCGAACATGGAGCGGACGGGAGGGGAACAGGGGGCGGACGGGGGGAACTGACGGCAGGGGAACGCGGAGCGGACGGCAGGGGAACGCGGAGCGGACGGCAGGGGAACGCGGAGCGGACGGCAGGGGAACGGTGGCGCGGACGGGAGGGAACGCGGGGCGGACGGGTGGGGAACAAGGAGCGGATGGGTGGGAACGAGGAGCGGACGGGATGGGAACGAGGAGCGGACGGGTGGGAACGAGGAGCGGACGGGTGGGAACGAGGAGCGGACGGGATGGGAGCGAGGAGCGGACGGGATGGGAACGCTGGAGCGGACGGGATGGGAACGCTGGAGCGTATGGAGAGGAGCGTACGGAGGGGAGCGTGGGAGCGGACGGGGGGGAACGCTGGGGGCGGACGGGAGGGAACGGGTGCGGACGGGGGGGAACGCTGGGGGCGGACGGGAGGGAACGGGTGCGGACGGGGGGGGGACTCTGGGGCGGACGGGCGGGAACGGGTGCGGACGGATGCGAACGGGTGCGAACGGGTGGGGACGCGGGAGCGGATGGAAGGGCAGACGGGGGTATATAAGTGGAGGGGACCACTTACATACCTTACTCCACTCCTTCTGGGCGCCCAGACAACCCTCCTCTAACACAGAGTGCGGGGTAGCGGGGCTCTCGGAGGAGTTAAGGATCCCTTTTTTGGGATCCTTTTACACTACTTTTGGCAGGTTGTGGCAGGTTTTGGCAGATCCACGTGGCCGTTATTTGGCATATTCTTTGTGACGCGCCCAGTCAACTGGCCTCTGCGTGAGCGCCGGTAGCGGGGTGCTCGAAGGGTGTGCCGAATAGTTGAACTTTAATTTTTAGGGACATTTTTGAACTAATTCCACAGCAACACTATTTTGAAGTGTATGCTTGGATATTTTGTAGCACTATTATGAAGTGCAATTAGTATTTTAAAAAGTAGAGTTCTAGATTAGAATTAGAAACTCCAATTTGGGTGGAATTAGAATTAGAAACTCCAATTTTAAGACATGGCAAGTGGAGGAACTGGAGACATGGCAAGTGCAAGTGGAGGATCTAGTTCTGGGTGTTCCAGAGGACATGGACGCAAGGCCGCTGATTTGGAGTGGAATGTTTACGATGATCCCTCCCAAAAAGCCAGGGTAGGTTGGGAGAATGTACCACAACCGTGGTCAGCGAAGACTGCAATGCAGTACGTGGGCTTCCCTCACTTTGATCGGTTGTGGCCAAGACATTGTCACGAGCGACATTGCAAGGCCGTCAATGCGAGCTATACGCAGCTTGAAGACGTGGAGGCAAAATGGAGATTCCTAACGATACTTAGAAGTATCTCCAATTTGGATAGATGGCCCAAGAGTGCAATTCCAAAGTCGGTGGCGTGTATGATGTATGCGGAGCACGTGTTGCGAGTTAGGGTGGATTGGTCAAGTTTGGGTGCTCTGCATGATCAAAAATTTGGGGGTATTGGAATTGCATTCACTAAATGCACAGTTCCGGATATTCCATACACTCCCGTTCCGGAGTGGTTCAGGAAGAATCCTAAACTAGTGGATGAGCCTGGGGCACCAATTCCAGAAGGTCGGGAACCAAAAAAACCACGTACTCGCAAACGACCAGCCAATGACGTGGAGATGGCCATCGAGGAGGCGTTTGAGCATATGGATGAGGAGGGCATGGAGGTAAATGTCGATGTGGTTAACGAGCTGGTTAACCAGATGGTTAACGAGGCCCTAAACGAGGTAAACCCTCGTCAACTTGGTGCGGACATGATGGAGAGCAGAATGGAGGCATTGCGCCAGCAACATGCCGAGGAAATTCGTGAGTATAAAGCAAGGATTCTCGAGCTGGAAAATCGACTTGCAACACTTACGATGGGGGAGGCTGGCAGTTCAAGTAGTACACCAATTAACATCCAGTCTTTGGAAGCAGAGAGGGATACAGCTTTACAGGAGGCCATGATTGCAAAGTCACAAGCAGCGGACGTATGTACGAGGAATGAAGTAATGCAAGGAAAGATGGAGGCTTTGCAAAAGGAGGTGGTGGACATGCAACAACAACTTCAAGTGGTCAATGAAGTGGTTGTCGATCACGAATCCAATATTGGCACACTGGAGGAGCAGAATGCAAGGTTGAGGAAATTTCTATCGGATGCGATCGTGGAGCGAACCAATATGAGGACAGGGACATTGCTTTCTATGGCCAAGGCTCGTCAATATGAAGCTGAATTTGAGAGCATCCAGCGAGAATGGAACCGCAATCATAGATTGCGGAACTTGATGTTCACGTCATGGCCAGATCAAGAACATATGTACCCTAGTAGGTGGGATGATGAGGATGACTTGAAATTGCCTAACGGGAGCTTGGATTGGCGGCAACTGATCGACTCCGATCACCATTGGGATGTGACCCAAGTGCATGAATATCCATACAGCATGAGGGGTGAGTTGTTATGGCCGGGTCCACATCCAATGGTCTTCGACGGATCCGTGTGTGGGATTTGCGGCAGTCCATTTGGCCCAGAGGGATGCTTTCAAGTTGGATCGTGTGGGGGCCAATTCCATCCACAATGTCTGATAGTGACAATGATCAGGAGACGGCAATGTCCCCATTGCAGATCACCCTTCCACCCTCGTTTGTACCTCCAATTTGGCCTTCGGGATTACATGCCTAAGGACTGGGTGGTAAGGCCAACGGACTATCCCTTCAACCTTTGCGAGTTTGATGGGACTTCTGTTGAGTGGAATTGGTTATTCAATCGTGCAACGGTTGAACTTTGGAACGATAACAAAGATGGCGAATGGACACAAAATCCACGTCAAATTTTGTATGTTGCAGACGAGTTGTTTCCCAACAAGCCCCCAAACCATGGCATGAAAAGATTTTTGTACCAAACTTTTGGTTGGCATTGGGATGCGACAACCGTGCAATTACGGAGAGGCATTCAACCTCCTTTTTACAATGCAAGTGGTGAACTATCAATATCGGAGCATGAGTTGGAAGAAGATGCACATGAGATGCCCATGGAACGGGATTCCCATTTTGAAGCGCACTTAGAGCAGTCGTACCACAAACACAGAACGCAGTTGGAGGCAGTTGAAGCACTCTTGAATAGAGTTACGGATGATGCGGTATTGAGATGGCTAAATGGGGGGCCTAGACCACGTAATGCCACTCCACTGTCTCCTGGAAGTCGTCCATATCTCACCCGTGAAACCACGCGAATGATGGAAGCCGGGGAATCATCACGAGCACGACGAGGATCTACTTCAGCTGCAATAGACCTCGATTCAGATTCGGATTAGGCATTTTTGTAGCATGTTTAGAAAGTTGTATAGGAACGGAGGAAGACTTTGTACACATTGAACATATTTCATGTTCAAAGAATATGTAATATAAAGAGGAGTTACCGACAAGTTGTCATTTCTAAGATCGTGTAAAAGATAGCATATGGATGTCACATGTTTTAATGTTATTCGAAACTTTTAAAAACTCACTTGAATATTTGTAATTCATATGATAGTCTAACCAAAAGTACTATTGACTACATAGTCAATATTGAATACCACATAAAGATATAATTATATAAATATGCAATAAATAATTTTAAAAAACATGCAATAAATAATTTTATTACTATAATAAAATGATACAACTTCGAACGTAACGTTCGCTTTGTGGTCTAAATGTCTTACCGAAGGCCCTAAGATTGTAACTTGTATCAATTTTGACGGAAGTAATAAATTATGGGAGTACGTGGGAGCACCGAAAGAACACATTTGTGCAAAACCATTACGTTCGAATCCGTACTGTAGGATCATTTGCTTCGACACATCTTGGGTCCTCTTCAGATTCGTCTGTGCTGAAATCATCATCCGTTTGGGGAGTCGCGCTTCGAAGATGCAACTCTCGGTCACGTTGTGAGAAAATTATCCTCTTGGTCGGCCGGGAGCCATCTGCATCCTGTATGCCATTTTCATCTAGATGTGGTCTACCCTCATCTTCATTGTAGTCTTCAGCAGTAAACGGAAGCGATCGTCCCTGATACCTCTTCCTAGTACGTTTGACACCTCTCGTAGTTCTCTGGCGCCCTCCACCCGTACCACGACTTGAGTGCACTTCATCTCTACTTCCATCTATAAAAGCATCCCCCGTTGTACTTCCGCCTCCAACTCCAAGACCACCTCTTCCATTGGATTGACTGTGTGGAAGTGAAACAGACGCGGGTGGAATTGCAATTGGTATGTTCTCAACAACATGTCGTCGTACAGAAGGACGACGTGGCGCCTCTATAGTAACATTTCTTGAAACATTGTGCATAGCAACCAAAGTAGCACCCACCGCAGTTGCACGTGAAACACCCAATCTAGAAGTATTGGCAATACTTCGAGTGAGAGGACGATGTTGACCTTGTGCATGCAATTGCACCGTAGAGGTGGATGCAATCCTTTGAAGAGCACGGAATCGAGTTGTAGGCATTTCAGGAACATTGGGCGTTGGATCTTCTATACGATGGTTGGATATGAGGGAGGCATCCATGGATTCAGAATGTACTCGGGTTGGAAGTGGATCATGTTGGACGTGCGTTGGCTCATTTACGGGTAGTACATTGTCGCCTTCACCAAATGAAAGAGAATCGCTCCGATGTTGCAAGGAATCTACTTCAATTCCCACATTCTCACTTGCCCCCATAGCAACATTATGGTCAGATGGAAACCCTTCTCCAGTGTGGAGAGTTTCAACATGCGGTCTTCCAATAGACCCCTCATGATCGTCATGCATTCCGTCGTTATGTTGGGGGACATCCGGTTCATCAAACTCAAACACCCCAAGGTTTCCATCACTACCATTGCCATCCTCATCTTCTGAACCATGATTCTCGGAATCGAGGTCATCCAAATCAAAGTCGATGTCATCAACATTGTTGTCTTCATCATTTCCAGCCCTATCAGTTGGATCCACGTCATCTTCGTTGTCATCTTCTTCGTCAAGGTCATCGTCAGAATGGACCTCATTCAATTCGTACCATTGAGCAGGTCTTGGGCCCCTCCGATGTCGAATGAGCCTACTATTGGTATATATGTAGACGAGGTCCTCAGCACGACTATGCTTCAAGCGATTGCGACTCTTGTTGTGAACGTATGAGTACATGCTCCAATTGCATTCACATGCGGATGCGGAACATACTTGTGCAAGGATACGTCTTGCTATTGTTTGGAGGGCTTTAGCTCCACCTCCCATTGCATCCCACCATTCATGGAGAGGTGCGGCATGCACGCTCGGGTCAGTAGAATCAGCAAAAGGCCCTCGATTTTCAAGAAAATCTTGGTACTGGTGGAGGATTTGGACATAAGTGTCCTCATCTTGAGCAAGCCTGCGAAGAACTCGATTTAGGATTGTCCTCGAATTGTCATCCTCATGGAGTGGGGCCCAACCACGTAGAAGCGGATTTAACATCGCTCCAGCCCAGTGTAGATCATTCAACATCAACCTCCATCTATTTTGAAACGTTACCATAGCATTTGCAGCAAGCTCAGGGCTTAAGCGAAATGGAGGTTTACTGAATCCACGAATATGGGTTTGTAAATCATGCATGACCCTCCAAGCCATTCCCATTGCAGGCGCCTTGCCGTCAAATACACGAAGAGCTTTAACAACCGGGATCACCATATACAAGAAATTTTCGCACGTGTTCCAGAATCCATCAGAACGTATAAAGCTTCGCACAACAGAGCCCTTCATGTAAGAGGTGCCAGATCTCCTCCTCATATCACGCATTAGAGTGATCCAATCCTCATCAACCACCATTCTTTCCAAAGCATTGCGTACTTGGAGAAGACGTTCAATCATGATGAAGTTCGTAGCAAAACGGGTCTCTACAGGTAGGCGGAGTGAGAGATTTGGTGACAACCTCCGGAATATAGCTTGAGAAGCATGATGGTTTTTAACAAATACACAAATATGGCGGGATTTTTTTACCAATTTTTTCACCCATTCCTCCTTCCCCCAATCTTCTAAGAGGAGATCTAGGCAATGTGCAGCACATCCTTGAAAATATAGATCGGGATTTGCTCGAATCAAGTCGCGAGCAGCGGAGGCCATAACTGGGGCATTGTCGGTGCAAACTTGGACCACATTATGTCGACCAACCTTTTCCACAAATGGTTGAATTTGAGCAGCAACGTAGACATGATCCTTGTGATTTCCCGTGGTGTCAATGGTACCCAAGAAAACGTCTCCCTTTGTGCCACATTGAAGAACGTTTAGGAGAGGTCGGTTTTGCACGTTGTCCCATCCATCACAACATATTGTAACACCGTATTTTTCAACGGAATTCCCCAGCTTCTCCTTCACTTGCCTATCTAGGTCAACCTTTATATCAGTTAACAACTTCGTACGGATGGCATTGTACGATGGTGGTGTGTAGGCTGGCATTCGATGACGGGCAGTTTCACGCACAGCATGAACAAATGCAGGATGTCTCACAATGTTGAAAGGAATGTTAGCTTCATAAAAAGCCGTTGCCCATGCTCTATCGAGGAGTTGTTTTGTTGACACATTGAACCCCTCCGTTATGTTGAGTTGACGTAGTTCACGAGGAGGAGTGCCATATATCACAACATCAGAATGTTGAGTGGTTTGGGACATAAGCAAAGGCTCTGTTTCACTAATTACGGAGCCCGCTATAATAGGCTCCAAAGGTACAATATCTGCCACCAGAGAGTCCTCATTTACAATGCCTACATGTAAGGGCACAATGCCTCCGCAATGTTCAAACAAGGCCCTAATATGCGGGGGTACCATCCTACATGTGGAAACATCAGAAGCACCCCCTACATGAGGTCTATAACCAAGGTGGGCCAACATTCTATCTCCTCGGTAAGATATGACGAACGGGCAAAACCTACATTTAACCTGCCTTTGTGATTTACCGGGAACCCTCCCCTTATCCTCGTACCAATGATCCCATGCATCGTTTCGGCGTGGCATGACTTCAACAAAACCTGCAAATACAAACAAGTTAGAGCAAGTCACTTTGATCGCATACTAGGTCCTGTTCAAGAGTGCCACGAGGGCAACCCTAATTCACAGACACTAGATTGGACAAAGTATACTCTGCATTCGGGTCTCACGCATTCAATCCTCACTCCTCAAAGGAGAATCAAAAGACTTGAGACACACTATGTCAGTGGAGGCAAAAATGGCACCTTGCACCCTCAATTTATAGTGTTCGAATCGGACGGGGGAGCGGACGGAAGGGGTGGGAGCGGACGGGGGTGCGGACGGGGGAGCGGACGGAGGGGGGGGGAGCGGACGGGGGAGCGGACGGAGGGGGGGGAGCGGACGGGGGAGCGGACGGAGGGGGGGGGAGCGGACGGGGGGGCGGACGGGGGAGCGGACGGGGGGGGGGGGGGGACGGACGGGGGAGCGGATGGAGGGGGGGCGGACGGGGGAGCGGACGGGGGGGGGGCGGACGGTGGAGCGGACGGGTGAGCGGACGGAGGTGGGGGGAGCGGACGGGGGAGCGGACGGGGGGGCGGACGGGGGAGCGGACGGAGGGGGGGGGAGCGGACGGGGGGGGGGGGGCGGACGGGGGAGCGGACGGGTTGGGAGCGGGGCGGGGGACGTGGGCAGACGGAGGTTGGGAACGGGAGCGGACGGGGTGGAACGGGGATTGGGAACGAGGGCGGACGGGTGGGAACGGGGATTGGGAACGGGGGCGGACGGGGGGGCGGACGGGCGCTAGTAGAATTTTCCCCACTTTCCCTTTACTTTGCTGACATGTCGTCACACGTGGACAATGTAAATCCTACGTGTCCGAAATTGGGTAATGTAATTACACAAAAAAATCGGTAAAATTCAAGTCCGGCAGGATAAAGACAGCATCCGGCATAATCCGGCATAATGTCGTGACGGATATGTGTCGTGACGGCACGACATTATGCCGGGATAAGCCTCCGTCACGACACAATAGACAACCCTGGCCACTACAGAGTGGTTGAATAAGAAACGCATGTACAACCACAAGAACCTCGCTCCATCTAAGGCACTCTGTGAGCCCAAAATGGTGTCCACATGTGTTCTTAACCCTTTGAAACTATTAGAAGTTATGTTTTGATGTTTTATGATTATTCACAAAAATATAAAAAGAGTGAGGCTTGAGTGAAGTTATGTTTAGACCTTAGGTTGATTAGAAGTTTAGCGGTGTGAAGAAAGTTCCTTAATTAGGTGAGCATTGTGTGTGGTGAACCAAGGGTGGCTCCTTGAGTTAAATGTTTGAATTAAGATCTATGTTGTTGGTTTAAGAGTTGAAGGCTTAAAGGATAGGATGAGAGCCTACAAAGTAGGAGAGGATCGAGGGGCTTATCTTGAGCTTTGAGGGGTGCTCACCCTTTCCCTCCCCCTATATATTCCTCTCTCTCACCTTCTTCACTCACTTGTGTTCCTATTCACTCTCTCTTTCCTTCGTGCTCCTTTGGCACCCCATGTGTTATAAGTGTGGGTGTGTGGGGAGCAAGAAAGGGGCACGTGTGTGTGCAAGGTTTCAAGGTGAAGAGCCAAGGTCAATTAGTCTTGAAGTTAACTTTGCATTGTTAGATGTAGTGTTAGATTAAAAGTATTTAAAAACAAGTGCATAGCTCTAGTATTTAGACTTCTAGAATTTAGACTTCTAGTGTTGGGAATTATAGTATTTAGACTTATAGTACTTACTCTTATAGTATTTACTCTCATAGTATTTAGACTTGCGATATTTAGATTCATAGTGTTTGGATTTATATTAGATTGGAACACTTAATTTTGTTGGTTTAGTACTTGGAAGAGGCTGCTGGTTCGGGCAGAGGCTGCTGGTTACGGGCAGAGGCTGCTGGTTTTGGGCAGAAGCCGCTAGTTACAAGGTCAGAGGTTGCTAGTTTCGAGCATAAGCTGCTGGTTACTGACAGAGGCTGCTGGTTACGGGCAGAGGCTGCTGGTTTCAAGCTAAGTAGGCTTATCAGCTAAGGTTAGGCTTATTAGCTGAGTAGGCTTATTAGCTAAGTAGGTTTATCAGCTAAGGTTAGGCTTATTAGCTGAGTAGGCTTATTAGCTGGGGTTAGGCTTATTAGCTAAGTGGGCTTATGAGCTAAGTGGGCTGATTAGCTGGGGTTGAGCTGGGGTTAACTGGGTTAGAGGCTGCTGGTTACGGGTCAGAGGCTGTTGGTTACAGGTCAGAGGCTACTGGTTCGGGCAGAGGCTGCTGGTTACGGGCAGAGGCTGCTGGTTTTGGGCAGAAGCCGCTGGTTACAAGGTCAGAGGCTGCTGGTTTCGAGCATAAGCTGCTGGTTACGAGTCAGAGGCTGCTGGTTACTGACAGAGGCTGTTGGTTCCGGGCATAAGCTGCTGGTTTCGAGCTAAGTAGGCTTATTAGCTGGGGTTAGGCTTGAATTAACCAACTGGGTTAGTGGCTAGTTAGTTAGGCTAGCTAATTAGTGTGGTTGGTTAGGCTAGCCGGGTTAGGGACTGCAGTGATGAGTGAACTTGGGAATGAGCTATGAGGAATCTATGAAAGAGGAAGTAACGCTAAGTGATGAGAGGAATAAGTGTTTTTTAACACTTGTGTTCTTATCCTGGAAAGAACTGAGGTGCTAATGTTGATGTGAAGCACCAAGGCGGTTTGTGAGCTTCATACGATTGAAGTGGCATGGTGTGAAAGATTGGGAATTAGTACATTGAAGACTTTCGTGTCTCATGGAATCAACAAGCCATAGCCTCAATGAGGTGACGAGCACTAGTGAAGAATCATCAGCCAGGACCAAGGTTTCAAGAGGAAGATCCTTGAGGGCATGTGTAGCCAAGGCTGTGGGGTGGACCCTTGAAAAGGCCAAGGATTTACCTATTCAAGAGGATCACATTAATAAAACGTCATGACTTGAAGTAAGTTGTGAGCTTATTGATGTGGAACTTACATTCCATATCACTACGAGTTTTGGTATATTAACACATGTGATTCTCAAAACCATCACCCGGACTAGGACGCTTAAGGGTGGTGGGTTTGGCCTCACACACTCCAGTGTATGTTGGACTCATGGTTGCGCAAGGATGGCCCAGTCGAGCCCGGCAATTTAGTCTCAATCTGTAGTAGACTCGACACTTTCAGCGACATCATCTTTGGCAGGCAAAGATCTGCAAACAAGGATCATCTCGGTGGAAACGCTATTGTGGGTTGTCTCATAGACTTTAGATTTATTCCAAGCTATGAATATGGGGAAAAGGCGCCCTTGTCTATATTGGAGACACTGGCTCGGTACATCAACGACCCCAATTGGTTCCCCGGACTAAGCCGAGTACCGGTATTGATGCTTATCACAAACATGATTAACTCTGGAGGAGCCATTCATTTCATGTATTATTTGTCTGCATGGCATCTGGACACTTACGTGACAATGCCATCGTACTACATCCCGTGTCCAGCAGAAGACCTTCCAGAGGTGCAGGACTTGTAGAAATGGAGAGACCATCTGGGCCTGCATGTTTGGTTCATGGTCAACAAGAAGATGCCTCAACCCACTAAACTCCCCGGATCTTTCTTGCCTCCAGATCTCCCCCGGTACTTTGTGAAGAAAAATCTTTGGTCAGAGCGTAATTTTGAGCTACACAGGGGGGAGCTTCGAATGGAAGCCTATTTCAAGTTTTTGGATGGCCAGGGTGGAAGGGGGAGGCTTTTTGTTAACTTTTTTGGTGGTCTCAAGCCATCTGCAACGGGTCTGGTAAGTTCCTCTTGATTGACAGGAATTGTGTATTGTACTTCCACACATCTGCATCATTTGTGACTCACCCCTTCTGTCTTTTTGCAGATGTTGAAGAGCAATGTCTTAAACTATACAAACCTCATACACAATGATGAGTATACTGAGATGGTTAAGAAAAGCTATTCCATGAGCCGCAGTAATTATGTGGACATGGATAATCCTGATGTCCACCCCGTCGAGGTTGAGGAGGTGGATGGAGAAGAGGTGGATGTGATTGTTCCTCAAATCATAAACGTAAGTGCTCCTAGTCTTCAACTTGTCGTTTTGTTTCAATGTTCCTATCGATCGACAGGATCTCTAACCGTTCAATTCTTTCTTCAAGGTGAAGAAGTTGACGTGGATATGGCTACGCCTACCCATGACCCCTCAAGGATCTGCCATCAACTGGGTGTCGACGACGACGAAGAGGACGCAGACATGGGCATTGCAAGAGATCAACCTTTACAAGAGGCTCTGGGGACGGTCCAGTATGCTCTGACATATGATGAAGACGATGAGGACAATGAAGATGAAACCCCTGTGGAGGAAGATGATCAAGAAGCAACAGAGGAGGATTTGGAGGTAATCTCCTCTGATGAGGGGGAGCCCCCATCCCCGTGTCCATCTCCACCCAGACGGTATGGCACCCCCGAGGAGTCCATGGGGACCCCTCGCGAGTCTACGCCCCCTTCAATGACTCCAGCACGGGAGATGACACCCCCTCTTTCCTCCCCTCCTGCCGCTAGGACTTTGGACTTCTGGTCTTTGCCTCAACGGGAGCATTCCGCTAACACCAACTCGGAGCCCCCCTCGCGCGACGAAGGGACCCCTTCCACCACCAACGAGGCTCTTGCACACACGTTCATGGACCTTGACCCGTCGCCTTCTGCACCCATTCTCCCTTTGCACCCTCTGCCTACCTCTCATCCCCAAGTTCACTTGCAGCCTCCCTTTCTGCCACCGCCCCTTCCTCCACAACAGCAGGCCATCACCATAAAAATGCTCTCCGAATTTTTGCAAAAAAATCACCAAGACACTGTTGAGGCCATGAGAGCAGAGATTGCGAATGTCCAGAGGACATTCATGGCGGAGCTCCATGCGGTCAAGCAGTCACAAGTTCCCGCCTCTCAGACCACAAGTCTCGGACCCGTCCCCAGTGTGGTAGCAGCCACCACCGTTGCTCCCTCCTCTGTAAGTTCTCCGCGCCCTTATCCCCACACTCGTGAATTCCTATCTTTGATTTATCTCTTTCCATATGTTGGGTTGGCTGAATCCCATCGTGGATTTGTGATCCAGAATGTGGAAGACGCGTTAGCAGATCAACGGTCCTAGGCTCTAGCGGAGTAGTCTGACTAATGCTGTCCTAGTTTTCTCTCGACCGAGAGGTTCATTGTGCATTTTGCACAATCTTCCTCTTGATCGAGAGTATATATTACACCATCTTTGTCGCGGAATAATTTTGCACACATAATGTTTGCATTGTACACTAGTTCTGAATAAAATTATCATTTTCATTTTTTCTCGCATTTGGGAGAATCTTTTTTGTTGGTCCCTTGCTTATGTTCTACATTCCCCAAGGAAAGTTCCTCGTGGTCCCATGTGAGGCCAAACCCCCCACCCTTAAGCGTCCGTAGTCCGAGTAGTGGGTTTGGGCTCACATTCCTCCACGGTATTGGATTTGGACTTGGATGAGTCCATAGTGCAAGGTTCACCCTTCAAGTGGTCTTGGATTTAACTAGCTCCTTCATAAACCCAACTCCTTCATAAACCCAACTCCTTCATGAACCCAACTCCTTAGCTTCTAACTAAATAAACCCAGCTCCTTCATAAACCCAGCTCTTTACTTTCTAACTAAACAAACCCAGCTCCTTCATAAACCCAGCTCCTTCATGAACCCACAACTTTGTAGTTGTAATCCCCAACTACCTCACTAATTATTCAAGCCCTTAACTAATCTTCCTACCTAATTTTCCTAATTCTACTAACAACCCCTTTCTAATCACACAATTCTTCTCTAATCCTAAAATCCTAAAATCCTAGAGAGGAGAGGGGGAGAGAGAATTTCCTAACTTCACTAAGACTAACTAATCCACACAAGTATATTTTTGCACTCATCACAACCTCAAGTGCTCAACTCTTAAACATGGAACTTGCAACCACGTGTATTCAAAACATGAACTTTAAGTACCACAAATTGGAATCATGAATTAACTTTAAAATCCTTCACGTCAACACTAATTCTACCAAGAGGTCAAGCCCTCTTCAAGGCTAACAAGCCTTGGCTCTCAAACTAAAAACTAAGCACACACATGTGCTCCAATATGGCTTCCCACACCCACACTTATAACTCGTGGGGTGCCTTGGAGCACAAAGGAAAGAGAGGATGAGTGAGGGAAGAATGAGGGATTATATAGTAAGCTTGAGGGGGTGAGCACCCTCAAGGCTCACGATAAGCCCTTGAGATTTCCTCCTACTTAGTAGGCGCCAATCCTATCTTCTAAGCCTTCCTCCCTCAAATGATCAACAAGGATCCTAATTCGAACATTTAACTAGCCTTGGCTTTCTACCTACCACACTTTACCAAACTTGGGATGCTTCAACCCAAACTTAGCCTCCTTCGCTTTCCGCCGCCATAACTTTCTCCCCTTACTTTCCCAAATCGTTGCTCACCACTTAATTCAAACCACGATGCTTAACTCGTGATTTGATTGGTGCTTTGAGAATTTGCTTATCCTCCACCTTGCATTCTTCCTTGGACCTTCCCCATTAAGTGGCCATGATGAGGTGGTCCACTTGTGCGCTCCATGTGATCCTCCATTCATCCCAATTCGAATGCACTTGCCTCTTGAGTCACTTTGGTTGTCTCCATCCATTTGTACTAGCCTACTCACTAACTACTCAATCCAAGTTCTCCTTACCTATCCTCATTCACTCAAATCCTTCCGAAGGTAAAAACACAATAACAACTCACATCCTAGCCTCTTACAACATGGTACTTCTAAGACTAACATTTCACTCTTTTTATATTTTTGTGAAGTAACATGCTACTTCAAAGTGCATCAACTAACGTTTCAAGGGTCTAAGACTAAATGTGGGCACCCTTTTGGGCTCACATAATTGGCGACCATCGGGGGATGAATCCAAACATCTCTTGCTCCAAGGGTAAGTTGCCTAGTCAAGCTCGGTACTCCTTACATCTACTTCCCGATGTACGGGTAGGAAAGAGCTCACCATTCAACGTTTCCAATTGAATTGAATTATTAGGAAAGACCTCATAGACAAGGTAAGGTCCTAACCATATTGCATCGAATTTCGCCGGAAATTCAAGCTTTCGTGCGTCTTGAATCATGACCATCATTCCCGGTGTTAGGGCCCTTCTCTTATGTCGTTTGTCGAAAGTAATCTTTCTCCTTCTTTGGATTGCCTCAATATGTTGAGCCGCCATTCTCCTCCCTTCGTCAAGTGCTTCCAAATCGGTTAGTCGATTTCGTAAGGATTGACTTTCGGTAAGTCTCGTACTCACGGCCACCCTAAGTGACTCGACTTCATATTCGATTGGTAGTGTCGCTTCAAGACCATAGACTAAGGAAAATGGTGTAGCACGCGTAGTTACCTTATAGGTTGTACGGTATGCCCAAAGTGCCGCCGTTAGTTTCGTATCCCAATCCCGCTTCGAGTCTATAACCGTCTTGCGTAGTATACTCACCAAAATTCCGTTAACCCTTTCCGTTTGTCCATTGGTTTGTGGGTGGTAGGGAGTAGTCTTCCGGTGATCAATTTTAAATTTCTCTGTCATCTCTCGAATCAAGTCATTCAAAAAGTGAGTACCCCTATCGCTTACTAGGATCTTCGGCACCCCGAACCGCGAAATTATGTTTTCGTACATAAATGTTGCCGCGTGTTCTGCCGTGTCGGTCTTCACCGCTTTGGCTTCCGCCCACTTGGTGAGGTACTCGGTTGCCACCACAATATATTTCATTCCTTTTGAAGATTGGGGATGGACCTCACCCACATAGTCGATGCCCCATTTTTCGAAAGGAATTAAGGGTAATGATACATGTAAAGGCATCTCCATTCTAAGGTCGTTTCGGGCATACCGTTGGCAAGCGTCGCATTTCCTTACATAGTCATGGGCGTCCTTAAATAGTGTAGGCCAAAAGTAGCCCGCTCTAAGTATTTTTTGCCCGGTGAGTTGACCCGAGAAGTGACCGCCGCAAGCGCTATCGTGGCAAGCGATTAAAATCGCTTCAACCTCCGTTTTTGACACGCATCGTCGTAAAATACCATCGGACCCCCTTCTAAACAACCTATGGCCCACTACAACAAATTGCCTACTATTTACCCTCACCTTCCTTCTCTCTTCTTTTGTCCACTCTTTGGGCAACTTGTAGGTTGTTAGAAATTCCACTATGCCCGCATACCACTCCGGTGTAGAAGTGACCACAAAGAGGCTATCATCTACTAACATATCATTTACCGGATTTTTTCCTATCTCCTCCGACAACCTAGACAAGTGGTCCGCTTGTAAATGCATACGACCCGGTTTATATTCCACCGTGTAGTCGAATTCTTCTAATAACAAAACCCACCTAGCTAACCTACCACTTAACTCCGCCTTGTTAACTAGATACTTGATAGCCATGTGGTCAACAAAAAATACAACCGGGTTGCACATGAGGTAATGCCTAAACTTTTTAACGGAAAACACCATGGCTAGGCACTCCCTCTCCGTTGTAGAGTAGTTTCTTTCGGCGGGGGTCAATTGCTTACTCGCATAAGCTATAGGTTGATCCTTCTCTTTTTCTCCCGTTGCTTGACAAAGCGCACTCCCTATTGCCACATCACTAGCATCACAATAGACGTGAAAAGGTTTACCCCAATTGGGTGGTATCAACACCGGATAGGTGCTCAACCTATCCCGCAATTCCTCAAAGGCTTTTTGACAAGCATCCGTCCACTCGAATTTGACATCCTTTTTGAGCAAATGGGTAATGGGCACCGCTATCTTTGAAAAATTATGAATAAGTTCCCGGTACCATCCCACATGTCCTAACAACTTAGAGATCCCCTTGGAATTGGTTGGAGTTGCCAAGTCGCTTATGGCCGCAATCTTATCCGGATCGGGTTCTCTACCTTTCTCACTAACAACATAACCCAACAACACTCCCTTATTCACTCCCAAAAATGTCTTATCCGGGTTCAATGCTAACCTCATCTTCCTACACCTAACCAATGCCTCCCTAACACAATGTAGGTGATCGTCCACATTACTTTGTGTGCTAAAATCGTCCACAAAGACGGTCATGGATTTGAACAACAAGTCGGTGAAGATATACATTACTAATCGTTGGAAAGTAGCCGGGGCATTACATAACCCAAATGGCATCACTACCCACACAAAAGTACCCCAAGGTGTAGTAAAAGCCGTTTTATGGATATCTTGGAGGGCTATGGAAATTTGATTATAACCCGCATACCCATCCATAAAGGTATATCGCGAATGACCTCCAACCTCCTCAAGCAACAAGGTGATAAAAGGTAAGGGGAAGTGATCCTTTTGTGTGCACGAATTCAATTTCCTATAGTCGACACAAACCCTTAATTTCCCATTTTTTTTCTTTACTAAGACCATAGGAGAAACCCAATCCGTGATTTCCACCGGCTTGATAAACCCGGCCTTCAATAACCTCTCAAATTCCGCTTTCACCAACAATTGCAATTGAGGATTCATCCTCCTCTCCTTTTGTCTAATTGGCCTCGCCCCCGGAATTAAAGGAATCCGGTGCTCTACCATTTCCCTAGGAATTCCCTTAAGCTCATCGTAGGACCATGCAAAAGTATCACTAAACTCATCCACCAGATTGCTATACTCCCTAACCTCTTTCTCCCCCAATTTGGAACCCATCTTCATTTGTCGGGTTTTCCCATTCTTTAGTTTCACATCCACGTACCGCCAATCCGCTTCCGACACATGTGCTTGTTCCTCTTTGTTCCGATACCAATCGGAAGGCACATTGGGGTAATCTTTCATATCTTGACCTACAACTATCCCCGTAGACGTGGTCTTGAAATGTAAAGGCTCCTCCAATTTCGATGACTCAATAATCACATCCTCCTCTTGAGTCCCATCTACATGAATTAAACTAACCTCACCCTCTTCCACGTCATCTACCCAAGGTGTTAACCCACCGCTAACCCACTCTTCCTCGGTGAGCACCTCACATGGCTCCAACAATGAGCCCTCTCCTAAACTAACACTAGGAAATTCACTCCCTAAGCCTACTTGGTGAAATGTAACCATTACATCAACCTCGGACTCGGGGTACTCCCTTAGCCATTGGGCATAATCCCCATTATCCCCATAATTGTAAAAATTAGGACCTAGACTTCCCGAGCCCGAATCTATAACAACCCTTTGACCTTCGGGATGGACGACTCCCACCAATGCCTTGCCAATCTCATTCTCGTTTAAGTCATCAATTTCCTTCTCCAATGGCAAATACATCTCCTTCTTCATCCATCCTTCTAATGAACCAATGGACACTATGACCCTATTACCCTCCGGACCATAAGTGATGGATGGTTTAGGTCCACCCCAATTGACCATAGCATTCGCCATCCGCAACCAAGGCCTACCTAGCAAAATGGGGAAGGTGTCCTTGTTGGAGTGCATTTTAATGACATGGAAGGTGACCAAGTACTCCTCGCCTCCCGTAGTCATTCTACAATCCTTGATCATCCCCAAAGGCGTAGTCGAACTTTGATTTGCCATATTTATGACCAAAGGTGAAGGCCCCGTGAGTCCAAGTCCCAATTTTTTCATAGTATCCTCCGGTAGTATATTTAGACTACTCCCTCCGTCAACTAGCACATTAGGAACCACCTTATCTACTATAACAACTTCTATTTCTATAGCTTTCACGTCTCTTCCACCTTGTGATTGGATCCTAGCGGCTATTTTAGCTTTCACCTTCCTCATCCTCTTGTGTACCGGCATTCCCTCCTTTAATGTTTTCCTTGCCGTGGGTGAAATTTCCAATAGTTGGCCGAAAGTAATATCCGCCTTGAGTGTACTAAGGTCCGCCCACAAGTCGTACCCGGTAGATCTTTCCACCTTAGAATTACCCACTACGTCGAATTCGTCTACGGGAACCCCCGGTCCTTCCCATTCACCCACATCGCTATTATCCAAGTCATGTACCGCATTAGTCCTCTCCCTATCTTGTAAAATTATATTTTCCCTCTCCACATCCTTAGTAGCTCTTCTAGCTACCCTATCCAACTCGGAGAGATTAATCTCTTCATCCGAAGAGTAATTTCCTTGCTCTCCTATTCCTACCTCCAACGGGGCATCCCCTCTCCTAGCCCTAGTAGTTACCGCTAGTGCAGGTGCTTCTTCAACCACACCCTTACCCTTCACTAACTCATATGTAATAGCATTGGTGTGAGGAGGCCATTGACTTTGCTCCTCTCCAATTCTCGTTGGGAGAGGAAGCATGTCATCACATGTGGCCTCCAACACTCCATCCATGAACCTAACATCTTGGGAGTTAGATGGTCCCGGATCCGTTGGAGGCGCTTGTCTCCCGTTACTACCATTAGGTGGAACTCCTTGTCTATTTTGTATTGGAATGTAACCGGTTGTAGTTTGCAAGCCCGCCGGTGGATGAAAAGTTTGCCTAGCATTACTATGGTCATAGTATAAGTTAGGTGGCCTAAGTTCATTGGCCGGTACTCCTTGTGGCCTAGCACCTCGCATATTATCCCTTGCTTGTTGTTGTGGATTAGCCACCGGGTAAGGGACATTAATTATTTTGTCCGGTTGGCGACACGTATCCGAGGGATGACTTCCTCCACAATTGCTACAATTAAACTCTTGACCTTCGGACCAACATTGTCCTTGAGCGTGCCACCTTCCACAAAAGGGATGAAATTCCTTCTTCTCTAAATTTTGGCCACCTTGCCCTCTAGGTTGTGGTCCTCTATTGCTTCCATTTCCATAGTGAGGTGGCGCTTGACCTCGTTGATTTTGTTGAGGTGGGTTACCGTTTCCTCTTTGGTCACGGTTTTGTCCACTTCTACAAAATTGACGCGTGTGGCCCGGTTGGCCACATTGGACACACCATAATCCGGAAGAATGCCTACCCGACTCAACCGGGGGTGGAGGCCCCGGTTGTTGACTCCGGATCATTAATGACATTTGATCCGTGAGGCTTTGCATTTGTTTTATCATAGCCTCTTGGAATCCTAGTTGGCTAGCACCTAGTCTTCTCTCAACCTCCTCCAAGTGTGGATCCGTTCTAGGGGCCGGTAGTGCCAAAAGAGGTGCCGGTTCCCTAACCGCTAAAGGTCGGGGGCCGGTGTCCACAATGGCATATGGAATTTGGTTCTCATACTTAGCGGGTTCTACCGCTACCACCCTAGGGCGTATGGGGATGAATTGTGGGATCAATTCATCCTCCCTTCTCCATAGCCTTTCGTGATCTTTATCCAAGTTTTCAATATCTCTAGCCGCACGCTTGGCATCCGCCAAGGTCAAGGGATTCCTTTCTAGAACACCCCTAATAGTTCCGGACTTAAAAAACCCTTGAATGAAAAATTGCTTTAGCGTGTCGTCGTTGAGCATGGTACCCACAAATCTAGTGCACACTAAATCAAACCTCCTAATGTAAGCCGAAATTTCTTCCTCCCTTCCTTGCTTCAATGACGACAATGCCCTTAATGCGGTACTTTGACCCACTTCCGGCCTAAATTCGTTAAGAAACTCCCTTTGTAATTGTTCCCATCCCCTAAAATGTCCCTCGGCATGATCCCGATACCATTCATAGGCTTCCCCCTCTAGAGTGGTAGGAAACCACACTAACCAATAACCCGGGTCGGTTATGAGGAAGCTAGCCAACCGTTCGATATACCGTTCCATGTGCCGAGAGGGGTCCTCATCCTTGGTCCCATAAAATTTAGGGAGATGAGATGGCATATCCATCGCCGCTAAATTTTGTGGAACCACAATTGGTAGGCCTCTTGGCCTAACCAATGGGTCTATTGGAGGTATAGGAGGTATGGGCGGAATTGGGGGTATGGGTGGTGGATCCATCCCCCGTTCCTCGGCCATGGTGACCGGTGAACTATTCAACAATCCCCTATCAACTTCTACCGGGAATTCTTCTCTAAGTGTGTAATTTTCCGAAGAAGTTTCACCACTCAATTTGGAGGGAGTGATCTCCTCTTCAAGTTGAGCTCCAAGTTCTAAGGTGTCTAGAATTGACCTAGTCCTAGGTTCGACGTTCAAACAACTCTCTATTCTAACATTATCTTGTTCTAATCTATCACTGATTTTAGAGGACCGCCTCTTTCGAGTAGATTTCTCTAGTCCTACTATCAAACTTGGTTTTTGTGAGCGAGTCCTACCTTGCATTCCATAAGAATCGATCGACCCTCACTTGACCACACATAATCCTAGCAATTCCCCTCTTAATATTTTCACTTGTCTTGGTGTGGTTATAATTTTTTTTAGGAGGTGAGGAAAAGAACCTGCAAGCCCACTTAGGTGAAAGAATCCCAATAGGGGATAGGCATGTTCATGTTAATTTTTTGGTTAAGTCGGAGCATCACCTCCGCACCTTCCCGCAAATTAACACTCACCACAATACCGATTGTGAGGGGGTGACCTTCCGAGTAGATTATGTTAAAAGTCGAGGCTTCACCCTTCAACTTCTCACACCATCCACAATTCGGGAATTACCCTCTACAACGGATAACAACAATCACGAGTACAAAAGGCATTCCTTAATTAGTTAATGAGTTCACTTTGAAGAAATAAACATACCTTGAGCAATCGCATCCCCCTGTGAGTTAGCACTCCCCTCAATCGTGACTCAATGTAACAACACCATAAACTTTGTGAAATATTAATTTAATCTAGAGCATGAAATGACAACTCCCAAAACTTTGAGACTCACCCCGAGGTGAGTGTCAAAGTTCAATGTCCTAAGGTGAATTTACCCTCTAATGTTTTAATGAGCTACTCCGTTATAGGTTCCTTTTAAGTTCTTAGCAAATCCCCAAAAAGGTTGAGGACGTACCTTCGCCGCGCTCCTTCCTCAAAAATGAATTTGCGTAATTGACAATGCAATTCATTCCAAGGAATAGTTGAAATACAATGAATTCAAATGTAACCCAAAGAGAGAATACTTACCGAGTTTCGGGTGCTCCTTCCCTTCTCTCAAGTTTGTGTCTCCAATTTTTCCTAGTTGCCTCCAAGTCTCCTAGTCGCCTCCAAGTCTTGTAACTACCTTCCGCTTCGCTCCCGGCGGACGCACCAATTATGTGAGGCCAAACCCCCCACCCTTAAGCGTCCGTAGTCCGAGTAGTGGGTTTGGGCTCACATTCCTCCGCGGTATTGGATTTGGACTTGGATGAGTCCATAGTGCAAGGTTCACCCTTCAAGTGGTCTTGGATTTAACTAGCTCCTTCATAAACCCAACTCCTTCATAAACCCAACTCCTTCATGAACCCAACTCCTTAGCTTCTAACTAAATAAACCCAGCTCCTTCATAAACCCAGCTCTTTACTTTCTAACTAAACAAACCCAGCTCCTTCATAAACCCAGCTCCTTCATGAACCCACAACTTTGTAGTTGTAATCCCCAACTACCTCACTAATTATTCAAGCCCTTAACTAATCTTCCTACCTAATTTTCCTAATTCTACTAACAACCCCTTTCTAATCACACAATTCTTCTCTAATCCTAAAATCCTAAAATCCTAGAGAGGAGAGGGGGAGAGAGAATTTCCTAACTTCACTAAGACTAACTAATCCACACAAGTATATTTTTGCACTCATCACAACCTCAAGTGCTCAACTCTTAAACATGGAACTTGCAACCACGTGTATTCAAAACATGAACTTTAAGTACCACAAATTGGAATCATGAATTAACTTTAAAATCCTTCACGTCAACACTAATTCTACCAAGAGGTCAAGCCCTCTTCAAGGCTAACAAGCCTTGGCTCTCAAACTAAAAACTAAGCACACACATGTGCTCCAATATGGCTTCCCACACCCACACTTATAACTCGTGGGGTGCCTTGGAGCACAAAGGAAAGAGAGGATGAGTGAGGGAAGAATGAGGGATTATATAGTAAGCTTGAGGGGGTGAGCACCCTCAAGGCTCACGATAAGCCCTTGAGATTTCCTCCTACTTAGTAGGCGCCAATCCTATCTTCTAAGCCTTCCTCCCTCAAATGATCAACAAGGATCCTAATTCGAACATTTAACTAGCCTTGGCTTTCTACCTACCACACTTTACCAAACTTGGGATGCTTCAACCCAAACTTAGCCTCCTTCGCTTTCCGCCGCCATAACTTTCTCCCCTTACTTTCCCAAATCGTTGCTCACCACTTAATTCAAACCACGATGCTTAACTCGTGATTTGATTGGTGCTTTGAGAATTTGCTTATCCTCCACCTTGCATTCTTCCTTGGACCTTCCCCATTAAGTGGCCATGATGAGGTGGTCCACTTGTGCGCTCCATGTGATCCTCCATTCATCCCAATTCGAATGCACTTGCCTCTTGAGTCACTTTGGTTGTCTCCATCCATTTGTACTAGCCTACTCACTAACTACTCAATCCAAGTTCTCCTTACCTATCCTCATTCACTCAAATCCTTCCGAAGGTAAAAACACAATAACAACTCACATCCTAGCCTCTTACAACATGGTACTTCTAAGACTAACATTTCACTCTTTTTATATTTTTGTGAAGTAACATGCTACTTCAAAGTGCATCAACTAACGTTTCAAGGGTCTAAGACTAAATGTGGGCACCCTTTTGGGCTCACATCCCATTCTAAGTTTTTATCTTGTTTTTGTCTTGTATTTCACAAAGGTAGTTCCTGTTGGTCAACAAGAATTCCATCACACGCACTTGCCTATTGCCTTCTCCAAGTTCATGTCGACCAACAGGAATTTTCCCTCCCATTCCTTCCATCTATTCGAGGATAAATGTTGCACCAATACCCGTCACAACACAACTTTGCACACTTTGGTTTCATACATAACATTATCAATTTCAGTGTTCTTTGCAGTTTGCCACACCCTACTCATTTCTTGTGGTCCCGTTCTTACTTTTTGTCTTTTTTTCTTATATTTCTCACAAGGGGAGTTCGTGTTGGTCGACAGAAATTCCATCACACCCGCTTCCCCATTCCCCTCTCCAAGTTCTTGTCGACCAACAGGAATTTTTCCCTCCCATTCCTTCTTCATCCCTTCGAGGCAAATGTTGCACCAATACCCGTCACGGCACAACTTTGCACACTTTGGTTTCATACTTAACATTATCATTTTTAGTGTTCTTCGCATTTGGCCACGCCCTACTCATTTCTTGTGGTCCCATTCTTACTTTTTCTCTTGCTTTTCTCATGTTTCTCACAAGGGGAGTTCTTGTTGGTCGACAGGAATTCCTTCATCCCCACTTACCTGTTGCCGTCTCCTATTTCCTGTCCACCAATTTCCTTTGTTTCCATATGCTTGGATTGGTTTTGATTTCACTCCCTACACATGCCCCTGCCCCTCTTTTGTGTTCCCTTCCTCCCTCGGAGGTGGTTGGGGTGTAGTTTTGATATTAGGAGCCAATGGAGCCAAGTAGGGGTTGGTTTGTAAGGAGACTTTTTGGCCTCGTTGCCACATGTCAATGTCCTATGGGATCCATTACTTCGACAGATTCTTCCGGAGGTTTCCCCCACTTTGGATGAGGGGCCCGCTACGTCAGTCGTCTTCCTCCGTGAGTTTCGGATCAGGGTGTGGCCCAGCTCACTTTGCCGCTTCAGGAACTTGGTCTCTTCTTTCTTGCCCTGTAATGGATGGGGTTGAATTCTGCAAGTTGCTGCTAGGTCGGAGTAGTTCATTCTGATATGTAGCATTCTATCTTTACTTGTTGGAATGAACTAAAGATTAAGTTTGCATATGTACAAAGGGTTGGAAATTGAGATGAGGTACTTAGAAGCTGTGAGGAAATGAGTTGTGGGTTTGAATGTGGTTGAAATATCCACCTTTATCAGGCATTCTTGCCCTTCGAAGTAAGTAGTTCGTTTCTCATTAGGGTTTGGTAAGGAAGCCAACATCTCTTAGGTGTAGGAATGTTGGAGGCAGTGTCTTCCACTTTAGATGTGCCACCATATTAGGAATTTCTGTTGGTGTGATCCCCTTGTGTGCTTTGTTGTGATTCTATACTTGCCACTTTTTAGAAGAATTCAAGAATGTAAGCCCCAATTACCATACCCTCCTTTGTATCTTGTGATTGTTGCCCTTCTTTCAGAATGTGCAAAATATGATAAGAATCTACAAGAAGGGTTGGAAAGTGATTTTTTTTCCTTTGCCAGTCAATGTCTTTATAGCAATTTGTATAGATATGGTTCTTCTCATGTCTTGTGTACCTGAGTCACTACTTTGGGGAAATAAGATTGCATGGTTTACATCTTGTTATTACATGAACAACTTTCAACCTCACCTGGATCTTTGAGGTTACCATTCCAATAGGTATCCTCATTGTAATGAGTTGAGTGTTCTTTCTCCATGTGTGTACTCTCACAGATAGTGTATACTCTCACACACAGTGTGTACACTCACAGATAGTGTGTAACCTTTAGGGTTTAGGTGAGATGGCATCATTTTGTTACCTACATTTCATAGGGAATGTGATTTAATTTTTATTGCTCCCATAATAGACTTGGCTTATTTAGTAGGAATGTTTTGAATATTTAGCCTGAATCATTTTTAATTCAATGATTGTGAAGCATATTAACTTCAACATGTTCTCATTCGTTGTGGGTGTCGCAGGTTCCTTCCAAACAATTACAGTTTGAATCTTCAGTGAGGTATGTTCACATGGTTGTTTCATTATCTGCTTTGAATGGGTTGCAAGGTAACCATTTATGTGGTAGTCGTAGTCCTATACTACTAACAGTCTCTTAAACATTATTCTCAGGTCTAATATTAAAAAGACAATGCTATGTTCCACCACAACTCCTTTAGTGTATTCACATTTGCAGCCTCAATCTCACCTTTCGCAACCATTGCTCCACTCCAGTACTCACTCTTATTTGTAAGGATGATATATGCTCAAAACATGCCATGTTGTAGCTGTCATAGAAATTTCAACCACAACCTAGTGCAAAAAGTAGGACAAGCTTATTGAATCCAGAGTTTCTCAGGGTTAGTTTAGTTTCCTTGCATTGTAGCTCACAGTGTTCTTTAGTAGCACAATGTTATCCTAGAACCATTAATGAAAACACTATATTCGTTAATTGGAGACTTTTGAAAGTCTCAAAATGAAATACGCCCATAGTTTGGGATGCCAATATTATGAGCATGCGGAACATTGGGAACATCGGGAACATCGGGAACATGACGGTTTGCAACTTCGCATGCAAAGAATATGCACAACACTCAAAATAGTAAGTCTTTAAATCATAATCAAAACATGAACTATAAGTGGAAAATAACAATCGAATCCCAAAAACAAATGCTTTTATGTCCTTATAAAGTTTAGGATGCGCATCCCATATATAAGGGTCTTATGGAATTGGATGGCACATCCCAAACGTATGTATAAATTTGATACTATCCGCAATAAAACCAAGTCTACAAAGTGCCCCTATTTTCCACATTAATTCCAACCTACGTTATGTTTCCCCATCTCCATCTTCCGCTTCATATCCATTATCGGCATCATTTTCCGCAGCTGCAATACGTACCAAGTTGTCTTTGGCAAAATCTATATGTTTTTGGGGGATGGTCATTGTTTCCGATTTAGAACCTTTGCGCGGCTTCCAAGCACAAAGGATGGTATCCGTGTTTATCCAAACCGGTCCGTACGCGGAGTCCACTGTCCACTTGAAACCCTTTTTGGTGTCCCAACCTAAATAGGTGCGGAGCACGTTCTGGTCTTTGGTGCTCGGACGGCAATATTCCACTTCAATTTGACGAAAGTTGGGGCTAGTTCTAACAAAATTGGGTGAAGACAATGCTTTCACCAACCAAATTGGTTTGGGGTGCTCCTCATCTCCTGCTCGTACGAGGACCATATAACCCTCGTGGCAATCAACACCCACACGAAACGACGGAGCCGGACGATTGCGCGCAGGGCCAACGTAATGCTCGTCCATTGCAAACTCTTCACGGACGTCTCCATTGCTAAAGAACATAGCATCGGACTCCACAACTGTCAAACGACTTTGTGGCCAAAATCCTTGTGTCAAAGTCGTACGGGTGTCGACACCAACGGTCATCAAGGCTGAGCGTATGCGATCCCAATACGCGATCAACGGCTCATGAGTATCCCTAACACGTCTGGTGATGTCTTCTTCACACAACTCTTTCCAATACTCAATGAACCCGGATATGCCTTTTATGATTTCCGGCCCATTCCTCATGGGATCGGGTTTGCAAGGCTTTGGTTCCCCATCTGGAAGCAAACATTTCCCATCCTTGTCTTGACGCCACACGAGTATACCATCCTCCGGGCCCCAATTTAGAGATGTGCACAAAAGCTTGAACTGCATGGCGGGGACACCATCATCCCTCATATAGAAGCGGAATTGTTGTGCTTTGGTATGTCCCACCAGACGGTCCACTCCCTTCAACATGTATGGCTTGATGAAGGCCTTGAAATTTGGTATTTCTTCAATCATGTGCGGGATCACCGGCACATTGTCCAAATCCATGTATGATTTCATGAGAAGTGGTATGGTGGGAAAATCCTCTTCATGCAACTTCATGCTCCAACGGCCAAATGAGGCATCAATATCGTCGTGCGTGTGCCCCACCATCAAGAAAGACACAAACACCTCTTTGAAGATGCCTTTTGCCACGAGCATCGACCAAAAACAAAACACGTATCGGCATTTGTTGTCTTTAGCACAATTATCAAGTTGAACGTGGAGAGTTGGAGGCAAGGGTTTTGCAATAATGGGTTCTCCGGGTGGTTCCGGCAATGAAGACATACAAACCTCCTTCCCTTGTAGCACTGCCTCATAAAGGGGTGTCGTTCCACAACCATCGAAAAGGGCACGGGAAGAGTGTACCGGTGGCTTTTCGAGATCGCGCAATAGTTTTGCAAATGAACCGACCGTGTGGTTGGCATCGCCAGGGTAAAAATCCAAACCATAATGGGCATATTTGACATCCACATGTCCATGGGCGATCATACCTAAGAAAAACAAACGATGCGTGAACAACAAAAATATGAAATAACTACACACCGGATGGATGGAGTTGGTCATTTGGAAAACAAACCCAATGCAAATCGGAGATCCTTTCAACACACATGTGGAATTCTATACGAACCTGTGACAGCTACAGGCAACTTGAAGAGACCATCCGTGGCCTTTATTTTGCGTGCATAACAAGGACATGCGGTCTTCGCATGGTCCATTTTATCATGAATCACTGTTAGAACCTCCGCGGGCCTCATTATGGATAGTGCACGGTTCTTGTAGTAATCTTGACGATGTGCCTCCTGGTTGTTGACATGCTCAATGTATTTTCTCTGGTGTCTAGTATGGGATTCAGTGCCTATAGGGTGGGCGTCTCGAAGACCTTTGTATTTCTCACACGCCGTACACCTAGCGAACTTGTCCCCAGGTCTCTTCAAAATGTATTCCGCAAACTGTTGGTTTTTAATTACACTCAACTTGGACAACGAAATGGGCCCACATCCCGCGATGCGACCCACTTCGTTGATGTCCGTTAAGATGTTCTTCCATTTCGTGCCCGTGGGCAACACCATTTGAACAACTTTCTCACCTGATGACAATGTCCTCGTCTTGTGGGGCATTGCATCGGCCAATGGCACTATGATGGTGGAGAGGGTCGCGGATGCTTGGAGTGTCGCCTCCCTAGGTTTCTTTGTGCCAGAGTTGCCATGAAATCGAGATCGGCGACCCAACAAAGAATACTTCCGAAACCTATAGAAGTCAGCCTTGGAGACCGCATGGATGATATACCACGCTGTGCAACAAACGTCCACATTCTCAAGGGTCACGACCTTACGGCCATGGGTATCAATGTGCAAATTTCTGTGGACCTCGAGTTTCTTTGCCGACCGCATACGAAAATCCGCAAGCCACATCTCTTGACGAAGAGACCGAATTTTTTCGCGTGGAAAAAATTGGCAACATTTCATCGTGCAACAATCCTTTCCAGAAACGAGACGGATAGAATCGTCTCCCAAGATGCGATCCCGCCGTCTCTCCGTATCTCCGCGAGACACGCGACTTGAATCGTATTTACGTAGGCCTTTGCGAGGACGAATTGTGCCCAACAAAGCTAACTGCGTTTGCTTGTGCCGCCGTCCATGATCCCACAAGCTTACTTCTTCATGGAGAACCCTACGAAGGGGCCATCGACGCAAGGAAAATCTCCACGTCAACGGGACCTCACACGGTGCCAAGGAATTCAAGATGCACACGCCCACATCATCGAAACCAAGGGGGTTGACATCAACACATTCACGGGGATCGGAGTTTCTACATATGCCATCTGCCACCGGGACACCAAGCTCGTTTAGTAGAACAACATCTAGGCCCACCCATTCCTCCCTCCCGAAACCAACACATAGAGGAATGTCATCATGGTCATCCCCAGAATGTGGAGATTGTTCGTGGAATTCGAAAGATTCATGGGAGGAGGTATACACAGACACGCCCACCCCGTTCGTCCCGTCATTAGTGTCCGCAGACGGGGACGAGAGGTCACATTCAATATCGGAGGACGATGCATTCGTCGAAAACTCAAATGCACTATCTCCATCATCCACTGCCATCACACCTAAACAAACAACCATGTCATGACCAACCACACAACGGATGTCACGCATACAAGAACGGATGCCACGCATACAAGAACGGATGCCAAGCATACAAGAGCGCACAATATCTGCAAATACATGGCCCGAACTTCGCAAACAACCCATGCTACTATTGGAGTGTCTAAATACGAACAGCTGTATGTTCCTGGCCATACTCTGTCAACTACAACATGGACCATCGCCATTGTGGTGTTTCAGGCCGTTCATTCATAAAAGAAATGCCATCCTATGTATTGGACGAAATGGATAAGTGTGCGACAAAACAACGTCAAGTCGTCCAACCTACAATAGCATATTTTCGAACCCCCGTTCGTATATATCTACCATTAGGTGTATTTTCATAAATGTATCTAGAGGGATGTAGTGCTGCGCAGAACATACTCTCAGGTGGAGTTTACGAACGCACGTTCGTAAACTCAAGGCCATCGTTCGAAAGGGAGTTCGTAAATATGCCATTGAAGTATTTACGAACGCCCGTTCGTATATCACTGACATAGAGTGCCTAGGCATAGCCATATGTATACTATCTCCACATGCTATACTGGTACACATGCGTGTACAACATCCGAACGTCCGTTCGCAAACTCCTGAGTGGCATATTTACGAAATCCATTTCGTATATCAATGATATATTCAGCATATGCATCGCCATACGTATCTGGACATGGTGTTGGTGTGGACCACACGCAGGTGCATTTACGAACGGACGTTCGTAAACTCCCGACCATCATTGTCTGAACTAGTGACAAATGCGTGTGCGACATACGAACGTCCGTTCGTAAATCCTTTGATGGCATATTTACGAACGGGCGTTCGTATATCTCTGCCATATTGTCAGTGCATAAATGTGTAGGAGGGATGTCACTGGATGCGCATACCGTAATCCTCGGTGGTCTTTACGAACGTCCGTTCGTAAACTCAAGACCATCATGTGTCTGATCAACCTCCAGTGCGTGCTCCAGCTTTACGAACGTGCGTTCGTATCTCTGCCGTATTGTTTGTTTGCATAAATGCCTGGAGGGATGTCGCTGTATGCGCAGACATCATCCATGGTGGATTTACGAACGCACGTTCGTAAACAGAGGACCCTCCTATGTCTGATCCAATTACAAATGCGTGGACTTAAGCTTTACGAACGTGCGTTCGTATCTCTGACCTATTGTTTGTCTGCATGAATGTCTGGATGTCGCTGTTTGCGCAGACATAATCCCAGGTGTATTTACGAACGCACGTTCGTAAACAGAGGACCCTCCTATGTCTGATCCAATTACAAATGCGTGGACTTAAGCTTTACGAACGTGCGTTCGTATCTCTGACCTATTGTTTGTCTGCATGAATGTCTGGATGTCGCTGTTTGCGCAGACATAATCCCAGGTGTATTTACGAACGCACGTTCGTAAATACTGTCGGCCATCCTATGATCCACCCACTAAAGCGTGCTCCATCTTTACGAACGTGCGTTCGTAAAGCTCCGGTATTAACGGCGGTATATGCGGTGACTGTACGTTGTCTTGTACCTGGGGAGTGTACGCTTGATGCGCAGGAGAATGGCGTGAGCACGCTCCGTGGGGTCTCTAGGGCGCACACTTGGCGTCTGCCGCAAAAAAGAGCTCTGTTATGGGGGGGAAGAGCTTTAAGTACTTCTCTGGAGTGGTTCAAGGGCCCTTGGATGCTATTTAAAAAGCGGATTCCCGCCGCCTACTTTGACCTAACAATATGCCATTCTATCCATGCGGAACATACATGACCCTATGTATGGAACATGAATGGCATGCACGCAACATATTCAAAATATGTACATTGGTTATACACCTTACTTGTTACCAAGGTCTGCCGAAAAAAAATTATAATTTTTATATGTATATATATGTGTATATATAAATGTGTATATATAAATGTGTATATATATATATATGTGTGTGTGTGTGTGTAAATATATATGTATATATGTGTGTGTGTGTGTATATACATGTGTATATATATAGGTGTATATATATATGTATTGTAATAGTTAATGTAATCTAAATATGATGATGGTTAAGATAGAATAAATGATCTGCAACCAAGGTGTGAAGTACAAGTTTTTTGTCAATTAATATTGTTACCTATTATATATTACCAAGGTCTAAGTGAGATATATATATAGAGACAATGAGGTAAGAGTGGGTAAAAATTGATTGTGGAGGCCCTTAAACTTGTAGGTATAATCATATGATTCACATCAAAACATGCCCGTAATACGCTCACAAAGTGCGTGAACACCAATAAAAGGCAGGTTTATCCATTATTATAATGGCTTGTAAGGTAGATTAAGGATATGAATTCAAACCATACCTAGATTAAATGTGGGTTTTATTTCAGATCCCACCCTAGCTGTGGAAAGAGTGAATTAATCCGGCATGTGTGGAAAGGTTTAATTACTTTGGAATCGTGCATAAGATAGAGTAAGCATATGGATTGAAACCATACCTAGGTGGAGCCACACTTATAATTGTGTGTTTTGCATCCCACGAGAAGTATGTGCATAGCTAAAAGTGTTGATTTAAACTAGTCTTAACATATGCATGTTATAATAAGGTCATGGATTGTGTGATCAATCAATTTGCACTTAACACTATTGAAGATTTAGGGATGTAGGGTTTAGGGTTTGGGGTTAGTGTTTAGGGTTTGTGGAAGTTGTGCATGTCTAGTAGTTAATACAATAGATTAGTACACACACAAACAACATTGACCTATCAAAAACCCATATCGCACTAATGCCCCCTTCCCACCTGACTTTAGGTAACACTAAAAGTTGGTTCTAACAACCCGGCCTTCACAGCATCGACATTATGTATTGCCGAGCCTAGTTTGCAAATGATGTGGCATGGCTTAAAAGTGGAGGTCTTAAGCCTCAAGCACCAACCCTCCCATCGGTACCTAAACATGAGGCAATAATCTAGGACGTTTAAAAGTGGTGCCTCCCATCCTTGTCATTGGTTTTTTTAGTCTTAGCTATGAGGGCACAAGGAGCTCCGTTAACAAAAACCATTGGTCAGTTAGGTGAGTGGCAAGGCATTTGGGGATGGGACAAAAACTGCCCAACAATCCTTGCTTGGTAGATAAAACAATGAAGATGTGTGAAAGGTAATTAGAGAAAACCTACTTGAAAGTCTCCAAAGCAAGTTCTTGTAGGTGCATTGGGATAGCCGTATGCCTCCGCTATAAGGGAGGGATCTTTACCCGTTTCCTGGGAAATACTTTTAGTCTTAGCTAAAGTCAAGTGGGAAGGGGGCATAACTTGTTAATTTATGTGTAGTTCACATTTGATGCTAGCCAAACATTCGACCACATGGCTCAAATGTGCTAGTTCAAGTTGGCACCTAATTAAATGAATTGACGACCTTTTGGAAATTGAATTTTCATCCACCTCTTGTAAGAAAAGGACACCGCCTCCTGCCAATCTCAAATTGGGTTCTTTTTGAACCTAGTAATTATTTGAGGAACCATCGAACAACATGAAAGATGTCTCATTCATGAAAACACTATATTTCAAAAGACCATATCAACATCCTTGGGGTTGAATTCTTCTTCGAATCCCTACTAAATGACGTGCATTGTTCACTACGATTTTATTATCGGTTCCCTATTTAAAAGATGTTTACAAGGAATCCGAATGTAGATGTACTAGGGGGATGCACCAATCAAAATTCATGTATTTATACTAAGTTCTTATGGTTAAGGTGATAAACGCATCCACTACATATACATATTACAAAGCATGATTATGTCATGCCTTTCTTATACATCCAATCCCATCCCATCCCCCAATGTCCCCGTCCCCATGCCCACCTCCCATCGCATCCCATCCCCCCCATCCCCCCATCCCATCCCCCATCCCATCCCCCCATCCCCTCATCCCCATCCCATCCCCCCATCCCCCCATCCCCCATCACCCTCTCATCCCGGCCCCCCCAGTGGGGGGAGGCCACGTGTCAACGGCGGGAAAACCCTAGCGGCGGCGGCTACCTCCCCGCGCCCCCTCAGCTCTCCTCCTCATTGTCATTTGGAGCAGAGAGAGAGGAGCGGAGCGCCGAGCAGATGTGGAGCGAAGCTCTTGCGTTTTTTCCTCTCGTCTTTTAATAGTATTGTGCGTGCGTGTGTTGAGAGATATTAGTTTTGTTGGCGCGAGTTTCAAGAGTTTAGGGCAAAGTGCTTATGTTACAAGCTTGAGAGTTGCAAGGTTTTGCGTAGCAAGCTTCAGACTGTAAAGCGAAAGAGTTACAAGGTTGAGAGTTGCAGGGTTTTGAGTAGCAAGCTTGAGAGTGTAAAGCGGAAGAGTTACAAGCTTGAGAGTTGCAGGTTTCAAGTAGCAAGCTTGAGAGTGTAAAGCGCAGTACAAGGTTGAGAGTTGCAGGTTTCAAGTAGCAAGCTTGAGTGTAAAGCGCAAGAAGTACAAGGTTGAGAGTTGCAAGGTTTGGAGCAGCAAGCTTGAGTCACAAACTTCAGAGTTGCAAGGTTGGGAGTTGCATGTACATCAGAGTAGTTGCTAGGGTTTGTATATAACTTGCGAGGGCTTAAGTGTGAGGAAGGTGCAAGGGTGCATTTCAAAGTATACATTTGTGAGGTTCTCAGGGTTTTCCAGTAAGGGTGGAAGATCAGGTTTTTGGTGTAGAACATTTCAATGTGAGTACAGTAATCCTTTTGAACTCTTCCCTCACATTTTGAGTTTGATCATTGTTGAGATACATGTGTTTTGTTATATGCATGATGAGCTTTGGCCTGTTCTGTATGCAAGTTAAGCTATGATCCTCATTCTGAATTCCTCATCACATTCTGAAACTCAATTTTGTTTGAATCTATTCATTTCTGCAGTTTCATTATTCTGACCATGCGTTGCAGGCACGAATGCAAGCATTGCTCAGCCCAATCGAGCAGCAATTGGTACACGTATCCGTACACATATATATATATATACGTATATATACGTATACGTATACGTATATTTATACACAATATTTCCAATAAACACAAAAGATGACCCATTTACGAACGAGCGTTCGTAAATGGGTAGACGGCGTTCAACACAACCCCTGTTTACGAACGCACGTTCGTAAACAACCGTATCCAAAACCCAGTGCCTCATATTTACGAACGTGCGTTCGTAAACATATGTACCCAAAAACCAGTGCCTCATGTTTACGAACGTGCGTTCGTAAACAACCGTACCCAAAATCCAGTGCCTCATTTTCACGAACGTACGTTCGTAAACATTTATACAAACTGGGGGCTCAATATTTACGAACGCTCGTTCGTAAATATATACCTAAAATGCGAACATTAACAAATAACAAATAACATCAACATGCTGCATTTCCAAATAACCTTCGATAATATGCATCACGTAAGACGCATACATGAGCAAACAAATACAAGTACAATACTTTACGAACGAGCGTTCGTAAAGTAGTAAACTTAATTAACCGCCTTGAAAATCACAATCATTTACGAACGCTCGTTCGTAAATCTCCTAAAAATCTGCTGGAACACTTGATTGAATACAATTTATGACGATCATAAATACTCCACAGATCTTAGTCAGATCCTACCCACATGCCAATCGGTAATGTTACGAACGAACGTTCGTAAAACGATCCTAACTGTTTTGTTATGGTGCAGATGGCCAGATCGACCAGAAGCGCAATTGACCTGTTCGCCGTGCCCATTGATCGCCTCCCAGATTCCGTTGCGGACTCAAACGGTAACGCGAATTATGTCCCAAAAGAGGATTTCATGGGGGAGTGGACGGCAATACCAACAAAAATGGAAGACGGTCTTTTCGCGCTCCGTTTCACCTACGAGCTGGAAACAAGGCCAGACCAGCCAGAACAGTGGGTGCAGATGAAGACGTGGGAGATAGAATCCATAGAGGCCCAGGGAGATTATGTTATCTTGGACATGAAGAACAAGAAAGACCACATCAATCTCCTGTTGCATTACTTGAAGTACTCCTTCTCTTACGTCTACGCGTGCTTGAATGTTGCACCAGATGCAAAACACTTCAACCTGGAGGATCTATTCTCAAAGTACATCCTCAGCCAATTTTAGACTGCCAGGAAATTGACTGCACTGGCATTGAACATCTCCAAGTACAACAGTGCGGTCGCGGAAGCCAACAAGAAAAAGAAAAGTCCGAGAAAACCATCTGCATCGGGGGCAGGAGGTTCCAGGAGCGCACCCAGGCCAGTGCCTTCCGCGAGCAGGTTGCCGGAGGGGCCAAGCAGACAATCCACGCCATCCAAAAGGTCGAGGGACGACTTGGAGAGGTCGGGAGTGACCGAAGCCGCTGAGGTTAGCTCGCCGCCAGTTATGCCCACCCCTTTGAAGAAAGGAGAGAACCCGGACGCGACGAAGGCGACCCGTATCCTGAGAGAGTTCAACAACTACTCGAAGGATTGCTGGCCCATGGGGCGCCACTTCACCTTCAACGTGGACTGCTTCAAGTGCGAGAAATCCCCCAACAAGTGGGTGGTTAGGTCTCGCGAGAGCGAGGGCGTGAAGTGGCAGATCAACAATCTCATGAACAACGTGAAGTGGGATAGGCAGACTGTCTGCGTCATGCCCAAGGGTTTAACTTCTCGTCCCACGGAGAGGGATTGGCCCCGAATCCAGAATGGCGAGTTCTGGATTATCGATGGTCAGCACAGCTTGGAGGCGTCGCAAATCATCCTCAAGGACGATAACTTCCAACACGAGCTCAAGGCGGAGCTGCGGTACTGGAAGGCGTTCTTGGTGTGGTCGGACGACTGGGACAAGCTCCGGAAAATATCGACATACCTGAATTCCGGAAACAAGATCAAGGCTTTTGAGGCGTCCTGGGCGGCAAACATAGTGGCTGCGAGAGACGTATGGGTCGCCCACGGGTGTCCGCCAAAAGAGAGGGAGAACGCCAAAAGCCAGTCTCCACAGTGGAAGGTGAGTTTACGAACGAGCGTTCGTAAAGTGTGGGCTGCAATTAGTTTCTCCCAACTCGCAATTAGGCATCAATTGCATTTTCGTGAAATTACGAACGTGCGTTCGTATTTAATTTACAACACTGATCCTTGTTCGTGTATTGCAGGCGTTTTGTGACGCGATGGTGGACAAATTCTCCTCCATCGACATGAAGTCCACCACCACGAAATCAGTCCTGGAGCTCAAGGGCGAGCTCCGCCTGATTTGCTGCAACAACACCTGGGATTTGTGGACCCACTTTTTCGACGCTCACAGCTCGGGCGATCTGGTCAACCCCGACACTGAAGAGAAATACAACGTCGACAAGAGCGCGGAAGCCCCTCCACTATTGAGGGAATTTTTCAGGGCATTGCAAGGACTCACAGAGTCGGAGCTGCAGCGATGTGCGGTCCACCTTCTTGGGAATACAGTGGGAAGGACCATCCCGTATCCCAAGATTTTTTTGAAGAGACCAAAGCACAAGCCCGGCACGTACTCCATCAAGGAGTGGTGCGACCACAGGAAGCTCAAGACTGCTGCGATCCGGGAGTTGAGTGGGCTCTTGCCGGAGATGCAACTCTTCCATGCCGACGGCGACGTCAATTGGGCAAATTGGAAGGGTTTCAAGGTGCAGTACAACATAAACGGCGCATCGATGCGCAGTTTGGTAAAGGAGCACGTCGCTGTCTTGAAGCTAAAGGGAAATAAAAGAACAAAGAAAACAGAGACGGAACCTGTGGAGCTGCAGCGGTACATCTCCTTCTTGGAGAGGAAGAGGAACGCTACATTTGAGGGGGTGGCAAGATTTTGCGTGGTGACAACGGGGCTGGAGAGGACCTCGTTCTCCAAGTGGGACGGAACCATCAGCAGGGCTGAGGTGAGGGAGGACCGAAGGGGGTGCCCCTTCGCACTCATCGATTTCAGGGGTATCCCGGGTGCCGCAAGGCAGGGTGCGAAGGGGGTGCCGTTCTACAACCCCTTCATGGCCAAATTCATGGAGTACAGATCTCCGGCCATGAGGGAGCCACACGTGTGGCTATGGATTGTGGAACAGGAGAAGGCCTCCGTCGTCACGGAGCTGTACGAGGACACCATCAAGTTCGAGTACAGCATCTTCCACAGCACGTATGTCCCTGCGAAGACGGAAGGGATCGTGGCCATCAACGAGGCCAGGGGCAACAAGCAGGTGGGAGCGGTGAGCCTCATCTTCTTGACCTTGAATACGGCAAGGCATGGGCGCGCGCCTATCAAGGCCAACAACACCTTCAAGAAGATCTACAGCATTCCACACCCCCCTCCCAAAGATCTCTTCCAGGAGACGCTGTACACGGTCTTCCCCGCCTTGGAGCTCAGGATGGAGTTCTACATCTCCGTCCTCCAAGCCCTGGCCACGAATGGTGAGACGGTCTACAACGTGTGTGGAGGCAGCAAATTCATGTACGCTGCAATGGTAAGATCTCATTTACGAACGCTCGTTCGTAAATGCCATTTTCTGAGGCATCTTTGAAATTCAACTATTTTTGTTGTAATGTATACTGCTCGGCTCATAGGGTTGATGTTTACGAACGCACGTTCGTATATGGCTAACCGATTTCCTTCTGTGTCTCAGATGTTGGGCCTGTGCGTCAACAGTTACGTTGACGCCATAGACGAGGAGGACTACAAGGTCCACAGGTCGAAGGCGTCGACCATGGATTTGGGCGACATAACCGCCACGAGGACGGACGTCAGCGTGTCCGCCAACGAGGGCGTGCCCGTGATGGAGGTAGAAGAGGATGAGCCGGCCCCATCCGTCAACGTGGACTCCATCATCCGGTCCTTCGACATCCCCCCGCTTCAAATAATGGGCCCGTCGGGTAATCCATCCGACGCGCAGGGCACTCCCGGTGGTTATACGGGATCGTCGGCGGGGGCAGCACAAGACGTCCTCCCCGCGCGCGTCTCTGGCGCGGACCCCTTCGGCACGCCTGGCGGGTGTTCAACGTCGGTATCCCCAAGACCAAGGCTGCAGGTGCCCAAAATGGAGAACCTGGATGTGCTGGACCAGCGCTCCCGTCCATCGTTGGACCACTTCCGCAACACGCGACGGAGGATGAAAAAGACCCCGTACGTGGAGTTGCCCGAGGGAGCAGTCATCGAGGTCTCCGACGAGGACGAGGGGGACATGGAGATCATGGTCGAGCTGGGGGTGGAGTTCGACAAGAACAAGCGGGTCAAGGAGGAGGCTCTCTCTGTCGCCGAGCTCAACGCCAAGCTCGAGCAGAAGATGAAGGAGGACATGGCGGCCGCTGCAGCAGAAAATGCCAGGAAGATGTCCGTCATTCAGGAGGAGATAAGGGCCTCCAACGCCAAGACGGACGCAATCCTGGAGATGCTGAGCAGGATGCAGAGCTTTGCGGCTCCTCCACAGCCAGCGTACCCCTTCCCTCCTGGGTACCCATCCGGCCAATACCCCCCACATCTCCCTTATGCTGGAGGACCGTCATTCCCGGCTCCACCCCACCCGACGCCGGTGGGGACTCCTCCACTCCCGCCGGCCACCACCATCACCCACGATGCCGTCGCGGCGGCCATCCAAGAGGACGAAGATTTACGAACGCTCGTTCGTGAATCTGCAGGTCCGGCAGTCCTCACCCCTCCCCCGTCAAGGGTAGGACTGCCTTCACAGACGGACACAGCGTCTTTCGCGGTCGTCCAGAGGGGAGTAGGTAGGGAGGGCGATGACACTGCGCAACACACTGACATGGTCATTGTGAGGGACACGCAGGCGAGCCCGAGTGACACGGCAGGGGTCCAAAGAATGGAGGTCGAGGACAGCCCTGACCGTCAGCCCTCCGCGTACATGGAGGATGTAAATATGGAGGCACTCGACCTTGGGGGCGACAACCACGAAGTGGAGCCCATTCAACAGACCCAGGCGTCCCAGGCGGAGCGAGCGGACGATGTCATGGAGACGGAGGCGTCTGCTGCGGTGGAGGTTACGAACGAGCGTTCGTTAATCGCTGAGGAGGGAGCGGCTCCTCGGTCCAGTGCCGGTGCCCCTCCCCCCGATGACGAGGTAACTCTATTCTGAGAATGCCACATGCTTTTACGAACGCTCGTTCGTAACCCTTCTAACCGCATGCGTTGTGTTTTGGCGCGTTCTCTCCATCGACATCCAAGACCTGCTGGAGCCTTTTTTGCGTGCTCCCTTAGGTCGATAAATTTTGTAGAACACGGCATAATGTTGCCTTAGGAACATGTGATGAATTATCACCTGAGAAATTGTACATATTCATCGAATTAATACATATGCAAAAGAGATTTGCATCCCAACCTCCCAAAATTTGTTTCGTCTCGCATTCCTTTTGTATTGTATGTTCATGTGCGTTCATTTCGATCCTTGTAATACACATTCGTTCACGAACGGACGTTCGTAAAAGGGTGCGACCCCGTTTCCACCTTCACGAACGACCGCTCGTGAATGTTCATCAAGCCGCGCTCACGAACGAGCGTTCGTAAATGATGCGCCATGCCACTGTCGGCCTTCATTCACGAACGCTCGTTCGTGAATACACCCTTCCACATTTTCATTGCGCTGCTATTATTGCTCTTAGTCCTTCCCTCATAATGCATCTTCATTTTTCACTTCATGTTCTTGATAATCTCATTACTTTATCATAGCATTAAACTAGTCGAATTGTTAATCACAGGACCCCCCGGAGATAGATCGCAACCCCTCGGCCAGAGGACTTGAGACCCGAAACAAACCGTTCATAGTTTTTGACCTCAACGGGGTGTTGTGTCACACCCAACACATCCCCAGGGTCCCCACGCGTCCCTTCCGTCATCCCGACGAGAGGGACTACGACGGCGAGCTCGACACCCTCATTAACCGCAAGGCTGTCCGCGCCCGTCCCGGCTTGCGAGACTTCCTTCGTGAGGTGCTCGACTTGGCTCACGTCGTCGTGTGGAGCTCTATGGTCGTCGAGAACACGGAGCCCATCGTCGACTTCCTCTTCCGTGACCTACCCAGCCCTTGCCTCGTCCTCGGCCAAGAGGCATGCGATGAGCTGCTTGACGAGAAGGGACTGCCGGTTCCCAAGTTCGGCGGTCGAGGCGGAGGGCAACAATTCCTCAAGGTCCTCAGGTCTAGACTTTGGCGAGGCGTCCCCCCGCTCGAGGGGGTCCCCCACGGGTGGTGGCCAACTCCGGAGAACACCCTCCTCATCGACGACAGCCCCACCAAGAGCGTTCTCAACCCCCCCGGCAACGTCGTCTTCCCCGACCCTTGGACCGGCGATAGGAAGGACACATTTTTGGTAGATAGGCTAGCACCTTACCTTAGAAGGCTTGTGCTCCACACCGGGAGTGTCCCGGATTTTGTTAGGTCCAATCCCATCGGCAACGCGGCACTCAGCCCCCGCGATAGTGTATATAAGAGCATCCTTCGGCTCGCTAAATTCAGTAAATTGATTTGAATTTTCTCCTTGCACGTGTTTGTGTCCTTGTGTTTCACTTATCTAATGCTTTCTTCCATGTTTGGATGTCTTTTATTTGTTGCCCATAGTCTGCCCCCCTATGTGACACCCGTGTTCTCAACGGCACTCCCCGTCCCCCCTCGTCCCTTGGCTCCCCCTCCCGCGGCGTGTCGGATTTCCAGATCCCCTCCCTCTACCATTTCTCGGCGGTGGACGCAGCCTCGGCCGTGGATTACTCCCTGGACGTCGGCATCGACGACGGCGTTGTGAACAGCCCGCCCCCAAGAGTTGCCTCCCGCGCGTACGCCCCGTCGCCCTCTCCCCTCTCCAAGGAGAAGCGAACGCTCGTTCGGCTAGGGCGTTTGTCGCCCTCGAGCGTCGACGGCGTCGCTCGTCGTGGCCCGAGCCGTCGTCTCCGCATGGAAGCTCCCCGGTGCAACCCCTCCCCTGCTGTCTCCGCTCCTCCTGCCGCAAAGCCATCCGCCATCGTGGGCCCTCCATGCCCTCATTCCCCACCGTCATCCAACAATCCCCCTTCTCAATCGTCTCCGGATGCTCCCCTCGACGCCCCCGCAGTGCCCATCTTGCCCCGCGCCGACGTCCCCAAATCCAAGGTGCCCTTCTTCGTCCCCCCCTTGTTCACCGTTGTTTTCCTTATCTTGCATCCGCGTGACGAGAACTTTACGAACGCCCATCCCAAACCTCCCTCACTATTTTCCCCACTCCATTCTTATTCTTATTTTCCCATGGCGTTGTTTCGCAGGCGGCTCCCCGCTCGCTTGGTGGCCGGCCTTCCTCAACTTCTTCCTTGGATAGGCACGCCCTCAAGGCCGCATCTTCCGAGTCCGATCGTTGTTTGGCCCTCCGGAGAAGTGCAAGGCATTCCCTCTCGCAAACGCACTCGTATTCCACTTACAATACCACTTCGTACAATTCGGGAGCACGTCCAAATATATGGAAGAACGACACATATTCCGGGCAAGTCTACAAAAATGGCTACAGCCGCGGGCCGGAGATTTTCAAAGCCATGGAGGCCGCAAAAAACAAGGACACGGCCGCTAAAAAAAAATAGTGTGACGTACAAGTGTGACTAGAAACGTCCACGTGGTTCCTAAATGCATGTAGGGGTAGAACGTAGAGTATGGTCATTTATTCTATTTGAAGACTTTAATGGTATTTCCATTATATTTGAATTTCAAACCCATTTAACAGATTCAATTTCCAATCATTCTCCGCATCATCCCTTCCATTGGCAACAATTTCTCATATCATACGCATTTGTTTTCATGTATGCTTTACATTTTTGCTCATTTGATGCATTTATGTCGAATAATTGTTCCCAAAATTATCAATATGGGATTTTTATGTTCTCATTACTAGACCAAATTCGAAAAGCACGTTCTTGAATAGTCTCAAAATCATCAAAAAGTCTCCGATTAACGAATATAGTGTTTGAAGCAATTGTTACTTTAAATTAGTACACTATGCTACCACGTGTCACAAATGCTTGCTAATAACGCTGGATTTATAAAGTACCACATTTTCCTCATAGTAGGAGAATGTGCTTTACTGTCAAGCAAGATATGCTTAACATTACCAAAAAATACTACCACCTAAGCACAATATCATTAATTTACCAAACTTGTTGATTATTTAAGCACATGCTCCTTGGCATTAGCAACCTACCCTTTATAGCAATGCATCCTAAGAAATTAGTAATGACTAACACAACCATGATTTAGGGTTTATGGTGTAAAATTCAAGTATTCTATTGTGCCTGTCATTGTTATAACAGTTGTGATTGTTGTTTTGTAGGGGGTGCACAAATGAAGGACGATAAAGAGAAAAAGGAGAAGGACCAAAAGCGGTCTAAGCTTGAAGTCCTCACTGCTAAGTATCCACCATGGCCTTTTTGCGATTTCAATGCTCAAGACAAAGAATATTTCATGGATGTCAAGAAGTTGTGTGGAGATGGCCTTGACCCTAAACTTAAAAAAATTGATGAGTATGTATTGAAATCTGACATTGTCAAGCTATGGGGGGATGTTAGTAGCTACAAAGTGTCTAATCCTACACTACCAGAAGAAGATAGGCAAGGGATGTTAGATTTATATTGGAGGATTTATGGCACATCTGCTGTGACTAATGGAGAGTTCATGGCTTGGCAAGTGAAAGGGTGGATTGCTCAAAAAAAAAATCCACATTGATTGGGCTGCTGCAGCTGTTAGAACAGCTAATCTCAAAGGCAACCGATCGGTTAGTAATGTAGGAAAAGGTAGTGTGGGAAATAAATCAGCATTTACTGAAGGTGATGACATATCTGAAGGCATTGCATTGGTTGGGCAACCCATGAATCACAAACTTCCCACCCAATCAAGGTCCATTAATTCCTCTGTGCATGTTGTTTTGGCGGCTGAGATTGCAAAAGTGGAGGAGTTGCTTCTCTTGAAGCAGGATCTCTGGAGGTATGCCAAAGCGAGGGCCAAACAACTTGATGAAAAAAGAGCAGAACTTGCTCATAAGGCTATGGGTGCTAAGTTCACAATGGAGGATCGAAAGAAAACAGCTGCTAAGGCCTTTTCATCTGTTCAAGTGGCTGAGAAGTCGTGTCAATGGGTCATTGATGAAGAACTTATTGTTTTGGAGCAGGTTTGTAGATTTTTACCATTCACAACACATGAATGTTATATATTTTGCATTTCAGTAGTTCTGATATGGAATATGGGGTACATTCTTGTTACGGTTTAGGGTGTTTAGTATGTTGAACACCATACACACTTCATATTTGATGTGCCTTTCAATTTTTTTTGTAGATTTCCAAATTGGAGCAAGAGGGGAATGGTGGAGATGCCAATGCAATACGTCAACAAGGATAACAAGATCTAAGTGAATTGCAAGTTCAATTGAAAGAATTAGGAGTCCAAAAAATTAAGGAAGAAGCAAAATTGGACATTTTAATAACCTTGTGTGAGGATAAGAGAATACATGCCATTCAAAGAGAATCTGAGTTTGGGGAAAGTACCCTCGATTGTGAGGTTCATGAAGAGGTGATGAAGAAGACAATGCTTGAATTAAAACAATTGGTGAAGGAGCAAGATGACATTGAAGAACAATTAGAGGACATGAGAAGTGGACGCGGATTGTCATTTTGGCCCAAGCCTATTCTTCATCATGATCTCCATAGTTCAGATGAAGGGAATCGTGCTTTCTTGACCATCAAGCATTGTGGATATTGTGGTGGTTCCTTTCATTGCATGGATATTGCTGTCAAAAGTTGTAAGCATTTGTTTCACCCATATTGTTTGGGCGCTAGTCTTAAGAAATCCAATAAGTGTTATTTGTACAAGGAACTACTACACCCTGATTGGTGGAGTAGTTGGGGTATGAGGGAATTGGATGATGAACTCCTAAAAGTAGCAACTGAAATGAAGCTTGACGAAAGCCGCAGCTGTCTTCTTGAGGATCTGAGGATAGCTGGTCGACAAGGGCTTGATGCCTTGCCAGGTATGCTATGTTCATTGTGCATAGAAATCTTGACTTGACTATTTAATTAATTTTAATTGACCAATAATTTTCATATTCGTCTTTGGTTTTGAATAGTTTCTGATTGTTATTTATTGTAGGCGATCCCACTGAAACTACATATACACAACATGGTTCTACATCAGAGCTTGGTTTCAACTCCAGAAAGCCTCTAAGCCCAATGCCTTTGCGTGGTAGTCCATTGGGTGTTCTTTCTGCTAATGGACCAAAGGTTACTCCTTTGCCCTCACCAACTAAGGAGGTCACTAGTGATCGGTCACCATGCCACAAAAGATCCAGGCCTCTTGAAGGTCCTAGTATGGAACATGATCAACTACCAAAGAAAACCAAATTGTTACAACTATGCAGGGGCTTAGAAAAGGTCAGTTAGTTCATTTTTCATTTCCACTTCTTATTACAGAGGTTTTAGTTCACTCCAATGTGTATGGTTTTCGGTGCCTATGTGATGAAGACTTCAGATCTTGTAACCTATCAAGTATCTCATGTTGTTGATGTCAATTTTTGTTTTCCTAACTGTTAAAGGAGGTTAGTAGACAGTAATTTTTAGCAATATCAGGTTGAAGTGGCTTTTAAGTTACTTTTGGTAGTAGTATCAGAAATAGCAATTAGGGATAAGATTGTGCCGTAGTTGCAGATAAGGAGTAAAAGAGTAGTGGATAGGGTAGTCCCAGTGAGTGGTTAGTATGGATTTAAAGAGATGAGGAGAAAGTACTTAAGGAGAGAGTTGTCTCTCTCTCTCTCTCTCATTCTTAAGGAATGTGTACTAGGATTCATATATATAGAGTATTGGATTGCTTGAGTAAGATACTGTTGAATCTGATGTAAGGAACTTGTGGTTTTCTTATAGTGGTAGTTGCCTTACCTCTGGTAATTGTTTGTTGTATGAAAGAGAAGTTGGCAATGGACTACTTATGTTGGCAAAAGAGTCGTGTACAAGTAGCTAACGCATGGATGGGGGTATCTTCAGAGAAGTCTTGTGGGACAGTAGTACCAGATGTATATACTGAATGAAGGGAATGGTATTCTCTCAGCCGAGTTTTCATACTACAACATTGAGTCCTGGTAGAAGAATGGATTGTACACTGACTATGAGAGTGGTAGTATAAAAGAGAAACAGTTCAGGAGTGCTAATAAGGAGTTCGGTAGGATGTATAATCCATCCTAGTAATAGAGCAAGTAATACTCTAACAGTAATACGGGTATAAAAACCGGTTAAACCCATATGTGAAGTGGGGTAAAGGGGAAAACTCGTGGTAGGATGTTAGAACTCATGTAACCACGTTATTGGAGGTAGTACGGCTAAACCGGTAGATTTCAGGGAACCCGGTTAGGAACCCGGTAGTGAAACCGGTAGATTCCCAGGGAACTTGGTTAGGGACCCGGTAGTGAAACCGGTAGATCCCCAAGGAACCTGGTTACGAATCCGGTAGAGAAACCGGTAGATCCCTAGGAAACCCGGTTGAGAACCAGGTAGGAAACTTGGTAGATCTCCCGAGAATTCGGTAAGAGAACCCGGTAGGGGTACTGGTCGACTCGACTGGCATAAAGGGTGTACCAACCGTAAGACCAATAGAAGCATGGTATACCCCAAAGAGAGGCAGGGAGAGAAAGAAGGATGTATGGAGTGAGACTTCCAACAAAAGCGGTAGCGGGCAGGACCTTAGGATGCCGGTAAGGAAAACTGGACTAAGTCTGTTCGCGTACCGGTAAGGTACTACCGGAAGTAGGGTGGTACCGATGGAAAGTAGAGAGGAAATCCCTTTAACACTAACCAGGCAAGGCTGATGAATATGATGGGCGACCTATGCATGATATCAAAGTGGGTAACTTGAATGGTAAGTCTTCAGATCTAGGCATGAATCATTACTTGTGGGTTTTTAATCAATTTTATCCCTTTCTAGTATCAAGTATATATTATTGAATTGTAATCAAAAAATTCAAATCGTTCCCGTATTAATTGTTTGCCTCATAATTTGCACAACTCATACAAGTAACTCCTCATGTATAACATTGAAATGTAAACCAAGTCATATTGCTTACTTGCTCTATCTTGACTTGTGCACAGTAGGCCCATCTTATGAGAGGAACTGTACTCCTACAAATGGTGATGAGCTAACCATCCTATCACAGCCCACAGCTGAGTTTAGAGTAGAACCTACAATGTCTACAGGCAGGAGTCCATCTAAGGCAGGAGTTGGTGCACACCACAAAAGTGTACTTCAGGATCCTACAATGTCTACAGAGCAAATGACAACTGCTTTGTTACAGACACTAATCCCTGGGATTGTGAATAGAGTGGGTAGCAACCCCTTTAACATATCCTCTAATTATCTAAGGCAGTGGGCCAATAAACTAGATGATGATAGTGTACAATTGGAGGGTAGTGATGGTGAGGAGCAACAAACTACAGGGGAAGGTGAAAGTAGCGAAAGGAAAAAAAAAACCAAAAAACAACAAAAGGGTCGACCAAACTCATCAACAATTGGGAAGAATATTATCACCACGCGTAGCCGTGAGGATGCAAGCAAAAAGGGCATCAACACTAGATCAAAGCAACAAAAATGAATGATAGGTGTACTTTAGGCTCATGTACTTGTTCTATGCATTTATGGTTTGTAGTGTATGACAGAAGGTGGTAGCCATCCAGTCTGCTGTCATAGCTTGATGTTGTTGATGTTAGCCTTGCATGTCTAATATGTTGTATGCATGAATTCTTGTTCATGCATTTTCTAAAAAATCAGTTTCAAGTTTAAGCAAATTAGTTATTTATTTTCATTTCCATGTTTAAGTACGCTTCATTATGTTGAACCCATAATAATTATCAACCATGATGCAACATCTTTTCACTTTACTTATAGTAGTTCATGATCGCCATACTTCACACAAGGCTATTCATAAGTACCATGCATGCCAATTGTGGAAGCCTATTACTACCCTCGACTACTAATGGAGTGCTAACCGTGTGTATGATGACACCATGCTCAAAAGGTTGTTGTGGATGTGATGTAGGCACCATAAGCTATTCATCATGATTGATTATGTGGGTGATAAGCCTTGGGACTTTTTAATGGTTGCACATATGCCCATAGACCGAATGCATCTTTCTTTTGAGCAGTGGCCATTCCTGTTGTGATCTAACCTTGTTAGCAATGATGTAGGGGGCATTTTGGGAAGAGCATTCTAATCTTAAGTCATGGCTGAATTGGAGGTTGGTTCTTTTGAGTGGTTTCGGGACGAGGTGGGGTTACATGCAGATGGTTTGGATGTTAGGAGGAAGGACTTTGAGGAGCGTAAGGCATTGGTGCGCGATTGTGAGGCTCTGTGGGGCACCAGAAATGGCAACAATGGGTTCCAATTTGAGTTGTGCAAGGATGTTGAGATTGTGGATAGGATCAATGCCCTCTGGCCTAAAGTATATCAACGTCCATGGGGTAGGCGCAAGGAAGTGGGCTTGTCATTTGGCATTGGGATTATGGCAGAGCGCAAGGGATTGAAGGTCAATTGGGCTTCATTTGCTGCTTCCAGCCAACATTTTGGCTTTAAAGCACACAAGAGTCCTCACAATCACCAAATTCAGGTTGAGACAGGGTCACCTTCTACTCTACCACCAGATGTTGTACCAGAAGTTGGAGTAGAGACGGGGCCACCTTCTTATGTGCCACCAGTTGTTGCACCAGCAGTTGGAGTTGAAGGAAGCTCGTTTTCCACCCAACCACCATTTACTCCAATCAGTATTCAAATAGCGAGACAGGCGCCACTCCCCTTTGCTCCGCGTAGTTTTGAAGGGCCGCGTGCATTGAAGGCAGCTGATGAAGATGCAGAGAATTGGAGGAGAGAGAAAATTCGTGTAGCTGCTTCCATAGATGCTACTAGACTTCAAGTTCAACAATTTGAGGCAGATATTCTGGAATGCGAGAAGGAGTTGGTGGGCTGCCAACATAGAGTGGCCGCGAACTCTAAGAATCTTTGCATGGCTAGGCTGATGGTCAAAACTGCCACATCTAAGGGGTTGAGGTGCCGAAACGAGGTAGAAGAAATCAAGAGTTATTGTGCTCGTGAAGTGAAGCGTGCTCGAGCTCAATTGGAGGCTGTGAGCCCAAATTGATGTCCACATGTGTTGTTAACACTTGTAAAACATTACAAGTAGTGTTTTGTTGATTTATGATTATTCACAAAAATATAAAAAGAGTGAAGCTTGAAAAAAGCTAAGTTTGAAGCATTAGGCTTGTGTGGAGTGGATTTAAGTAGTATGAGAACATACCTTGGTAAAGTGTGGTAGGTAGAAAGCCAAGGTTAGTTAAATGTTTGAATTAGGATCTTTGTTGATCATTTGAGGGAGGAAGGCTTAGGAGATTAGATGAGAGCCTACAAAGTAGGAGGAGATTTCGAAGGCTTATCGAGAGCCTTGTGGATGGGATGAGTCCCTACTTAGAAGGAGAAGGTTAAGGGGTTGTGATTGGAGGCTCTAATCCTCTCACCCTATCCTTATCTCATGCCCTCTCTCCCTCTCAACTCACTATATAATCCCTCATTCTTCCCTCACTCATCCTCTCTTTCCTTCGTGCTCCTTAAGCACCCCACGGGTTATAAGTGTGGGTGTGTGGGAAGCAAGATAGGAGCACATGTGTGTGCTTAGTTCTTAGGAGAAGAGCCAAGGCTATTTAGCCTTGAAGAGGGATTGACCTCTTGTTAGAAGTAGATTGGGTTTAAAGAATTTGGAGTTTGATTGTAAACTTCAACTTGTTGCATTGAGATTCATATTGAAGTGAAAGAGTTCAAACTTGTTTAAACTTGTGGCATTTAGAGTGACTAGATTGTACTAGGTGCATTACTTGTAGTGTTTTATTAGTTATGAACTTGAGCAGAACTTTATAGTGAGAGATTTGTCAATTATGGATGATCAGATTGTTCAATGGGTATGAAAATTTGAGGGATTGTTTATTATAAAGTATGGGAGTTGTGGTAAAAATTTGAGAGCTTTAGTCATTGGGATGAAAGAGTTATTAAAAGTTGAAGAGGAGGGTGTCTAGGAACAAAGCAGCAAGGTTTGAAAATATGTATCTCTTAGAGGGTTATAGATATGGATACCAAAATTTGACACTACCTTCTGAACTTATATATCTATCTTGTGTCAAAATTTTAGATTGATTGGACGTAGGAGTTGGAAGTTATTAGAGTTTTAATGACCGGATGCTTTATCACAGCATTCATACTAAGTAGTTAGAGTTAGAATTTCATGCATAACTTTTGCATATGAACTCTGTTTGTGCCAAAATTTGGTGTGGAGATTTTTGATAAGGTACTTAACAAGTGTACCAAATTTCACTTGAAGAACATAAGTTGGATGGGAGTTATACTATTCTGAAGTTTAGTAGGAAGACATTGATAGAGATTTACATCAAGAAGAACTTAGAGAAGAAAGGGCAAGGATAAGTATATAAGTATTTTTTAATACTTGTATTTAAAGCCTATGTGCTCATGGAATCCACAAGCGAAGTGTCATGTACCAATACGGAATCAACCACGATGACATGTGATAGCACGGAATCAATAAGCGAAAACTCATGTAGTAGTGTAGAGTCGACGGCAAAGACTCGATTCACAAGAGGGATATCTTTGAAGGCATGCATGGCCAAAGCGGCCGGGTGGACATTAGAAAAGGCTAAGGATATAACCTTGCTCGACATTAAGGAATGTAAAACTACATAGTGTGGTGTTAATCAAGTTGTGTATATTCTAAGGGTAGATTGGAATTATATATTGGGTTACAAAGAGAGAAGTCTCTACATGTCATTATAAACTTTTCCACTCGGGCTAGGACAAAATCGAAGGGTGGAGGATTTTTGGTGACATAAATGGTGCGTCCGCCGGGAGTTTCGAGTTTGGAGCTTAGAGCTTGGAGAGCGGGCGACGGAAGTCTTGGAAGGCGGTAAGAGAGGCGAAACGTGAAGATCGATTAAAGGACGGAGCGCTCGTGAGAGGTATGGTTTGAATTTAGTATTTATTTCATACAATTTCAATTTGAGGAAGGAGCACGGCAAAGGTGCGCCTACTAAACCTTCTTGGGATGGCATAACGAAGATCACCTTAATAGGACCCGCACTAGAAAATTAAGAGGTAGAGGGATAATTAAAGAATTAGGATCTCAAACTTTAAATACTCACTCGGTTGTGAGAGTTTAAAGTTTTTAAACTAGAGGATTTTAGTGTTTTTTTTTAAATTACAATTATTTGAGTGTTGTATGTTTAGCAATTCGATCGAGGGGAGAGAGCTAACAAAACAGGAGGAAGCGAGAGCTTGAGGTAAGCAAAATCTCTTCCAATTGAAAAAATATTAAATTAAAAAAGGATTTTCGTAATTGTCTTTGTCGTGACGAACGGAGAGGGTAATTCCAAACTTGGACGTATAGTGCAAGGAATCGAAGGGTGAACCTCGATTCCAAGCACGGTACCCAAGAATGGTCAGCCCCTCACGAAGAGTCTTGTTGCAAGTGTTGAGCGTAAGGGGGTGTGACGAGGTGATACTCGCACTAACCCTGAAACTAACATGAGCTTTCCATCCCCTATTGGGATTGTTCATTGAAAATTGTATGTCTCTATTTCCTCACCTCCAAAACAATGATCACACGAACTAAGCGGACATATTAAAGAGAGAACTTGTGAGCCTTTGGTTGGTCAATGTGAGGGTTGAACGGTGAATGATGGATGCAAGGATACACGAGGTCCCAGAAACCTAAGTTAGCATTAGGACTAAAGAAAAATGTTACTAAACGAAGATCTTCTAATATAGAGGAAGTGGTAGAAAGGGTAGGCACTAGTGTAGAGGGTGGCTTTAGGGGTGAACCATTGGTAGAAGTATCTCCGGTCACTACTCGACTAGAGGAAGGAGATATTCCTTCCCTATTGAGTGAAGAATTAGTGGAAGAACCTAATAGGACTAGAGAAGAGAGTAGTGTAAGCTCTAGAGAATCTAGTGAAGGAGGACCACGAAACACCATGGATGATTTAGGGGGAGGTGGAATTCTACCTCCCATATTACCAATCCCCCCCATCGATCCATTGGTTAGGCCGCGAGGCCTACCAATAATCGTACCTCAAGGGTTACCTTCGTTAGACATACCTTCGAACCTCCCGAAGTTCTACGGGACTAAAGATGAAGACCCGTCTAGACATATGGAGAGGTTCGTTGAGAGGGTAATTAGCTCACTAATTACAAACCAACAATATTGGCTAGTTTGGTTCCCTACGACTTTAGAGGGGGAAGCCTATGAGTGGTATAGAGACCACGATGAGGGCCACTTCCAAACGTGGGACCAATTACAACGGGAGTTCCTTAATGAGTTTCGACCCGAAATCGGTCAAAGTATGGCTTTTAGAGCCTTAATGACAATGAGGCAAGGAAGAGATGAAGAGATTTCCGCATACATTAGAAGATTTGATTGGGAATGCGCAAGGTGGGTAGGTGATTTAATCAACGATGATACTTTAATGCAATTTTTCATGAGAGGGTTTGTTAAAGCGACTACAATTAGGGGTGTATTACAAAGGAACCCTCGCACCCTAGCCGAGGCTAAGGTAGCCGCTAGGGATATGGAACATATTTGATAGGGATTATGAGCGGCTATGGAGGAAAGAGGATGAGTTGATCCCTCAATTCATCCCTCTCCTACCTAAGACGGGAATGGACCCGATTAGGCCGCATAATCGCCCTCCATATGTCGCCATTGAAGCGGCCTCAATTCCCTTAGCGGTAACGGCCCCCCCAACCATGTTAGCATTACCGGCCCCTAGGGTAGACCCTCAAATAGAAGAGATAGAGCAACGACTAGGTGCTACTCAACTAGGGTTCCAAGAGACAATGTTAAAACAATTTCAAAATCTAACGGACCAAATGGCATTGTTGATCAAAAATCAACAACCCGGTCCTCCACCTCAAATAGAGTCGGGAAACCACACATCGGGATTTTGGTGCACTAATTGTCAACAACACGGTCATACACTACAATTTTGTAGAAACGGGCCGAACCGCAATCAACGAACGAACAATAATGGGCATCAACAAAACTTAAGGGGTCCGAGTCAAAACCAAGGGAATAATCGGGGCCCTCCGCCACGTGGACAAACTAACCAAAGTACCGAAAAAAAGGATTTTCACCATCTTTGCGGTAGATACCACGTCATAGGGCAATGTTGGTCCGAAAACCAAGGTCAAGTGTGTAATAATTGTGGGGGGCCACACGCTTCTAACCAATGTCGTCATCCGGACAAGGTAAGTGGAGCACCGAACCCTCCAACTAACCCAACCCAACCGGATCAAGAGAATACGAGGGGTTCACAAAATGAAGGTAATAATACCCTTAAACCTTCTAACTTCTATTATGATGGGAATACGAATCTTTCGGGGCAAGTTACACAATCACCTAAACAAATGGGACCGTCTACATCTCAAGATGTCCGATTTATGGATTCTTCTACCGTTCCGGTAAATTTAGAAATGTCCATAAATGGTCAAGGTTCATGTCTTCCACATGCTAACTCCATTTCATACGAGTTAAAAAGTCTTAAGGAGGAAATTGTGCATAAGGCTCCGGCATTAGCCGTTACCACTAGAGCAATGAGGGGTAATGCACCATTAGAAGTAGAGGAGGAGGAGGAAGAAGAGGAAAATCCATTGGGAGAAATTCCTTATTTTTCGGATTTGGAGAATGTAACTAGAGAGGCTAGGAAGGCCACTAAGGCATTAGAGAGAGAAAATGAAATTGCCAATGAGAGGGAGAGGTCTAATGTCATCCATGATTTAGAGGGTGGTGATGTAGGAGAGTGGGAAGGTCCGGGCATTCCCGTAGAGGAGTTTGATAATGTTAGAAGGCCTAAGGCCGATAGAGTAGATGGATACGACCTTTGGGCCGACCTTAGCTCACTAAAGGCCGATATCACCTTTGGCCAATTGTTAGAAATTTCACCGGTAAACACTATATTCGTTAATCGGAGACTTTTTGATGATTTTGAGACTATTCAAGAACGTGCTTTTCGAATTTGGTCTAGTAATGAGAACATAAAAATCCCATATTGATAATTTTGGGAACAATTATTCGACATAAATGCATCAAATGAGCAAAAATGTAAAGCATACATGAAAACAAATGCGTATGATATGAGAAATTGTTGCCAATGGAAGGGATGATGCGGAGAATGATTGGAAATTGAATCTGTTAAATGGGTTTGAAATTCAAATATAATGGAAATACCATTAAAGTCTTCAAATAGAATAAATGACCATACTCTACGTTCTACCCCTACATGCATTTAGGAACCACGTGGACGTTTCTAGTCACACTTGTACGTCACACTATTTTTTTTTAGCGGCCGTGTCCTTGTTTTTTGCGGCCTCCATGGCTTTGAAAATCTCCGGCCCGCGGCTGTAGCCATTTTTGTAGACTTGCCCGGAATATGTGTCGTTCTTCCATATATTTGGACGTGCTCCCGAATTGTACGAAGTGGTATTGTAAGTGGAATACGAGTGCGTTTGCGAGAGGGAATGCCTTGCACTTCTCCGGAGGGCCAAACAACGATCGGACTCGGAAGATGCGGCCTTGAGGGCGTGCCTATCCAAGGAAGAAGTTGAGGAAGGCCGGCCACCAAGCGAGCGGGGAGCCGCCTGCGAAACAACGCCATGGGAAAATAAGAATAAGAATGGAGTGGGGAAAATAGTGAGGGAGGTTTGGGATGGGCGTTCGTAAAGTTCTCGTCACGCGGATGCAAGATAAGGAAAACAACGGTGAACAAGGGGGGGACGAAGAAGGGCACCTTGGATTTGGGGACGTCGGCGCGGGGCAAGATGGGCACTGCGGGGGCGTCGAGGGGAGCATCCGGAGACGATTGAGAAGGGGGATTGTTGGATGACGGTGGGGAATGAGGGCATGGAGGGCCCACGATGGCGGATGGCTTTGCGGCAGGAGGAGCGGAGACAGCAGGGGAGGGGTTGCACCGGGGAGCTTCCATGCGGAGACGACGGCTCGGGCCACGACGAGCGACGCCGTCGACGCTCGAGGGCGACAAACGCCCTAGCCGAACGAGCGTTCGCTTCTCCTTGGAGAGGGGAGAGGGCGACGGGGCGTACGCGCGGGAGGCAACTCTTGGGGGCGGGCTGTTCACAACGCCGTCGTCGATGCCGACGTCCAGGGAGTAATCCACGGCCGAGGCTGCGTCCACCGCCGAGAAATGGTAGAGGGAGGGGATCTGGAAATCCGACACGCCGCGGGAGGGGGAGCCAAGGGACGAGGGGGGACGGGGAGTGCCGTTGAGAACACGGGTGTCACATAGGGGGGCAGACTATGGGCAACAAATAAAAGACATCCAAACATGGAAGAAAGCATTAGATAAGTGAAACACAAGGACACAAACACGTGCAAGGAGAAAATTCAAATCAATTTACTGAATTTAGCGAGCCGAAGGATGCTCTTATATACACTATCGCGGGGGCTGAGTGCCGCGTTGCCGATGGGATTGGACCTAACAAAATCCGGGACACTCCCGGTGTGGAGCACAAGCCTTCTAAGGTAAGGTGCTAGCCTATCTACCAAAAATGTGTCCTTCCTATCGCCGGTCCAAGGGTCGGGGAAGACGACGTTGCCGGGGGGGTTGAGAACGCTCTTGGTGGGGCTGTCGTCGATGAGGAGGGTGTTCTCCGGAGTTGGCCACCACCCGTGGGGGACCCCCTCGAGCGGGGGGACGCCTCGCCAAAGTCTAGACCTGAGGACCTTGAGGAATTGTTGCCCTCCGCCTCGACCGCCGAACTTGGGAACCGGCAGTCCCTTCTCGTCAAGCAGCTCATCGCATGCCTCTTGGCCGAGGACGAGGCAAGGGCTGGGTAGGTCACGGAAGAGGAAGTCGACGATGGGCTCCGTGTTCTCGACGACCATAGAGCTCCACACGACGACGTGAGCCAAGTCGAGCACCTCACGAAGGAAGTCTCGCAAGCCGGGACGGGCGCGGACAGCCTTGCGGTTAATGAGGGTGTCGAGCTCGCCGTCGTAGTCCCTCTCGTCGGGATGACGGAAGGGACGCGTGGGGACCCTGGGGATGTGTTGGGTGTGACACAACACCCCGTTGAGGTCAAAAACTATGAACGGTTTGTTTCGGGTCTCAAGTCCTCTGGCCGAGGGGTTGCGATCTATCTCCGGGGGGTCCTGTGATTAACAATTCGACTAGTTTAATGCTATGATAAAGTAATGAGATTATCAAGAACATGAAGTGAAAAATGAAGATGCATTATGAGGGAAGGACTAAGAGCAATAATAGCAGCGCAATGAAAATGTGGAAGGGTGTATTCACGAACGAGCGTTCGTGAATGAAGGCCGACAGTGGCATGGCGCATCATTTACGAACGCTCGTTCGTGAGCGCGGCTTGATGAACATTCACGAGCGGTCGTTCGTGAAGGTGGAAACGGGGTCGCACCCTTTTACGAACGTCCGTTCGTGAACGAATGTGTATTACAAGGATCGAAATGAACGCACATGAACATACAATACAAAAGGAATGCGAGACGAAACAAATTTTGGGAGGTTGGGATGCAAATCTCTTTTGCATATGTATTAATTCGATGAATATGTACAATTTCTCAGGTGATAATTCATCACATGTTCCTAAGGCAACATTATGCCGTGTTCTACAAAATTTATCGACCTAAGGGAGCACGCAAAAAAGGCTCCAGCAGGTCTTGGATGTCGATGGAGAGAACGCGCCAAAACACAACGCATGCGGTTAGAAGGGTTACGAACGAGCGTTCGTAAAAGCATGTGGCATTCTCAGAATAGAGTTACCTCGTCATCGGGGGGAGGGGCACCGGCACTGGACCGAGGAGCCGCTCCCTCCTCAGCGATTAACGAACGCTCGTTCGTAACCTCCACCGCAGCAGACGCCTCCGTCTCCATGACATCGTCCGCTCGCTCCGCCTGGGACGCCTGGGTCTGTTGAATGGGCTCCACTTCGTGGTTGTCGCCCCCAAGGTCGAGTGCCTCCATATTTACATCCTCCATGTACGCGGAGGGCTGACGGTCAGGGCTGTCCTCGACCTCCATTCTTTGGACCCCTGCCGTGTCACTCGGGCTCGCCTGCGTGTCCCTCACAATGACCATGTCAGTGTGTTGCGCAGTGTCATCGCCCTCCCTACCTACTCCCCTCTGGACGACCGCGAAAGACGCTGTGTCCGTCTGTGAAGGCAGTCCTACCCTTGACGGGGGAGGGGTGAGGACTGCCGGACCTGCAGATTCACGAACGAGCGTTCGTAAATCTTCGTCCTCTTGGATGGCCGCCGCGACGGCATCGTGGGTGATGGTGGTGGCCGGCGGGAGTGGAGGAGTCCCCACCGGCGTCGGGTGGGGTGGAGCCGGGAATGACGGTCCTCCAGCATAAGGGAGATGTGGGGGGTATTGGCCGGATGGGTACCCAGGAGGGAAGGGGTACGCTGGCTGTGGAGGAGCCGCAAAGCTCTGCATCCTGCTCAGCATCTCCAGGATTGCGTCCGTCTTGGCGTTGGAGGCCCTTATCTCCTCCTGAATGACGGACATCTTCCTGGCATTTTCTGCTGCAGCGGCCGCCATGTCCTCCTTCATCTTCTGCTCGAGCTTGGCGTTGAGCTCGGCGACAGAGAGAGCCTCCTCCTTGACCCGCTTGTTCTTGTCGAACTCCACCCCCAGCTCGACCATGATCTCCATGTCCCCCTCGTCCTCGTCGGAGACCTCGATGACTGCTCCCTCGGGCAACTCCACGTACGGGGTCTTTTTCATCCTCCGTCGCGTGTTGCGGAAGTGGTCCAACGATGGACGGGAGCGCTGGTCCAGCACATCCAGGTTCTCCATTTTGGGCACCTGCAGCCTTGGTCTTGGGGATACCGACGTTGAACACCCGCCAGGCGTGCCGAAGGGGTCCGCGCCAGAGACGCGCGCGGGGAGGACGTCTTGTGCTGCCCCCGCCGACGATCCCGTATAACCACCGGGAGTGCCCTGCGCGTCGGATGGATTACCCGACGGGCCCATTATTTGAAGCGGGGGGATGTCGAAGGACCGGATGATGGAGTCCACGTTGACGGATGGGGCCGGCTCATCCTCTTCTACCTCCATCACGGGCACGCCCTCGTTGGCGGACACGCTGACGTCCGTCCTCGTGGCGGTTATGTCGCCCAAATCCATGGTCGACGCCTTCGACCTGTGGACCTTGTAGTCCTCCTCGTCTATGGCGTCAACGTAACTGTTGACGCACAGGCCCAACATCTGAGACACAGAAGGAAATCGGTTAGCCATATACGAACGTGCGTTCGTAAACATCAACCCTATGAGCCGAGCAGTATACATTACAACAAAAATAGTTGAATTTCAAAGATGCCTCAGAAAATGGCATTTACGAACGAGCGTTCGTAAATGAGATCTTACCATTGCAGCGTACATGAATTTGCTGCCTCCACACACGTTGTAGACCGTCTCACCATTCGTGGCCAGGGCTTGGAGGACGGAGATGTAGAACTCCATCCTGAGCTCCAAGGCGGGGAAGACCGTGTACAGCGTCTCCTGGAAGAGATCTTTGGGAGGGGGGTGTGGAATGCTGTAGATCTTCTTGAAGGTGTTGTTGGCCTTGATAGGCGCGCGCCCATGCCTTGCCGTATTCAAGGTCAAGAAGATGAGGCTCACCGCTCCCACCTGCTTGTTGCCCCTGGCCTCGTTGATGGCCACGATCCCTTCCGTCTTCGCAGGGACATACGTGCTGTGGAAGATGCTGTACTCGAACTTGATGGTGTCCTCGTACAGCTCCGTGACGACGGAGGCCTTCTCCTGTTCCACAATCCATAGCCACACGTGTGGCTCCCTCATGGCCGGAGATCTGTACTCCATGAATTTGGCCATGAAGGGGTTGTAGAACGGCACCCCCTTCGCACCCTGCCTTGCGGCACCCGGGATACCCCTGAAATCGATGAGTGCGAAGGGGCACCCCCTTCGGTCCTCCCTCACCTCAGCCCTGCTGATGGTTCCGTCCCACTTGGAGAACGAGGTCCTCTCCAGCCCCGTTGTCACCACGCAAAATCTTGCCACCCCCTCAAATGTAGCGTTCCTCTTCCTCTCCAAGAAGGAGATGTACCGCTGCAGCTCCACAGGTTCCGTCTCTGTTTTCTTTGTTCTTTTATTTCCCTTTAGCTTCAAGACAGCGACGTGCTCCTTTACCAAACTGCGCATCGATGCGCCGTTTATGTTGTACTGCACCTTGAAACCCTTCCAATTTGCCCAATTGACGTCGCCGTCGGCATGGAAGAGTTGCATCTCCGGCAAGAGCCCACTCAACTCCCGGATCGCAGCAGTCTTGAGCTTCCTGTGGTCGCACCACTCCTTGATGGAGTACGTGCCGGGCTTGTGCTTTGGTCTCTTCAAAAAAATCTTGGGATACGGGATGGTCCTTCCCACTGTATTCCCAAGAAGGTGGACCGCACATCGCTGCAGCTCCGACTCTGTGAGTCCTTGCAATGCCCTGAAAAATTCCCTCAATAGTGGAGGGGCTTCCGCGCTCTTGTCGACGTTGTATTTCTCTTCAGTGTCGGGGTTGACCAGATCGCCCGAGCTGTGAGCGTCGAAAAAGTGGGTCCACAAATCCCAGGTGTTGTTGCAGCAAATCAGGCGGAGCTCGCCCTTGAGCTCCAGGACTGATTTCGTGGTGGTGGACTTCATGTCGATGGAGGAGAATTTGTCCACCATCGCGTCACAAAACGCCTGCAATACACGAACAAGGATCAGTGTTGTAAATTAAATACGAACGCACGTTCGTAATTTCACGAAAATGCAATTGATGCCTAATTGCGAGTTGGGAGAAACTAATTGCAGCCCACACTTTACGAACGCTCGTTCGTAAACTCACCTTCCACTGTGGAGACTGGCTTTTGGCGTTCTCCCTCTCTTTTGGCGGACACCCGTGGGCGACCCATACGTCTCTCGCAGCCACTATGTTTGCCGCCCAGGACGCCTCAAAAGCCTTGATCTTGTTTCCGGAATTCAGGTATGTCGATATTTTCCGGAGCTTGTCCCAGTCGTCCGACCACACCAAGAACGCCTTCCAGTACCGCAGCTCCGCCTTGAGCTCGTGTTGGAAGTTATCGTCCTTGAGGATGATTTGCGACGCCTCCAAGCTGTGCTGACCATCGATAATCCAGAACTCGCCATTCTGGATTCGGGGCCAATCCCTCTCCGTGGGACGAGAAGTTAAACCCTTGGGCATGACGCAGACAGTCTGCCTATCCCACTTCACGTTGTTCATGAGATTGTTGATCTGCCACTTCACGCCCTCGCTCTCGCGAGACCTAACCACCCACTTGTTGGGGGATTTCTCGCACTTGAAGCAGTCCACGTTGAAGGTGAAGTGGCGCCCCATGGGCCAGCAATCCTTCGAGTAGTTGTTGAACTCTCTCAGGATACGGGTCGCCTTCGTCGCGTCCGGGTTCTCTCCTTTCTTCAAAGGGGTGGGCATAACTGGCGGCGAGCTAACCTCAGCGGCTTCGGTCACTCCCGACCTCTCCAAGTCGTCCCTCGACCTTTTGGATGGCGTGGATTGTCTGCTTGGCCCCTCCGGCAACCTGCTCGCGGAAGGCACTGGCCTGGGTGCGCTCCTGGAACCTCCTGCCCCCGATGCAGATGGTTTTCTCGGACTTTTCTTTTTCTTGTTGGCTTCCGCGACCGCACTGTTGTACTTGGAGATGTTCAATGCCAGTGCAGTCAATTTCCTGGCAGTCTAAAATTGGCTGAGGATGTACTTTGAGAATAGATCCTCCAGGTTGAAGTGTTTTGCATCTGGTGCAACATTCAAGCACGCGTAGACGTAAGAGAAGGAGTACTTCAAGTAATGCAACAGGAGATTGATGTGGTCTTTCTTGTTCTTCATGTCCAAGATAACATAATCTCCCTGGGCCTCTATGGATTCTATCTCCCACGTCTTCATCTGCACCCACTGTTCTGGCTGGTCTGGCCTTGTTTCCAGCTCGTAGGTGAAACGGAGCGCGAAAAGACCGTCTTCCATTTTTGTTGGTATTGCCGTCCACTCCCCCATGAAATCCTCTTTTGGGACATAATTCGCGTTACCGTTTGAGTCCGCAACGGAATCTGGGAGGCGATCAATGGGCACGGCGAACAGGTCAATTGCGCTTCTGGTCGATCTGGCCATCTGCACCATAACAAAACAGTTAGGATCGTTTTACGAACGTTCGTTCGTAACATTACCGATTGGCATGTGGGTAGGATCTGACTAAGATCTGTGGAGTATTTATGATCGTCATAAATTGTATTCAATCAAGTGTTCCAGCAGATTTTTAGGAGATTTACGAACGAGCGTTCGTAAATGATTGTGATTTTCAAGGCGGTTAATTAAGTTTACTACTTTACGAACGCTCGTTCGTAAAGTATTGTACTTGTATTTGTTTGCTCATGTATGCGTCTTACGTGATGCATATTATCGAAGGTTATTTGGAAATGCAGCATGTTGATGTTATTTGTTATTTGTTAATGTTCGCATTTTAGGTATATATTTACGAACGAGCGTTCGTAAATATTGAGCCCCCAGTTTGTATAAATGTTTACGAACGTACGTTCGTGAAAATGAGGCACTGGATTTTGGGTACGGTTGTTTACGAACGCACGTTCGTAAACATGAGGCACTGGTTTTTGGGTACATATGTTTACGAACGCACGTTCGTAAATATGAGGCACTGGGTTTTGGATACGGTTGTTTACGAACGTGCGTTCGTAAACAGGGGTTGTGTTGAACGCCGTCTACCCATTTACGAACGCTCGTTCGTAAATGGGTCATCTTTTGTGTTTATTGGAAATATTGTGTATAAATATACGTATACGTATACGTATATATACGTATATATATATATATGTGTACGGATACGTGTACCAATTGCTGCTCGATTGGGCTGAGCAATGCTTGCATTCGTGCCTGCAACGCATGGTCAGAATAATGAAACTGCAGAAATGAATAGATTCAAACAAAATTGAGTTTCAGAATGTGATGAGGAATTCAGAATGAGGATCATAGCTTAACTTGCATACAGAACAGGCCAAAGCTCATCATGCATATAACAAAACACATGTATCTCAACAATGATCAAACTCAAAATGTGAGGGAAGAGTTCAAAAGGATTACTGTACTCACATTGAAATGTTCTACACCAAAAACCTGATCTTCCACCCTTACTGGAAAACCCTGAGAACCTCACAAATGTATACTTTGAAATGCACCCTTGCACCTTCCTCACACTTAAGCCCTCGCAAGTTATATACAAACCCTAGCAACTACTCTGATGTACATGCAACTCCCAACCTTGCAACTCTGAAGTTTGTGACTCAAGCTTGCTGCTCCAAACCTTGCAACTCTCAACCTTGTACTTCTTGCGCTTTACACTCAAGCTTGCTACTTGAAACCTGCAACTCTCAACCTTGTACTGCGCTTTACACTCTCAAGCTTGCTACTTGAAACCTGCAACTCTCAAGCTTGTAACTCTTCCGCTTTACACTCTCAAGCTTGCTACTCAAAACCCTGCAACTCTCAACCTTGTAACTCTTTCGCTTTACAGTCTGAAGCTTGCTACGCAAAACCTTGCAACTCTCAAGCTTGTAACATAAGCACTTTGCCCTAAACTCTTGAAACTCGCGCCAACAAAACTAATATCTCTCAACACACGCACGCACAATACTATTAAAAGACGAGAGGAAAAAACGCAAGAGCTTCGCTCCACATCTGCTCGGCGCTCCGCTCCTCTCTCTCTGCTCCAAATGACAATGAGGAGGAGAGCTGAGGGGGCGCGGGGAGGTAGCCGCCGCCGCTAGGGTTTTCCCGCCGTTGACACGTGGCCTCCCCCCACTGGGGGGGCCGGGATGAGAGGGTGATGGGGGATGGGGGGATGGGGGGATGGGATGGGGATGAGGGGATGGGGGGATGGGATGGGGGATGGGATGGGGGGATGGGGGGGATGGGATGCGATGGGAGGTGGGCATGGGGACGGGGACATTGGGGGATGGGATGGGATTGGATGTATAAGAAAGGCATGACATAATCATGCTTTGTAATATGTATATGTAGTGGATGCGTTTATCACCTTAACCATAAGAACTTAGTATAAATACATGAATTTTGATTGGTGCATCCCCCTAGTACATCTACATTCGGATTCCTTGTAAACATCTTTTAAATAGGGAACCGATAATAAAATCGTAGTGAACAATGCACGTCATTTAGTAGGGATTCGAAGAAGAATTCAACCCCAAGGATGTTGATATGGTCTTTTGAAATATAGTGTTTTCATGAATGAGACATCTTTCATGTTGTTCGATGGTTCCTCAAATAATTACTAGGTTCAAAAAGAACCCAATTTGAGATTGGCAGGAGGCGGTGTCCTTTTCTTACAAGAGGTGGATGAAAATTCAATTTCCAAAAGGTCGTCAATTCATTTAATTAGGTGCCAACTTGAACTAGCACATTTGAGCCATGTGGTCGAATGTTTGGCTAGCATCAAATGTGAACTACACATAAATTAACAAGTTATGCCCCCTTCCCACTTGACTTTAGCTAAGACTAAAAGTATTTCCCAGGAAACGGGTAAAGATCCCTCCCTTATAGCGGAGGCATACGGCTATCCCAATGCACCTACAAGAACTTGCTTTGGAGACTTTCAAGTAGGTTTTCTCTAATTACCTTTCACACATCTTCATTGTTTTATCTACCAAGCAAGGATTGTTGGGCAGTTTTTGTCCCATCCCCAAATGCCTTGCCACTCACCTAACTGACCAATGGTTTTTGTTAACGGAGCTCCTTGTGCCCTCATAGCTAAGACTAAAAAAACCAATGACAAGGATGGGAGGCACCACTTTTAAACGTCCTAGATTATTGCCTCATGTTTAGGTACCGATGGGAGGGTTGGTGCTTGAGGCTTAAGACCTCCACTTTTAAGCCATGCCACATCATTTGCAAACTAGGCTCGGCAATACATAATGTCGATGCTGTGAAGGCCGGGTTGTTAGAACCAACTTTTAGTGTTACCTAAAGTCAGGTGGGAAGGGGGCATTAGTGCGATATGGGTTTTTGATAGGTCAATGTTGTTTGTGTGTGTACTAATCTATTGTATTAACTACTAGACATGCACAACTTCCACAAACCCTAAACACTAACCCCAAACCCTAAACCCTACATCCCTAAATCTTCAATAGTGTTAAGTGCAAATTGATTGATCACACAATCCATGACCTTATTATAACATGCATATGTTAAGACTAGTTTAAATCAACACTTTTAGCTATGCACATACTTCTCGTGGGATGCAAAACACACAATTATAAGTGTGGCTCCACCTAGGTATGGTTTCAATCCATATGCTTACTCTATCTTATGCACGATTCCAAAGTAATTAAACCTTTCCACACATGCCGGATTAATTCACTCTTTCCACAGCTAGGGTGGGATCTGAAATAAAACCCACATTTAATCTAGGTATGGTTTGAATTCATATCCTTAATCTACCTTACAAGCCATTATAATAATGGATAAACCTGCCTTTTATTGGTGTTCACGCACTTTGTGAGCGTATTACGGGCATGTTTTGATGTGAATCATATGATTATACCTACAAGTTTAAGGGCCTCCACAATCAATTTTTACCCACTCTTACCTCATTGTCTCTATATATATATCTCACTTAGACCTTGGTAATATATAATAGGTAACAATATTAATTGACAAAAAACTTGTACTTCACACCTTGGTTGCAGATCATTTATTCTATCTTAACCATCATCATATTTAGATTACATTAACTATTACAATACATATATATATACACCTATATATATACACATGTATATACACACACACACACATATATACATATATATTTACACACACACACACACATATATATATATATACACATTTATATATACACATTTATATATACACATATATATACATATAAAAATTATAATTTTTTTTCGGCAGACCTTGGTAACAAGTAAGGTGTATAACCAATGTACATATTTTGAATATGTTGCGTGCATGCCATTCATGTTCCATACATAGGGTCATGTATGTTCCGCATGGATAGAATGGCATATTGTTAGGTCAAAGTAGGCGGCGGGAATCCGCTTTTTAAATAGCATCCAAGGGCCCTTGAACCACTCCAGAGAAGTACTTAAAGCTCTTCCCCCCCATAACAGAGCTCTTTTTTGCGGCAGACGCCAAGTGTGCGCCCTAGAGACCCCACGGAGCGTGCTCACGCCATTCTCCTGCGCATCAAGCGTACACTCCCCAGGTACAAGACAACGTACAGTCACCGCATATACCGCCGTTAATACCGGAGCTTTACGAACGCACGTTCGTAAAGATGGAGCACGCTTTAGTGGGTGGATCATAGGATGGCCGACAGTATTTACGAACGTGCGTTCGTAAATACACCTGGGATTATGTCTGCGCAAACAGCGACATCCAGACATTCATGCAGACAAACAATAGGTCAGAGATACGAACGCACGTTCGTAAAGCTTAAGTCCACGCATTTGTAATTGGATCAGACATAGGAGGGTCCTCTGTTTACGAACGTGCGTTCGTAAATACACCTGGGATTATGTCTGCGCAAACAGCGACATCCAGACATTCATGCAGACAAACAATAGGTCAGAGATACGAACGCACGTTCGTAAAGCTTAAGTCCACGCATTTGTAATTGGATCAGACATAGGAGGGTCCTCTGTTTACGAACGTGCGTTCGTAAATCCACCATGGATGATGTCTGCGCATACAGCGACATCCCTCCAGGCATTTATGCAAACAAACAATACGGCAGAGATACGAACGCACGTTCGTAAAGCTGGAGCACGCACTGGAGGTTGATCAGACACATGATGGTCTTGAGTTTACGAACGGACGTTCGTAAAGACCACCGAGGATTACGGTATGCGCATCCAGTGACATCCCTCCTACACATTTATGCACTGACAATATGGCAGAGATATACGAACGCCCGTTCGTAAATATGCCATCAAAGGATTTACGAACGGACGTTCGTATGTCGCACACGCATTTGTCACTAGTTCAGACAATGATGGTCGGGAGTTTACGAACGTCCGTTCGTAAATGCACCTGCGTGTGGTCCACACCAACACCATGTCCAGATACGTATGGCGATGCATATGCTGAATATATCATTGATATACGAAATGGATTTCGTAAATATGCCACTCAGGAGTTTGCGAACGGACGTTCGGATGTTGTACACGCATGTGTACCAGTATAGCATGTGGAGATAGTATACATATGGCTATGCCTAGGCACTCTATGTCAGTGATATACGAACGGGCGTTCGTAAATACTTCAATGGCATATTTACGAACTCCCTTTCGAACGATGGCCTTGAGTTTACGAACGTGCGTTCGTAAACTCCACCTGAGAGTATGTTCTGCGCAGCACTACATCCCTCTAGATACATTTATGAAAATACACCTAATGGTAGATATATACGAACGGGGGTTCGAAAATATGCTATTGTAGGTTGGACGACTTGACGTTGTTTTGTCGCACACTTATCCATTTCGTCCAATACACAGGATGGCATTTCTTTTATGAATGAACGGCCTGAAACACCACAATGGCGATGGTCCATGTTGTAGTTGACAGAGTATGGCCAGGAACATACAGCTGTTCGTATTTAGACACTCCAATAGTAGCATGGGTTGTTTGCGAAGTTCGGGCCATGTATTTGCAGATATTGTGCGCTCTTGTATGCTTGGCATCCGTTCTTGTATGCGTGGCATCCGTTCTTGTATGCGTGACATCCGTTGTGTGGTTGGTCATGACATGGTTGTTTGTTTAGGTGTGATGGCAGTGGATGATGGAGATAGTGCATTTGAGTTTTCGACGAATGCATCGTCCTCCGATATTGAATGTGACCTCTCGTCCCCGTCTGCGGACACTAATGACGGGACGAACGGGGTGGGCGTGTCTGTGTATACCTCCTCCCATGAATCTTTCGAATTCCACGAACAATCTCCACATTCTGGGGATGACCATGATGACATTCCTCTATGTGTTGGTTTCGGGAGGGAGGAATGGGTGGGCCTAGATGTTGTTCTACTAAACGAGCTTGGTGTCCCGGTGGCAGATGGCATATGTAGAAACTCCGATCCCCGTGAATGTGTTGATGTCAACCCCCTTGGTTTCGATGATGTGGGCGTGTGCATCTTGAATTCCTTGGCACCGTGTGAGGTCCCGTTGACGTGGAGATTTTCCTTGCGTCGATGGCCCCTTCGTAGGGTTCTCCATGAAGAAGTAAGCTTGTGGGATCATGGACGGCGGCACAAGCAAACGCAGTTAGCTTTGTTGGGCACAATTCGTCCTCGCAAAGGCCTACGTAAATACGATTCAAGTCGCGTGTCTCGCGGAGATACGGAGAGACGGCGGGATCGCATCTTGGGAGACGATTCTATCCGTCTCGTTTCTGGAAAGGATTGTTGCACGATGAAATGTTGCCAATTTTTTCCACGCGAAAAAATTCGGTCTCTTCGTCAAGAGATGTGGCTTGCGGATTTTCGTATGCGGTCGGCAAAGAAACTCGAGGTCCACAGAAATTTGCACATTGATACCCATGGCCGTAAGGTCGTGACCCTTGAGAATGTGGACGTTTGTTGCACAGCGTGGTATATCATCCATGCGGTCTCCAAGGCTGACTTCTATAGGTTTCGGAAGTATTCTTTGTTGGGTCGCCGATCTCGATTTCATGGCAACTCTGGCACAAAGAAACCTAGGGAGGCGACACTCCAAGCATCCGCGACCCTCTCCACCATCATAGTGCCATTGGCCGATGCAATGCCCCACAAGACGAGGACATTGTCATCAGGTGAGAAAGTTGTTCAAATGGTGTTGCCCACGGGCACGAAATGGAAGAACATCTTAACGGACATCAACGAAGTGGGTCGCATCGCGGGATGTGGGCCCATTTCGTTGTCCAAGTTGAGTGTAATTAAAAACCAACAGTTTGCGGAATACATTTTGAAGAGACCTGGGGACAAGTTCGCTAGGTGTACGGCGTGTGAGAAATACAAAGGTCTTCGAGACGCCCACCCTATAGGCACTGAATCCCATACTAGACACCAGAGAAAATACATTGAGCATGTCAACAACCAGGAGGCACATCGTCAAGATTACTACAAGAACCGTGCACTATCCATAATGAGGCCCGCGGAGGTTCTAACAGTGATTCATGATAAAATGGACCATGCGAAGACCGCATGTCCTTGTTATGCACGCAAAATAAAGGCCACGGATGGTCTCTTCAAGTTGCCTGTAGCTGTCACAGGTTCGTATAGAATTCCACATGTGTGTTGAAAGGATCTCCGATTTGCATTGGGTTTGTTTTCCAAATGACCAACTCCATCCATCCGGTGTGTAGTTATTTCATATTTTTGTTGTTCACGCATCGTTTGTTTTTCTTAGGTATGATCGCCCATGGACATGTGGATGTCAAATATGCCCATTATGGTTTGGATTTTTACCCTGGCGATGCCAACCACACGGTCGGTTCATTTGCAAAACTATTGCGCGATCTCGAAAAGCCACCGGTACACTCTTCCCGTGCCCTTTTCGATGGTTGTGGAACGACACCCCTTTATGAGGCAGTGCTACAAGGGAAGGAGGTTTGTATGTCTTCATTGCCGGAACCACCCGGAGAACCCATTATTGCAAAACCCTTGCCTCCAACTCTCCACGTTCAACTTGATAATTGTGCTAAAGACAACAAATGCCGATACGTGTTTTGTTTTTGGTCGATGCTCGTGGCAAAAGGCATCTTCAAAGAGGTGTTTGTGTCTTTCTTGATGGTGGGGCACACGCACGACGATATTGATGCCTCATTTGGCCGTTGGAGCATGAAGTTGCATGAAGAGGATTTTCCCACCATACCACTTCTCATGAAATCATACATGGATTTGGACAATGTGCCGGTGATCCCGCACATGATTGAAGAAATACCAAATTTCAAGGCCTTCATCAAGCCATACATGTTGAAGGGAGTGGACCGTCTGGTGGGACATACCAAAGCACAACAATTCCGCTTCTATATGAGGGATGATGGTGTCCCCGCCATGCAGTTCAAGCTTTTGTGCACATCTCTAAATTGGGGCCCGGAGGATGGTATACTCGTGTGGCGTCAAGACAAGGATGGGAAATGTTTGCTTCCAGATGGGGAACCAAAGCCTTGCAAACCCGATCCCATGAGGAATGGGCCGGAAATCATAAAAGGCATATCCGGGTTCATTGAGTATTGGAAAGAGTTGTGTGAAGAAGACATCACCAGACGTGTTAGGGATACTCATGAGCCGTTGATCGCGTATTGGGATCGCATACGCTCAGCCTTGATGACCGTTGGTGTCGACACCCGTACGACTTTGACACAAGGATTTTGGCCACAAAGTCGTTTGACAGTTGTGGAGTCCGATGCTATGTTCTTTAGCAATGGAGACGTCCGTGAAGAGTTTGCAATGGACGAGCATTACGTTGGCCCTGCGCGCAATCGTCCGGCTCCGTCGTTTCGTGTGGGTGTTGATTGCCACGAGGGTTATATGGTCCTCGTACGAGCAGGAGATGAGGAGCACCCCAAACCAATTTGGTTGGTGAAAGCATTGTCTTCACCCAATTTTGTTAGAACTAGCCCCAACTTTCGTCAAATTGAAGTGGAATATTGCCGTCCGAGCACCAAAGACCAGAACGTGCTCCGCACCTATTTAGGTTGGGACACCAAAAAGGGTTTCAAGTGGACAGTGGACTCCGCGTACGGACCGGTTTGGATAAACACGGATACCATCCTTTGTGCTTGGAAGCCGCGCAAAGGTTCTAAATCGGAAACAATGACCATCCCCCAAAAACATATAGATTTTGCCAAAGACAACTTGGTACGTATTGCAGCTGCGGAAAATGATGCCGATAATGGATATGAAGCGGAAGATGGAGATGGGGAAACATAACGTAGGTTGGAATTAATGTGGAAAATAGGGGCACTTTGTAGACTTGGTTTTATTGCGGATAGTATCAAATTTATACATACGTTTGGGATGTGCCATCCAATTCCATAAGACCCTTATATATGGGATGCGCATCCTAAACTTTATAAGGACATAAAAGCATTTGTTTTTGGGATTCGATTGTTATTTTCCACTTATAGTTCATGTTTTGATTATGATTTAAAGACTTACTATTTTGAGTGTTGTGCATATTCTTTGCATGCGAAGTTGCAAACCGTCATGTTCCCGATGTTCCCGATGTTCCCAATGTTCCGCATGCTCATAATATTGGCATCCCAAACTATGGGCGTATTTCATTTTGAGACTTTCAAAAGTCTCCAATTAACGAATATAGTGTTTAGCTAGGAAAACTTTGAAGGACGGGATGCCCGTGAATAGGAGGGCCAAGAGGCCAAAGACTGGAATGTCGGCAAGGGTCCAAATGCAAGGAAGAACTCGGGAAGTCAAGGCGGTGGAGATTGAAGTAACAATGGTGGACAAGGTGGTTCCTCATGTTTTGGTGGATGGTGGAAGTAGTCTCAATATTCTACCCGAGCACACTATGCGGAAATTGGGCTTAAGTTTGACGGGTCCGTCGCCATTTGTGATTAATATGGCCAATCAAAGTCCGGTGGTTCCGGTGGGGATTATCAAAGATTGTCGGCTTAACACGGGAGGTGAAGAATACATTGTGACCTTCCAAGTCATTAAAATGCACGACAATAAGGATGCATTCCCCATTTTGTTAGGGCGACCTTGGTTAAGGATGTCTAACGCCGTAGTAGATTGGGGAGGACACAAACCTTCTATCACCTATGGTCCCGTAGATAATAGAGTCAAGGTCTCTATTGCACCTTTAGGTGGTTGGGTTAGGGAGGAGATTGATCCAATGTCGGATGAAGAGGAAAATGGTGGAATTAAGGAGGATTTTGAGGATACATTGGTGGAAGTTGTTCAAGACAAGGTTACCACACCTACCAAGTTCGAGTTGGCTTGCCTACCACCGGATGGGGGGTTTTGAGGGTAAGAATTTTGTGAACCTTGATAATTGTTCCCTCGATTACCTTGATTTTGGTGGTTGGGTGGACCGTAGTTTTGTTGGCCATTGCCTTGCGGGTTACCTTGGTGATAATTACCCAACATTCCTCTTTGGTTTTGTTGGCTTCTATCGTAGAAGAATGCCGGAGGTTGTTGATTCAATTGAGAGTAATAGGAGGGTTGCTCTGCGGGAATTCTACGACAATTCTCGGCCGGATGATTGCCCCCACAATGGTTGCACACCACCCCCGTCTCAATCCAACACTTACCTGGCCCCAAAATGTGAACCTTACCGCACGTGGGACAAACTCCTTTGCCGTTGTTCCGGGCTTGACCCTGGAAATGGCCTTGTTGTGGACGGGGGGGTGGGGCTACAAGGTTACCTGTGAACCGGGGCTCCGTGCAAAATTGGTCACTCTGACCGGATTTGTTGCAATTACGGCACCAAATGTTAGTGCCATAATTGCCGGTCTCCGAGGTTGGCGGGACTTGTTGTGCTAGAGGTCTAGACGTAATTGCCATGGTTAACTGTTCTGTGAGGGTTTTAAGCGACTGCATCACGTCATTCCTCAACTCGTCATTGGCCTTCTTAACTCTAAGCTCTAGCTCCTCGATGGTGGCGTGGCTCGGAGGGCTAGGGAGTGCTAAGAGCTCGGGCGGTGGCCTTGAAGCCAATGGAACCGGGGCCACTCGGTGGACGGCGTATGCATCCGGTCGGGATGGCTCCAACTGAGGAGGCTTACTCTGCTCGGGAGGAATGTAAGTTGTGGGTAGGAAAGCTGGGACTGGCGCGATCGTGCAGTTCCACATTCGTTCATTTTGTTTGTCTACACCCTCGATCCTCCTAGCCTCTTCTTTAGCCTCCTCTAAGTCTTGAGGGTTAGAATTGAGAATCTCCCGGATAGTGCCTTGTTTGTTAAACCCTTGTATGAAATAAAATTTGATCGTGTCATTTGTGAGAAGGGTTCCTACATAACGAGTTACCACCGTCTCAAACCGTCGGATGTATGACGTAATACCCTCAGATGGGCCTTGCCGCATGTTCGTTAATGCCACGAGTGCGCTTTGTTGGCCCATTTCCGGTCTAAACTGTCTGAGAAATGCCGTCTGCAATGTTTGCTAGTCTAAGAACGTCCCCTCATCATGGGATCGGTACCACTCATACGCTGTACCCTCTAGCGTAGTAGAAAACCAAACAAGTTTGTACGTGTCTTCGGCTATCACGTTGGCCAACATTACCTCAATGTATCGCTCGATGTGGGTCGAAGGGTCTACATGCGGGAGGCCACCGAACTTCGGAAAATAACTCGGCATTGCTCTCGGCGCCAATGCCGGTGGCATTACGATGGGAGGCCCCCTAGGAGCCATCATGGCATCTAAAGGATTCGCCATGGGTTCGGGTTGTACCACTCCAATTGGACTCTCCGGGCTAGGGGACTCCTCCCTCTCGTGTTCGAGTTCGTGACCTAGACCTTTAATTTTTACTTCCTTAGTTTTTCCGGGTTTCGGTTGTTTGTTCTTCGGCCTTTTACCTTGAGTCACCTCCGGTGTGGTCGCGGTGGTCGCGGTTGGGATGTCGTACGTTCCTCCCCTAGTACTAACCATAGCACACGTGGACCATGGCGAATGACTAATTTCTATTGGATTAATTTCTTCCTCTCTAAATCTAAATGTATAAGAACTTAAGAAAATGTCGTCCGGGGTTGGCCGGGGCATCCACCCTCCCGGCAGACGCACCAATTATGTGGTGCTTTTGGGCACCCCCCTCCGAGGGAGCCTAAAAGTACCGCACAAGCCCTTCGGTGAGGGTGGCCTGCCTTAGCAGGTGCCCAAGCCGAACCCGAATGTTATGATGTTTTTATGGGTATTTAGATTGGTGGAGGGATTTGTCAATCGCGTCATGTCCTTTTGGTAGGTTGTGCCTAGATTAATAAGTGCTTCAGAGAATTATACATTTTCCTAACCTAATGCCTAATCTATCCTAGTCTACGCGCAGACGCACCAGCCTTGGAATCAAGGCAACCTAACCCTAATGAATAAAATAACCTTACATTTTATCTTGGCCACCTCTAATTCCTTACTTGTTATGAATCAAATTCTCTAAACGGGGGGACCTTGATTAAATCCCACCTCTCGATCTTCCTTCTTAGTTTAAGGTTGATTACACAAAGTCTATATTACTAAGTTCATAAATTATGGCATCACCACCTACATGTTTGGTGCACGCCCTAACCCGAACCCTTCAAGGCCCTGTGCGGGTCTCTTGAAGGTTGATTGATACCTTAACCCTCCGATCTTTGCCGTCGGAGGGGTTGGGATCAATCCTCCGAGTTAAGTTCCCGGTTGGTTTTTTGCCCACGGGGGTTGTACAAATTATGTTGATTATTAATTAGTTTGAAACGGTTTGACCACGAAAACTCAACTTGATGGGACCGGGGAATAGGGCAACCTGTGTGTTCAACCTGTTGCACAATCTTCAAGGGTTGGGGCCGTCACCTCCAACCCTTGGGACCAACAACATGATAATGGATTCGTGGGCCATTAACCCCACTTTTCCATCAACAACATTCAGAGTGGTCGTGTCGGTGATTAACCCGACTTCACCACATACGGAACTTGCTAATAAATGAAGCTACTACCACAAAATATACCAAGGGGCCCCAAAAACAATGGAGTTGGGTACCCCCTTGGCGGTCAAGTGGTCAAACCACTTGACCTTACGAGATAGGTGAGTGGGTTAGAAATGCGTACCTTCGCCGCGCTCCCTCCAACCCTAAATGGAAAGCTAAGGTTAGTTAATTTACCTCAATTTTCCTCGGTTGATTTGGGCTCGATGTAGGCCGAGCCGCTACTTCTTTCCTTGCTCCACTTCGAGCGTCGACCTTGCCTCCCTTGTAACTAGTTTGATAGGAAGCGTACCCTAGTTAACAATAAAAATATAAAGTGTTTTTATGCCCAAGCATAATATATCTACTGAGTGCATTTAATTATCTTTCCAACGATCTAAAAATCACCTTAATCGGATAAGAAATGCAAAAGTTATGAGGGTTGGAAGTGCGAGGTCGATTCAACCGATCCTTCCAACCCACCTATCTAACTTCTAACTTCAAAAATTCATAGTAAATTCATTACGACTTGGATTTAGGCTTTCCTTATATCATTGGAAAGCTATTAAAAAGTTCTAACTAGGAAAATTATGACATTAGCAAGTTAAGCCAATATGAATTCAGCAGACCCTCTGTAATGCAGCAGCCAACCAAGAACTCTCAAACTATGTATTCCGTCTTCAAAAATTCATATCTAATTCAAATCATGCTCAAATCAAATGTTCTATATAACCATGGAAAGATATTGGAAATATCTATGTGATACAAATATGAAATTAACAAGTTAAGTCAAAGTGAATTCAGCAGACCCTCTGTAATGCAGCAGTCAACCAAGAATTCTCAAACTATGTATCCCGTCTTCAAAAATTCATATCTAATTCACATTATGCTCAAATCAAACATTCTATATGGACATGGAAAGATATTAAAAAGATCTATCTGATAAAAATCTGAAACTAACAAGTTAAGCCAAAATGAATTCAGCAGACCCTCTGTAATGCAGCAGTCAACCAAGAATTCTCAAACTATGTATCCCGTCTTCAAAAATTCATATCTAATTCAAATTATGCTCAAATCAAACGTTCTAAGCAATTCTGGAAAGCTAAACAAAAGTTCTACTTGGAAAAAATATAATTTTTTAGAATTAACATCTTGATTGGGCTGGCAGGTCTGATCTAGCAGCCGCTACCCAGAGGACCACCCGGTTTTTTGCTGCATCTTTGAAAATCCATAACTAATTGTCATCTTGGCCAAATCACAAATGGGAAATGGCTATAGATAGCTATAGGAAATCTCTCTAAAAAAAAATGATAAGTATTTTGTTCTAGCTTCTGAACTAAGCCTCCAGGGCATTGGCAGCTGAGGTCTATAATGCCTTCACTCGAAATTCTACAATCCAACCTACCTCTACAAAAGAAAGGAAGAATTTTGTTGGTGTGTTAATAAACACACATTCTAACTAGGAGAGAGAGAGTAGAGGAGTTTCTCAAGCCTTTCTCTTAGGCCATTGAGAATGGATGCTAAAGGATTTTTTCCTAACTATTTTGAAGTAGGGCTTCGCCCGCTAATCAAATTGAGAGGGAGTTTTGTTTAATTATCTTGAACTAGAGCTTCGCCCAAATTCTAAAGGGAAGAGGGGGTTTTCAAGGTGGAAGGAGGGGGTTTTTAAACCCTTTCACAAAAGGGTTGGACCCCTCCGCCACCGGTTCCATTTTTCGACCCCCTCCCGAAATTTTGGCTCGGGGGTCTTCCCGGTCGAGGTTACCACCCCGTCGCCGAGGTGGCTCCGACGGGAATCTTCCGCATTCGTTCTAATTTTTGGTAGCAAGTTGGCAAGGGGGCAAGTGGCCCCCTTACTATTTTCCTCAAAGTCTTCGCGCTAATTTTCCTCTCACGCCGAGCACCTCCACTTGTCTTGCGTGACCCACACTAAGTACTAAACTAACCCTTGCCTAGCTAGCTCTACTAATTTAGTCCTCTTAGCTAGTTGCTTTCACTAACTACGTTTTTTCCCGCTAACTAGGTCTTGCCTAGATAGCTATTTTTCCTAACTTAGCTAATTTCTATCTCTAGTTAATTTTCATTTTTACTAACTCTATCTAAAACTCGGTTTTTCCCTTCACGGGTGAAGGTCCGAAGTCCTCGGTAATTTTCCTTCCCCTTTTTGAACTAAACGCTAATTGAACTAATTTTTCCCTTAATTCGCTATCAATCCTAACTTTTAATACTAAAATCCTAACTAAAGTGATCCCACGGAGTGGTGGACCACTCTGGTGGTTCACATTTGAGTGCACTCCTGAGGGCACTCAGGACATCCGTGACAACATGGGTGGGAAGCTCCCGACGTCCAGCTGCCTACAAATAATGGCGATGATGGGCACTCATGCCCACTTGCGGGCACCCATGACTGCGGACCAGAGGTTGGACCTATGACCGTGGAGAAGACGAAACCCTAACTGGAGCCCATCGCTGCACGACACGCTGGCTGTGGATCGTACCAGAGGCTGTGGGGGCGCGGGCAGCGTGAGCGGACAATTGGCTTCTCCTTCTTGGCGGGTCGCAAACCGCTTGCTCCGCCGCAGTTGTGGGTTATGGGCCTGCACGTTGAGGGTGGTCTCACTTGGAGGAGCTACATTTGCAAGAATGTGCTGCACAAAATTACTGAAAACATCCAGTGCTACCTCTGTGACTCCCACCCCCACCGACTGTATTTGTGCAGCATTTTCTACCTCTCACAAGTGTGTAGGCTCCGTGATGGATTGTAAATGCGTCCCCATTCTACGGCGTAATCTATCGCTACTGGAAGACCGAGAGCTAGGGTTTGAAAACACAACGGCACAAGACGCCGAGGAAGAGGAATGAGCAATAGGCGTTCTATGACTTGACATAAGGTTTTGTTGTTGTACATATTTGTGCAATAGTTTGGACTCCGTAATGATTCTCTATATTGATGTTTAGTGTGTTTCCGTATTGATTGTGTGTCATATGAATGTCCCCACTAGAACTCCGCCCAAAATAAGCTTGTTTATGGAAATGTGTATGTGCACTTCTGCCGATTATCCTTCATTAGCGTTCCCAATGCCGTTCGTCACACTATTGGCAGGCGTTGTTGTCAACAACAACATTGTTACTGCGGACGTTGTATCAAGCACCTCGTATGGCACCCGAGGGAAGCTAAGACATGAGCGATGAGCAGTGAGCAATGAGCAGTGAGCGGTAACACATGAGCAGTGAGCAGTAAAAAATACCAAATTTAGAAAATAAAAACGGTTTTAGGATACACATTCTAAATTTGATATGTTTATTTGTCAAAAAATATATTATAAAATATATGCATTTTGGGAGAAAAAAAATGAAGGGAGCCTATTACCATGGATAACTAAAAAAATATCAATCCATTGTTGATTTTTATTATAAAAATCCACACTAATACATGTCACTTACTGAAATTGTGAAACATGCGGTTGAATACAACCCTTGCAATATTACTCACAGTCTACCATGCCTGCAAGTTCAAGTAGCCGCATGACCTCATTATAGGAGTACGTAGGAGCGTGAATGAACTTGTCACTATTGTAATCCACCTTGCACAAAAATCTAAACACATAATAAAGATGTTTGCAATACACCCATTTCTCTTTTCTTCCCAAAGATTGAGCTGACATTTTTGTGAAGTCAGGGCATGTGCATTGCGGTATATCACCAATTGTGACACGATATGCAATATCCTCCTTGGAGACAATGTTGATTAACACTCCAAATCCAGGATATGGAATGGCAGTTACTCCCACCACATAATAACCATCCATAAGCCCAGCGCTCTCCCATTTGTTTTTGTGGTCTGCCATCGGTGCTGCTAGATTACGGCGCACTGTCTTTCCAAACCTGGAAGTTGGATGGACATCCGGGTTTAGTGGAGCACGGAAACCCATTCGAGGGATTGGAAGTGTGGTGATTGTGGAAAGCTTGCGGCGAGGGGAAAGAACCTCCCTCTGCTGCAATTGGAACCCAGCATCTTCGAGTGCCAATACCTTATGCTTTGAGAGATTGGTACCTATCTTCACCGGCCATGTGTTGGATACTACAGGCCAATCCAACACGTTTTTTTTTTTGCTACCATATACACAACGTTTGATGTCGTCAGGGCAAAACCAAAACTCGTACTCCACATTGTTGGTGGAGCGATACTCCTTCTTCAATCCCTTGTACGTAGGAGCAGGGGTGCCATGTTTTCCAGTCCCGACTTTGGCGTTGCAAAGAGCCCCGGTATTGGCTTGCATGGCCCAACATCTTTTGGCAGAGTTGGATGGCAATCTTGCAATGTGCCAATGGGAAGTGGGACAATCAGTCTCTAACACGGATGTGGTATGTGCCACACCATGCTCTGCAGAATTCAAGGACTCCTCTATGCATGCCCTTTTAGCTCTTGTATCTGGGCGAAGAATTGAGTAGTTCACTTTGTCAAATCGATGTGAATCGCAATCTGCACCTGGTGGCAGATTAAGCTTCCGTTTGGTAGATCCAAAAAGCTCAGAACCCTCCAGAGCACAATCCCTAGTGTTGAGATCTTCCGCACCTGGATAGGACTTCATGGCCTCTGCCAATAGTTTCGGATCTCCACACTTAGCAGCAGCCTTTAATTTCAAGGATGCAGAATCGGGGCCTTTGCCAGCAGAACCACCTTTCAACCACGACCTGTAATTTGCAATCTGCATGAATGCACGGATCAAATCGTCCACTGTCGCTTCGTACAAACAAGTCATTTTGTTTCCGAATTGTTGGAGCCACTTGTTGTGCACCGTCTCTGCAAGGTTACACGTTGGCATTTCTGCACGTTCATTTATAGTCATATCCTGCAAACATCAGACAAATTGTAGTAAATTTCATATGCCATGGATATTCAAAATCAATGCTTGTTGCAAAAAACAAAGTGGTGATGCACTCACAAGAATCATATGACCACCCCATTGCCTATAACGGAAGTGCCAAAAACCCAACCACTCAGAAAGCCCGAGAACGCCTTCCTCTGTGGCAGCTCCAGATGACAACCACCATGAACGAATAACATGATATTTAGTTTCGGCTTCATCCATTGTTTTTGCGTCCTTGTAGTCCTTGCATAGATGCTTGTGCTGAAATTGTAAAGATGCCTTGATGTACTTCTGTGTAACCTTATCCAAACTTTGTGACCAATGGAAAAGACAAGTGCGCTCGCGACCCACCATTGGCAGAGTTGGATCACCTTCACCATATATCTTTCTGACCGCAATCCAATTGGCTTGGGCACTGTCCGCCATAAAACCTTTGAAATTCACGTTCGACACACCATTCTCCGCCATGACAGAGTTCAAATTTTCCCAGAAGAGAGTTTGAGCTGCACCATCTTCATATTGCATGTCACAACACGCAATGGTCAACACCTTATAATACTTGCTATCGTACACATGACACGCGAGGGTGGTCCAGTCCTTGAGACGTTTGACGTGGTCAAACATTATCCATGAGTTCTCCATATCTCCTCCAACCTGCATACGCTTAACAAGATCCACACCACTCCCTTGAAGATCCACAGACATTTTGAAGACAAATACTTTGTCTTTGGACTGGCCAGGGAATCTGCTGCCATGGACGTATTTGAAGCCCGAATGGTCTTTAAGCACCATTATACTATCCATTGTGCCCATTCTACTACGAACAAAACGTTTGGAGCCTGATACAAAGTTACGACAATTTGGAGAAGCAAGAGTACTAAATTTATCCATAACAACCTCCAAGGATGAACCTGCTAGATGATGTCCTTCACCGTTTGATGGAGATTTGAGGAGGTAATCTGCAAGGAATTGTTTGCTCGCTGCTATCACTATAGCAGAGTTTTTCGCAGTGGGTGTCTTCATGACCTCATTAGCAACAAATTGGTAAGCCATGTCCAACGACTCACGGCATGTACCATTCGACACAGGGTGTTCATGAACACCAAGATGTATACAAGCCCTCGACATCTCAGGGGATGTAGAGTGGACATATATTATCCGAGCATGACACAACGCAATACATATTGGCGTGGAACGACATACCTTACATTCCAATCTTGATTTTTCTGGGATGACATCTCCTACAGAAAATGGGATAGGAGTCGATCCAATCCATTCGGTACTGTTAGGAACACCTCCATTACGATACATATAATCACAATATTTGTTTGTACACTGAAGATGACCAGCACAAGAAGAACGTCTGAAAGAGAGTCCAAAATCGTTTTGGATATTCGTGGTTTTAGTTGTGCACAAAGGATGGCCGTCACACATCTTATCCATGCCATCCATAGAACGGCCATACGCATTAGGAACACCCACAGACAATGGGGGCAATACAAACAAAACATCACGTACATCTATGCTATCAAAATCAATTGTGGTAAGATCGGATTTAGACCTTCTTCTAGATTTTGTCAATTTTAAGGCATCAACGATACTCAAGCGTAAAGAAGATGAAGAAGGGTGAAGAGGCGGACGGGGAGAAGGAGACCCATGAAGAGACAACTTCATGCATGGCAGACTGCGAGGGGTGTTATCAACATTTGGAGTAAGCAAACTTGGTGGAGGGGGAGTTTCAGCTTTTCTAAAAGGAAAGGGTGATGTATCAAAAAGATCAACAGCAGGACAAATATCATCATCCGAATCCGAGAGCAGAAGAACGGTATTATCACTTGGTTCAATCTTGACATTAGAGAGTATAGGCAGTTTGACAGTAGATGTGCAAGAATTGTTTGTGAGCACAACAGTGGATGATTGAACCTGTGAATCAGAAATACCTATAACTCTAAATGACCCAGGACCTAAAATCCAAGAATGACCATTTTCATTCATGGTCTTTTGCATCAAGATAGTCTCCAAAATATCACCATCCACAGAATACATTTCTTGCTCGACATACATGGTTCCCATCCGGAGATTGAAGCTCAAACTAAGTAGCTCCTCCGAGACATTCACATGACCTTCATCCACGAGCGGCAAAGTGAAGGGCACAAAAGATCCAGAAGCTCGAATGGTAGCCATGATGAAGTAAGGGGTAGATAGAAAGACATTGGACAACGAAATAAAACCGCTATTTGTATTGGAAATATGAGATTAATTTAATTGCATCATTATAAAATCAAAGCACAAAAATTGTTAAATGTGGACATAAGATGAGAAAAAAATTAAAATAAAATAGCAAAAACCCAATGAGTTAATTAATATTATTATTATCATGATGAATATTATAAGGATAAGCATGACAACACACAAATGCTAAGAATATATAAACAAATAATAAATAAATAAAATTCTGCGTGAAAGGAAAATAGAAACCACTATAATAGATGCCCCTAAATAAATTATATGGTGTACAGAAACCCTAAAGTAGTGGGCCATGTTGTAGTCCGTTATACTATGATTTTTGAGTCCAGAAATATAGGATCTCGGGGAAGTCACTTAGTGTATTCTTTAGGGACACATGAGCGTACAACACATATTTTCTGGGGGGCTATGTAGCTCATTTACTGCATTTTAGTGGACCCTATATTTTTTAATAATTCTACTTTCTTCAATTTCTTACCACCCTATGTGTAATTATAAATTAAAATCTCCATAATATTTCAGACCCTTCATTATTTATATTTATTTGAATTTTCCTTCATGGACAATAGCATTAGAAATGGAATTCATCACGCAATAGAAATTAAGATGTGTATACAAGAAGCATGTTATTTACATAATTGGTTACATGTCTAAGCCCATTGATAATGGAGTACTTAATTGTTTCATCCAAACATTGAAAGAAGTCCACAAATTCCAAAACAAACCAGCATCATTAAAGTGTCCATATGTGTTCACTAGCACAGTTGCATTAACATTGCACATGTTATCATGCAAAGTGTGAAGACAATTTGAAATGCCTACTTAAGAGTCCTACGTGAAAATTGAGAAACGATCATCACAAAAGATGCCACAACCTCTCGTCTAGGACAAATCCATCAATCCACCATAGATTCACCAAATATGGCCCCACGGAGCTCTTTAAACACGTAGGGGTCAATGCACAATGATAGAATTCTTGTCTTGCGTGGGAGGAACAAACAGAGAATTATACAAACATCAATGAAATGTTCCTCAAAAGTACACTTAATAACCCTCATCCAACGAGTTCATCCATTTTGTAGATGGATTTGTGATCATTTTTCATCTAGTTCTTAAATTTTTCTTACCCTAAACTCAACCCAAAAATAATAAAAATTCCCTACCAAATTACCAATTACTATAATGTTATTTTAGAAATACTATAAACATAATTTTGGGTATTACAAGTGACCCTATATTATATATAATGTGCTACCTCACATTTCTTCAAGGCTATGGTATATCAAAAATATATATAATTTTTATCAACCATGAATAAATGTCACCCTATATTTGTTCTCTCATAGTTATCTAAATTTTCGACAGTGACTTCCCCGGGTATAGGATGCGCTGTATATCATAAAATAACATGCACAATGTATGCTGTCAAAATAATTTGAAATAAGTATTTTAAATACAACAATAGAAGGAGACACAGAACAAAAACCAGTACTTATATGTAGAATTTTGTACCAAACATTATGTGAGTGTGACAAAGGGTATGTGTGTAGCGTTTGGACATCAACATCACAGATGCAAGAGGAGGAACAACATGAGAGTAGTACTCAGTTGAGTGGCAGAAGAAGAAGGAAACGGAGAGGATTATATTTCACAACAAAGAGAGCTCGAGAGTAAGCGAGCAGAATGAAGAAAAAAATCCCAGAAGGTAGTATACAAGGATATTGTTGATTTAGCGGAAACAGAGAGGAATATAGAGATTTCTGAAATGGAGGGAAACCAGGAATGCTACGATGTGAGCGGTGAGCGGTGAGCGGTGAGCAGATCTCGTGAGCAGAAAATCAAAATTTAAAACTCCATTTAACGAAAGTTAGGACCCCTATGACCGTGGATTTTGCACATATTTCAAGTTTAATTTTGGAATTATGAGGCCGATATTTATGGAGTGCCTAATTTTTAGGACCAAAAGTTTCCTAAAATTACCAACGAGTCCCTATGGCCGTGAGAAAATTCAGTGTGGTTGAGAAGATGGTGGACCTATGGGAAGAGGCCTCGGATCCGAGGCCTCTTAGTTGTGGGTAGCTTATGCTTGAAAATCAAAATGTTATGTATATTTGAGTTGGCTACTTGTCTTTGCATTTGGCCATTTCTTGTATGTTCTAGCATGAGGAGGAGGTTTGGAAAGAGGCCTCGGATCCGAGGCCTCTTTTTTGTGGGTAGGATATGCTTGAGAAATCAAAATGTTTTGTATATTTGAGTTGGCTACTTGTTTTTGCATTTGGCCATTTCTTGTATGTTCTAGCATGAGGAGGAGGTTTGGAAAGAGGCCTCGGATCCGAGGCCTCTTTCTTGTGGGTAGGATATGCTTGAGAAATCAAAATGTTAGGTGTATTTGGTTTGGCTACTTGTCTTTAGATTGTCTACTAGTTGACGACCACAAAAGTGTAGTGTTATTTGAGAACAACGACAAGATGCATTCAACAAGACAATTGGAATATTAAAAACCACACCACACTTTATAAATCCAAATACCAATCAATCAAACCAAAAATCAATCAACAATGAGGTTGTCACTACTAGATTCCTTACTTCCAAAGATACTCCCCTCATGGCCGCCCTCATCTGAAGTGGAATCTAAGGTATGGCATTCATTATCCACCTCTGCAAGAAGCTCGAAGAAGTCTAAGGCACGGGGGTCATAACGTGGAGACGGGGTACTAGCTTTGCTAGGAGAAGGTTGTGCCGCTAGTACCATCGCCATATCATGGGCATAGATTGGCAAAATGAATCCCTTGGTAGGCGTACCAAACACATCTGCTCCAAGGCCAAGTCTGAAAACAAGCATGAAAATTGTAAGAAAGAGGATGGAAAGTGTAAAAGCTGAGTGGACAAGGAAAAGAAGCAACTTAGAAGGTCATCATACTCACTTACTGTGAGGACTCTGGCCTCGATCGCTTCAAGGCCGGCGGCCTCTTCTGCGTGCCTTGTGAAGCCTGTGTGGAAGCAACAACAATGGATGGAGCCTTCACCGGATGCTTAACACTCTGAAGTGGCTTAAGGACACGGTTGAAGATGTCCTCGTCCTCCTCGAGAGCAACGATATGGCGCCCAAGTTGCCTGCATGCATGGACAGAAGTCCCTGTTGCAGAGGAATGGTTAGCAAACATAAATAAAAGCAAAGGTAGAAAATGAAAACCAAGATATGATGGCAAGTGAAGTAGGACATACCAACGCCTGCATTAACGTCAACCACGACCTGCCCAATGTCAGTAGTTGCCATGATCAAGGAGGACATGAAAGAAATATCTTTCTCACGGGGACCACGCCAAGCTTTGGAGCCATCCATGAGAGGGGTTGTGGTATAATTCATAATGGCATCATCCATGTCCAGCTCAATGCCAAGAGCCTTGAGCTCATTGGCATCGCGAAGGCGAAATGACGAGTGCCGGGGCCACTTATCAAGGTCGGATCCACTTGTTTTCGTGGCACGAACAAGTAGCACAACTTGGAAGAGGTTAGTGGTCTTGTCCACATGTTTAGCTGAATGAAGGCGAAGACGGTTGACTCCCAACCACTCCTTAAAGATGGTGAAGCCAAAAGCAGCGAAGTGGTCTTGAATGCTCTCCTTGAAGTCACCATTGTCATCTGGATGAAAGAGGAGGAGAGCTCCATCGTCATGCAGGATCTCATCCGCAAAATCGAAGAGGTCACCTAGAAAATCGGTATCCAATGCATTCCAGGAAGGTACACTATAGGAAGGATCGGAGACATTGGGTACAGGCAGGTTCTCAGGGATGTCGGCAATGACAAGATCAGCCATGCCCACATCTGACCTCGCAACGCCTAGAGCTCTCCGCGGATAGGAGGGTGGAAGAGAAAGAATGAAGTTGGAAACCTCCTGAAAATGACGACGTTGATGAAGGATAGAGGCATTCAAGATGCATTCTAAAACAATGGGAGGACGCCTAGCAGATGAAAGAATGGGCGGAGGAGGTGGCCTGGATAGAGTAGGAACTTGACTAAGAGATGGAGTAGATGCCACAGCCGCCTCAGGTGAAGCAGGGGGAGGGGGATCATCCTCCACAGTCTTCAGCTTCCTCGCGCGTTTCTTCAGTGATGACTCGTCTTGGGTTGCACGCTTCCTCCTCTTGGACTTCTGTGTGTTGGCCTCATCGATAGTCGCAACTACCTCATCCGCCTCCGGAAGTTGACTGTCAAGGACAACAAATTCATCGCTTTGAGAAGGAGGCAGTGGAGGCTCTCCACCGGAGAGTCGAATCTTCAACTCTGCCTCCTCATCCAGTTGCCACGTCCTCTTACATTCCAAGTACCAGCAACACTCGCGGAGATGCGGGAGGGAGAAGTTGCGCTTTTGAGGCGGGGAAAAAATGAAAGTGGGCGAAGAGGAATCAGACCATGCGTCTAGAAATGGAGGGAGCTTCTTCAAAGCCTTCTTCTTGAAAAGCTCGTGCTTGATGTACTTTGACAACAAAGGAGTGAGGCCATTGAGCAACTTAGAAATAAAATGGTTTGAAATAAATGAAGACAAAAGATGTCCCAAGTAACTTACCAAAAAATTAAGCGCTTGACAATGTTGTCAGCGCCTTTGACATCCTTCCACCACGTCCCCTTTCCGTAGATATCTGACCCATAGAAGTGAGCAATGAACGCCTTATCCCAAAGGCAGATTCGCCACTTCTCCAAGTAATCCGGCAACGAATCAACTTCCATGTCTCCATCAAGCCCACCCAATGCAGTAAGTATATCGGGTAACTCCTTGACCGCAACATCCTCTAGCCGTGAACAAATTCGAGGCCAAATCAGATTTCACAAAAATTGAAGCTATATGGCCTCTTTTCAGACCCCTTACAGGCACGCTCAAACATATGTGAGGACCCGAGTACTGAAACTAAGGTCCTGTCGGATCCGACATACCCCCCCCCCTTGCCTAAAATCACAAATCACGCCCCTTACAAGCCTCACCCTTCAAAGAATTCCCAAATATTAAAGATATATGGCCTCAAATCAGACCACTTATAACCCTGCCCCAATCTTAGAAAACAAAAAATAAAGCTATGTGGCCTCTTTTCAGACCCCTTACAATCATGCCATTTCAAAGAATTCCCAAATATTAAAGCTATGTGGCCTCTTTTCAGACCCCTCACAAGCATGCCATTTCAGAGAATTCTCCAATATTAAAGCTATATGGCCTCAAATCAGACCACTTACAAGCCTGACCTCATCTTAGAAATCCAAAAATAAAGCTATATGGTCTCTTTTCAGACCCCTTACAAGCATGGCAGAATCCAACAAATTACAAAATTTAAACATATGTGAGGTCCCGAGTTTTGAATCCAATGGCCTATCGGAACCGACATACCCCCCTTTGTCTCAAATGAGACCTAAATCAAGGCCAAGATAAGTAATGAAGAGTTGAAAGGTAAGTAAGGATAAGGAGGATAAACGTACCCCTGCCCAGAAAGCTGCTTTATTGAGCCAAGGTTTCAAGCTGTCCTCGCTTGCAGGACTTTTGGGAAACCGGATAGCTTCACGATTGAATCTTCCACTGTTCCACCACTTTAGCCAACGAACTTTATACTCTGGCTCCACAGCAGCCGTGGCAATGAGTTGCAATTTCTCCAATGTCATCTCAATCTTTTGAGAATGGTGGGCGCTATAATGCCTAGTAACCTGAAACAAATGACATCAAAATAGAAGGCGGAGTAAATTTGATAATTACTCATGCAATGAATGCGAGCAATACCGAAGGTATAATTTCGAAGGTGGTGACAAGGAAATTACCTCCTCCAGGAACTCTTTTCCAAGGGCCGGGTTTGCGATCGATTGTTGCTTGTTAAACTTATGCCCAAGTTCCTCAGTCGTCTTCTTTATCACAGCGTCCAATACTTCACTCAACCCCTTCCCTGACTGCTCCTCTGGAGGCACTTCCTCCTTGTAGATTTGGGCTGCCTCATCTACCGCATCGGCTATCTCTTGCTGAACATATATTCTCAATTGTTAGATCATGACTAAGAGTAATGAATGCGAAGTAGGAGGTTGAGGAATTTGGAGTGACTTACATTGAAAATGAAGGACACCATAAGATCCTGGGTCAGCGGGTACCAAGGGCACTTGGGGCCTCTGCTCTTGCACGCTTGGTATTGCTCCTCGGTCAATAATGGCTGGTAGTAGCTTAGATCATACGAACCGTATTTTTGAATGCGGTGTAGAGTGTGTACGAGGCTAGTTTTAACGTGCGCGGTCTGGTTAGCCCTGTTCCGGTTGAGACAAATGCCATTAGATGGAAATCAAAAAATGAAGGAAAAAACGATTTGAAAAAATATCATACTTACTTGTTGATGTCGTGCATTGCGTTAAGGACGTCCCCACGCCCACCCGTTGTGTCGAGGACGACACATTCTGGGCAACCATGCTTCTCGTACCATAGTGCATCGTCCTTGTGATTTGATTCGATACACTCTTTCCACGCAAGCAATCGGTGGTTACCATCGTACACGAAGAACATACATCCACTGAGGCTCATCAAGTCCTTATCCGCGCGCAAAAGAGACTCAAACTTATCATTTTCTGCATTCCATAGCTCTCCCCATTCACGCCTGTCTTTCGCAGAAATGAATCGATTCTCTCCAGACTCATTTGTAGTAGACACATACAAAGTGGCAGACCCAGCTCGGTATCCAAATTGAAATGCCGCCATGAGCTTTGTAACGTCGCTGCGGAGGGTTGGGCGAACCAATGGCATGTGAATCAACCTACAGAGGGGGATTCTCATAGAGGACTTTTCGACCGGTTGTATCCTCATGCCCAAAACAATTGAAAAACTATCTTTCTTTAAATTATGGCGAATCCGATACTCCATTGCACGAACACCCACATCCGACTCTTCAGGTGAGCCGCAAAGTGCCATCCCGGGTGTCTGCGGTTCGTTACGACCTGGTGTAAGCCCAATATTTTCAGCACATGACAAAGGAAACCCTTGATCCCTATGCTCCTCAACACGAAGGGATGAAACACTATATTCGTTAAATGGAGACTTTTTCATGATTCTGAGACTATTGAAGTATGTAAAGTCATAAACAAATGATACAAAGTACCCAAACCACAAACAAATTACATGGAAATAGATGAATTACAACCATAAAACAAACATTAATTACATGAGTCGTAGAGCACGAACAAAATCTCCAACAATAAAGACAATATTGATGCACCCAAACGTATACAATGCAAACCAAGATGGAAAATAAATATATTATATATATTGAATATCGAACACAAGGAGTAGTATTCAAGAAATAATACTAATTAAAAATTCAAACCATCAAATGTCTAGGTACTAGGAATATTAAAAATAATTTAGTGTTGATTATATGCGATAGCCTTTGCGGCCGCCTCCTTCTCTTTTGCTTTCCGTGCCTCGATGCCCCTAAAAATCTCATCTTTGCGGCTGTAACTTTTGTTCCGGACAGGGCCCATTGATCCAAGCGCATTCAAATAATTCCGTTGGGATACCGCACTATGGGAGGAGATGGAGCTTGGTGTATCGTATGTTGATGATTGCCTAACACTCCGGCGAAGCCCAAGGGAATGCTCAGATTTTGATGGCCCAACTATCATTGGAGAAGAGACCTAATATGAGGTTCGAAGGAACATACCACAACAAGACGTTTAGGATGCGAGTCCGTAAACTTGGGTCAACGCCAAAAAATTTAGGAGCCAATGAAAGTTTCATACACAATTCCAAATAAACTACTATAAGAATGCTTAGAAAACGGAATATGAGCAAGTGATAGCGTACCTTTGTTGCGGGTTCTGAGACAGGGGTCATAGTTTTGAACGGGCCAACACTGCCATTTGCCAACTCATACATTGATGAGGAATGTCTCCCACTCCGTCGAAGTGTGAGACAACGGTCGGACTCAGACCGGCACACGGTTGGGGGAGTTGATTTGGGTTCGGTTCCGACGATACGTAGCGGGGGGGCATCGACACACGGAGGCACATCGACAGGGAGCAGGTTTGTTGCACAAGGAACGGAATCGTCGGGGTCGCCGCATGGAAGGGGAGCCTCCAAGCATAGACGTCTATTGGGACCTTGACGTACATCGTCGTCAAACCCGGACGGCGAGGTCCCTCGACGGCGTTCGAGTGCCCGTTTATCTTTGCAAAGAGGAGAGGGCGAAGGAGCATATGTGAGGTTGACGACTCGTGCGGGCGGGCTGTCCATGACGCCGTTGTTGCCCTCGGCGTCCTTGGAATAATCAACAGCGGAGGCTGCGTCCACCGCCGAGAACTGGTAGAGTGAGGGCAATTGGAATTCGCTCAAACCACAAGATAGGGAGCCGGGAGAAGACGGGGACACATAGGGGCCGTTGGTGACAGGGGACACACTTTGGGGGTGCAACTATGAGAACACATACCCATGGAAAATAGCAAGCATTAGGTACTACAACAATGTCAAGGAACATATTGGCACACGACCACAAAGTGTAGATAATCTCAAATTAAATTATTGAAAGCCGCGAGCCGGCGGATGGCCATATATACATCTGAGTTGGGGGCAAGCGGCCCATTGCCAATAGGGTTAGTGAGGACAAAATCCGGGACGCTACCGGGGTGATGCACAAGCCTCCTAATGTAAGGACCTAGCTCATTAACTAGGAAGGTGTCATTTATACGGCCGGTCCATGAGTCGGGGTAGACGACGGTGCCAGGGGGGTTAAGGACACTCTTGGTTGGGCTATCGTCAACAAGGAGGGTGTTGTCCGAGGTCGGCCACCACCCGTGAGGGACCCCCTCCAACCGAGGAATGCCAACCCAAAGTCTAGATTTGAGGACTTTCAAGAACTGTTGGCCCCCGCCCCCTCCGAACTTGGGCACAGGCGCACCCCTCTCATCGAACATCTCATCACACGCCTCCTGCCCTAGTACTAGGCAAGGACTCGGGAGCCCGGCAAAAAGGAACTTAACAATGGGCTCCGTGTTGTCCAAAACCATGGAGCTCCATACGACGACATGAGCAAGGTCGAGCACCTCGCGGAGAAAGGCGCGCAAGCCGGGACGGGCTCGAACGGCCTTTCGATTAACGAGGGTGTCGAGTTCCCCGTCGTAGTCCATCTCTTCCGGACTTCGGAAGGGAGTCAAGGGGACCCTAGGGATGTGTTTGGTGTGACACTACACCCCATTGAGGTCAAATACTATGAATGGTTTACGACCGGGTTGACGTCTTCTTTCCGATGGGATGCGAGCTATCTCCGATGGACCCTGTGATTAACATTTAACTAGGACAATGTTACCATGAAAGAAAACTAAGAACAACTGGCAAAGCAAAATCCCAAGGATAAGCAAAGAAACAATAGAGAACGAAATTACATCGACAACGAAGTGCAAGTAATATAGTTACAAGTAATATAGACAACGACGTGCAAGTAATATAGTTCAAAAATAATAATTTATTTCAAGGTGTAATATACATTTTGTTTTCTCTATTCACAAACTAACTCCGCGCGTAATAAATGTAAGGCCATCCGTGCAGACCGGAATCTAAACTACAAAAATGTCGCGCCAATATGGGGTGAAGGTCGAAGGCACACTCGACATAAAGCAGGACCCATGAAGACATGCGGACGCGCGTCCGTAACCAGGGGAGGGGGAGGCAGGCAGGCCTCAAGCAAGGTTGGTTACCTCAGCATGTGGAGGCGAGGCGCCGCCATTGCCCTCCTCGTCGCGGCCCTGGTCGACTTGCGGACGCGCGTCCGTAAACTCGGGCAAGATCTCCACGTCGGTGTCCATATCTCTGGAGAGGGACTGGGACGCCTGGGTGCCGACGTCGTCCTGCCCAACTTGACTTCGGCTCTGCGCGCCTTCCGTCTGGAAAGGTTGTTGGGAAGGTGTCGGGCTCTCCTGCGATTCCTCCACACGTTCAGTGTGTATCGCAGTGTCATAGACCGACCTATCCAAATCCCTCTTGAGAACGGTGAAGCTGGTAGACTCATCCTCGGACACGGACCCCCGAAGCGGGATGGTGGAATGACCTGCAGAGTTACGGACGCGCGTCTGTAACTCGTCCACCTCACTCACAGCCGGAATCACCGTTGGGATCGACAACTGGGTGGAACCTACAGGCACCGTGTCTATGGCAGGGGCGGGAGGGTACTGAAATTGAACAGGCGGTGGAGGCACGACGAAAGGTGGCATATTTGACGTGCTGGGGGGAGGAGCGTACACCATTGGTGGTCTGGCGGTCATCTGCGCGAAAAAACCCATGAGTTGGGCGTGCATCTCTTGAGACTCTCTTCGTTGTCTTTCCAGTTCAAACTGGATTGCCTCCATTTTCATCGCGTGCTCCTGGTTGTTTTGAGAAATCCGCTGGGAGATTTCATCATTCATGCGTTTGGCCAGCTTCTCGTCTAGCTCTGCCACCATCATGGTCTCCTTCTTCACCGAGAGAGGCCCCTCCAGAACGCCTCGCACCATATCGTACATCTTGATCTCGTCTTCGTCCTCGTTGGATATGACGACAACGTCATTGATCCCAAACTCGACATAAGGGACCTTGTTCCGGCTCCTACGGTTCTCTCGGTAGACTTCGAGGCTTGGACGTGCCCTCATGTCAAGCACGTCAATGGGCGGGAGTGTTGGGGTTGAGGCGGGAGGTGTTTCTTCCTCACCCGATGAGGCCGAGCAATCTTCTGCTCGTGAAGGTCCGGCGATGCTGCCGGACTGGAAACGGCGAGCAGGCGATTGCCGCGCAGTTGAAGGCAAACCCACTCGTGACGTAGGGGTTCCAAAAGGTGTGTCCACAGCTTCACTCGTGTCCCGTTCGCCACTTCCACCAACACCCAAGAAGTACAGCCCTGTGAGTGGATCCCGCACTGCGTTGTCAGGGGGGGTTAGGGCGCGCAGCGTGTTTGAGGGACCTGCTTCAGTGTCGGAATCTGTGTCCATTGTAGCAGTCTCGCTACGGGATGCAAGGGGGTTTATGCTCTGGGCACCGAGCGTGGGGAGGATGTCCAAGATATCCATCTTGGACGCCTGCGCCCTGTGAACATCGGCTTCGTCGTAGTCAGAAGTCGCGACGAAGGAGTTCACGATGAGCCCGACCATCTGAAGGGAAACAAAGAAAATGTCAGATAGAAGACAAATATAAACTTGCGGACGCGCGTCCGTAAGTAAAACAAAACCAGTATAGAACATACGGACGCGCGTCCGCAAATTCACCACATATGCAACACGTACCCGTTGTGGCGAATTTACGGACGCGCGTCCGTATGTTATACAGTAAGTAGGGCGCAACTTACCAATGAGGCATACATGAATTTGGTGCCTCCAAAAACGTTGTACACGGTGTCCCCAGGTACTGTCAAGCGTTGCAGGATCTCCAAGTAGAAATCCATTCGCAATTCAACGGCCGGATATATAGTGTACATTGTCTCCTCTATCAAATCCTTTGGGTGGGGTGCAGACAATTCATATATCTTCTTGAAGGTTGCGTGCTTGACCGGAACCCTCCCTGTTGATGATTTCTTGCAAGTTAAAAAAATCAATTGCACCGCCCCCACTTGCTTGAACCCCCTCGCCTCCTGAACCACTGTTAGCCCTTCGGTTTTTGCCGGCACATACATGCTCACGAAAATGTCGTAGTCGGTGCTCAGAGTTTTGTTGTGGAGATCAATCACTTGAGCAGCTTTCTCGAGCTCCACAATCCACAGCCACACGTGAGGCTCACGAATGGCAGGAGAGCGATGTTTTTTGAAGGCGGAATAGAAGGGCTCGTAGAAAGGACTATCCGCCGTTCCAGATTTCCACGCTCCTGGAATCCCTCTAAAATCAAAAATGGCGAAAGGTGATCCCCTTGGATCCTCCCTCACTGTCGCTCTAGAGGCATGGTCGTCGTATGGGCTGAAACGCATGGTCTTTGGCTCGACCATGCAAAACCTAGCCGCCCCTTCAAATTTAACATTTTTCTTCCTATCAAGAAAGAAAACGTATATTATCTTCTCCCTGTCCTCTAAAGAGGCCTTCTTCTCATTCTTCCTTGCCCTACTAGCCAAGAAAGGGGTGGCCTCTTTCACCAATGCTTTCATAGAAGCACCGTTGATATGGTAGTCCACCTTGAAGGACCTCCAGTTCTCCCAAATTATCTCCCCATCCAAATTGACGAGCTGCCTCTCCGGTACGAGCTTGCTAAGCTCCCTTACCGCCAGCGTCTTGTGCTTCCTATACTCGCACCACTCTTTGATGTGGTAGGTCGATGGCTTCATATGCCTAGGACGTTTTAGGAAGATCTTCGGGTATGGCAATGTCCTCCTGGGTGTCTCCAGCAAAATGTGTTGAGCTGCCCTGTAAAGCTCCAACTCCGTCAGTCCTTGGAGGGGTCTGAAGAACTCCCGGAGGATGGGAGGCACCTTCACCTTGGCGTCGCTACTATATGTCACCTCCGTCTCCGGGTTGACAATGTTGCCGTGGTTGTGGGAGTCAAAAACCCGGCACCACATTTCCCATGTTTTGTCAGTTGATGTGATGAGCTTGAGCTCCCCTTTGAGCTCCATCACCGTCTTTGTTGCGCTGGACTTCATGTCGATGCTCGAGAACTTGGTGACTATGGCGTCACAGAAAGTCTACAGGACAAAAGAGAAGTGAAAGTAAGGGAAGGAATGCAAGCAATGTGCCACTTTACGGACGCACGTCCGTAAAGTGGATACGGCAATGAAGGAAGTCACATGAAAAATGAAGATGTTACGGACGCGCGTCCGTAACCAAGTGCAGAGCATACCTTCCATTGAGGATTCTTGACAGCAGCATTCTCCCTCTCCTTCTGCGGACGGTTTAGATGCACCCAAACAGACCTTGCCACCAATAGGTTGGCTGCCCACGACGCCTCGAATTGGCGGACTTTGTTCCCTTGATTCATGAAGCCAGATATATATGTGAGGGTATTCATGTTATCGCTGTACACAATGAAGGACTTCCAATAACGAAGATCCTTCTTGAGGGGGCTCTTCCAGGCGTCGGTCTTGAGCAAAATCTTTGCTGCAGCTACACTGTGTTGCCCATCAATAACATAGAAGTCCCCTTTACGAATCTCCTCCCAGTTCTCTTTTGTGACTGGCAGCTGCGGGTCCTTGGGTGTCACGCATATGGTTTGGCGGTCCCCCTTCGGGTTATTCATGATGTTGTTCATTTGCCAAGTCACGCCGTCTTTTTCTTCTGCCCTGACGTTCATGATACTCGGCGCACCATGACATTTGAAAATGTCGACTTCAAATGTGTAGAATCTTCCAAGAGGCCAGCAATCCTTGGTCCTGTCGTTAAATTCTTGAAATATCTTAGTCGACAATTCAGCGTCGGGGACCTGTCCTCTTTTGAGAAGAGGCGCCACAGAAATGGTAGAGCTCACCTCTGGGCCCTCTGTCACTCCGGAAGTGTCCATATGCGAGTGGGAACGCTTTGATTTCCTACTGCCCTTCGAAGTCTCGCTTTGAACTAGTACGCGAGACGTTCCAGAAACAGGTTTTGGGACGCGGGGGACCCGTTCTGACGTTGGAACCTTCTTCTTCTTTCCCTTACTCCCTTCTTCAATGGCTGCGTTTACCTTTGTGACATTGTTAAGAAGCCTCCCTAGCCTCTTTCCCGTCCAAGGCGCATTCAAGGCATAATCCGAGAACACGGTCGCTAAGCCAAAACATCCTGCTTCTGGACTACTTATTTCGCATTGATTTTTATTGAATGGATGGAGCAAGGAATGCAAAATAAACGTGACTCTGTCATCGTTGTTCTTTTCTAAATCTACCACAACAAAGTCACCCTGTGCTACAACGCATTCTATTTTCCAAGACGTCAGTTTTACCCAATTCTCCTCTGTATCTATGGGGACTTTTAGCTGGTAAGCGAAACGCATGACAAACAATCCATCGGCGTCTTTCTCGACAATAGTGGTCCAGTTGTCCACCACATCTTCCTTCGGCTCGTAGTGGTCGTTGGAGTTTATATCCTGGATGTCGGCAGGGTATGGTTTGGCGAGCAACTTACAGAACATCTGAATCGCATACCTATCCCCCATCTGCAAAACACGTGTGCTTACGTAGAAGCACAAAAACGGACGTGCGTTCGTAAGTTGAAGGAATAGCACAAACTAGAATGTAAATTCAGTGACGAAAATGAATAACTAGCTCAACCTATTGAAACGGGGTGATGAAAATATTGTCAGAGTTTTAATGATTGGCAGTGTGAATGTTACGGACGCACGTCCGTAACCCAATTCTTTGTCTTCAACCCCGTAAATGTACTGAAAATGTACACCTTTGGGGTTCAAGACCAAGAATTGGGCTACTATGCATCCGCAATATTGTTAGCGTTAATTAATTACGGACGCACGTCCGTAACACAATTCTTTGTCTTGAACCCCGTAAATGTACTGAAAATGTACACCTTTGGGGTTCAAGACCAAGAATTGGGCTACTATGCATCCGCAATATTGTTAGCGTTAATTAATTACGGACGCACGTCCGTAACCCAATTCTTTGTCTTGAACCCCGTAAATGTACTGAAAATGTACACCTTTGGGGTTCAAGACCAAGAATTGGGCTACTATGCATCCGCAATGTTGTTAGCGTTAATTAATTACGGACGCACGTCCATAACCCAATTCTTTGTCTTGAACCCCGTAAATGTACTGAAAATGGACACCTTTGGGGTTCAAGACCAAGAATTGGGCTACTATGCATCCGCAATATTGTTAGCGTTATTTAATTACGGACGCACGTCCGTAACCCAATTCGTTGTCTTGAACCCCGTAAGTGTACTGAAAATGCACACCTTTGGGGTTCAAGACCGCGAATTGGGCTACTATGCGTCCGCAATATTGTTTGAGTTAATTAATTACGGACGCACGTCCGTAACCCAATTCTTTGTCTTGAACCCCGTAAATGTACTGAAAATGTACACCTTTGGGGTTCAAGACCAAGAATTGGGCTACTATGCATCCGCAATGTTGTTAGCGTTAATTAATTACGGACGCACGTCCGTAACCCAATTCTTTGTCTTGAACCCCGTAAATGTACTGAAAATGGACACCTTTGGGGTTCAAGACCAAGAATTGGGCTACTATGCATCCGCAATATTGTTAGCGTTAATTAATTACGGACGCACGTCCGTAACCCAATTCGTTGTCTTGAACCCCGTAAGTGTACTGAAAATGCACACCTTTGGGGTTCAAGACCGCGAATTGGGCTACTATGCGTCCGCAATATTGTTTGAGTTGATTAATTACGGACGCACGTCCGTAACCCAATTCGTTGTCTTGAACCCCGTAAGTGTACTGAAAATGCACACCTTTGGGGTTCAAGACCGCGAATTGGGCTACTATGCGTCCGCAATATTGTTTGAGTTAAATGATTACGAACGCACGTCTGTAACCCAACACCCTGTATCAATTCCCGCAAGAATACGAACGCGCGTCCGTAACCTTCTGGTTATTGATAGAGGGTGTAGGGTTATAGTGCTTTCGCAATATGTATGCATATAAATGTGATTATTGATTTCTTTTGTGTTTATTTGTTTAGTATTCAGTTGATTTTGGAGTGTTCCAGGGGTTTCTTGCAGGTTACGGACGCACGTCCGTAACCTAGGACGTAGTATTATTTTCGGAGCCTTAAACCCTGACAAGGTTACGGACGCGCGTCCGTAAACCTGACCCTCAACATGACCTCAATTGACAACATGCCAAGGTTCTGGGCGCGCGTCCGTAACCTTGGCATGTTGTCACGTACCTTGGCATGTTGACACGTAAGGTCATGTTCATACAGAAGGTTACGGACGCGCGTCCGTAACCTTGGCAGGGTTTAAGGGGTTGTCAAGTTACGGACGCACGTCCGTAACCTGTGGTCTAACTGCTTCCGGAAATTGCGGGGGTGCAAGAACATACCTTTGCTGGTTTTTGGTGGAAACTCCTCTGTTGCACTAAACCTGTACACATTGCAATTGCAACATCGTCAGTCAATGACTATAGCATCTTTATGCAATTGCTATTACAGAATGCTATTCCAAAAAATGAAAAGTTGTTCAGAGAAACAAGTTCACTGCATACAATGACTACATGCAAAGCAGTACATGCAAACAAAGTTGCAAACACTACATGCAAGCACCACATGCAAACTCTAAATGCAAGCAAGGAAATGGAACTAGCAAAAAACAATAATACTAACCTGTTTTGAAAGCGCGTTCCTCACTCTCTTTACTGTAGCACCTGTGTCACAAAATGTAAACTCTCGTGTGAAAAATCGAACTCTATACTGAAAAAAGGCAAACTCTACTCTCTCTACTGCTCTCTCCAATATTCTATCTACTGCTCTCTCTAATATTATGTCTACTGCTCTCTCTATTGCTCTCACTACTGTACCACCTTTGTCGCAAAATGCCTCTGTTCTGAATAACCTAATTTAATACTGGAAAAAAAAATCTCTCTTCTGAGAAATGTCACTACTGATCTCCCTACTAATGTCACCACTACTCTCTCTCTAATGCGAAACAATGTAAGGACTTCAAAGTGGAGCACCGTAGCGATGCGGTGCAGTAAGGAGCTTGAGCAAAAGTAGAGCAAAACCTGAACTTACCAATGGCAAAAGCAAGAGGAAGAGGAAGAGCGTGAGCAAATGTAAGAGTAAGAGCAAGAGCAAGAGCAAGAGACAGAGTAAGAGCAAAGCGCAAGAGCAGCAGCAAGCGCAAGAGGAGCAGCAAGCGCAGCAGCAAGCGCAAGAGGAGCAGCAAGCGCAAGGGAGAGAGCACGCGCAACAGTAGGAAGGAGGGGGGAAAAAAGGAGGAGCGGAGAGAAATGAGAGAACAAGCGGGAGAGAGAAAGACAGCCCGTTTCGAATGGGCCTAGGGTTACGCACGATGCCGTTTCGTGTCTTGTCTAGCACGACACGTGGGAGTGCTGCATTGGTAGTTGGGGTGGGATGTGATGGGATGGGAAGGGAGAGGGATTATATGGGTAGGGTTAGGGCCACTTCACACATGAGCCAAGAGCCGTGACCTTGTAATGGTGAGGACCCATGACTCTCATCCACAGGCCGTACCATAGGTGTTGGGAAAGCCGTTTTAGGTAGTCACGGGCCCTCAAGCATAGTGTGAAGTGAGAATGGACCATGTTGTGGGACCATTGCATATTTTGTTGGCGGAAAAAGAGGGGAGGATTTGGTTTAATATAATATGTCTCCAAAAATTTTCAATTTAAGAGAATTACTTGGTGGTGTTGGCTGTCCTGGAATGTGTCTTGGAATGTATTCTGGAATCTGCCCTGAAATCTGTCCTGAAATTTGTCCTGTTGGAAAAAATATTAAAAAAGTCATGGTCTCCCGGAATTTTCTTCAGACCCACCTCTTGGAGGTGGGCCAGACGCATATTTCGGTAGACCATGCTCCCTTATCCACAACCTGCCATGTAGGACTCCATTGGGACTTTTCATCCACGAACTTTTCTTTGGGCCTTTAGGCCTTCACCTCCTAGTGTGAAGTGAACTTGGATGGTCTCCGTCTTTTCGACCAATGAGAGCTCTTACATCGCCCAGGTCAGGGCCTTCGGCCTTGTGTGTGAAGTGGCCCTTAGGGTTGGGATTTAACATTTAAGTAGTCTCAATTTAGTATTAAATAAAATTATGGAACATATGACTAATTTTCCTCTAGCTCTTAGCTAATATGCTTGTAAAATCTCAAACAACCTCTATTGAACATGAGCACAAAATAATAGAAAACATTGTTCACAACCCTAATTAGCACACCAAGACGGCTCAATGTAAACCCTCAAGGCTAACATTTAGAGGTCTTTAGGAATATGGATCTTTGTTAATGGTTTCCACCAAAATCAATATGACATATCAAAATCATATGACACATCAAATTCCAATATGAGATATCAAAGTCAGTGTTTGATCTTTGATATGATTGGCTAAAAATACATGTTGCATAGTTTTCGGGGAAAACCTAAAAATATTCATGTCGCTAATATTGTTACTTCCCAAAATAATTAACCCCTACCCAAACAAAACATGAAGCATGGTTCCAACCACTGCATGGTCCATATCTTAGACTCATTAATATACACGGGCAGGTCACTCTATATGATTTTTGTGCAGCACGTACGGCGGAGAGGTATTTGTTTAGGGGCTATTTACCTCCAAGAACACTATATTCGTTAAATTGAGACTTTTTGGGCATTTTGAGACATTAACATAAATAAGAACAAGGATAAATGGAACACATATTGGAGAAAGTTGTAAGATTGGAACACTTTGAAGCGGGTGTTCATACCAAGAAGCCCATTAATAACTCATATTTGTGATGGTTTAGGGTGGGCAATCTAAACCTGAGACCATATTGAACAGGTAATCTCAAAACATTCATATTATTGCACACAAAATATGAGAGCTTGTATGAATATGGTTTAGGTAGGGCAATCCAAACCGTAGACCATATTGAAGGGGTGATCCCATAACACTTATATTATTGCAAGTACCATATACAATGTATGGCATGAGAAACTGAATAGCATACTAATGGCACAAATCCATTGGATAGTGCGGCCTAAAATCATCCCGCCTACATGCAATGTCTACGCCCTACAATGGCCTATCTAGGCTGGGAGACCGCATCTTTTTCTTTTGCCGCCGCTTGTTTAGCTCGCATCGCCTCAACATTTCTGAGAATCTCTGGCCCTCGACTATAGCCGAGTTTTGGATGTGGGCCCACCATAACACATTTTGGATTGTGTCGACCGCCCGAATTATAAGACGAGGAATTCGAATACGACGACGTAGACTGTCCGGCATATCGGCGCATGGCGTAGTGACGCTCCAGCTCAATGGACGCATTGGCCCGCGGAGGTTTGGGGCTGGACGCAACCTGGAAGTGATCAAAGAAAACCAAAAAAAACACGGGTTAGTTTGAGGAGAAAGACCCAAACCCATATATATATTGCACGCCCCACTTAAGGGAGAGGGATTGTAATGTATTGTGGGCGATCACCTTGGCAGTAGGGGCGCTCGCGTCCGAGTTGGATAGGACGGGGAAAGCGTCGCGCAAAGGGACATGCAGGGGTCCACTCTTTGCAGGCCGAGCGCCCATCGCCAGTCGTCGTCGGGGTGCAACGGCGCCGCCGGGGCGAGAGGGGGACGTCCGGACGCAGCCGCGCTTTGTGCCCTTGAGTGGCGACGGAGACGGAGACTGCCGGAACATTTGCTTGGGCGGGGGGCTATCGACGACGCCGGCGTCAATAGGCTCCTTGGAGTAGTCAATGGTTGAAGCGGCGTCATAAACGGTCTCATAGAAGAAGCTCCCCAAGTTTGAGTCACTGACGATGTCAATGGAGGGCTCCAAACGCTGGCGCCAAAATGGAAACAAAACAAAACAGAACCCAAAGGGAAGAGGGAGAGATAGAGCATGTGAAAATCAAGATACATATGAAGAATATATTACACAAAGTGGGGGCGCCCCCACACACAAACACACAAACACACAAACACACACACACACACACACACACGTACTCTCTCAAATGAGCTTGTTAAATTTCGCGTGGGAGAACAACTCTCTGTACAAATGGTCTCGTGGATCCAAGTATCTCTCGCCTATGGGATTACTCCTAACAAACTGGTTTACGGGCAGCCCGCTACCGCAGAGCGTCTGCAAGTACTTAACAAGGTCTAACAAAAATCGGTCCCGGACCTTCTCGATCGTCCACGTAGGGCAAACAATGAAGTTGGCCGTCGGGTTCAATAAGTTCTTGGAAGCGCTGTCGTCCACCATGAGCGTGTTCTCGCGGGTGGGACGGACGTCGTAGGGGACGCCTATCAAGGACGGTCGCTGGTCCCAAAAAATCGGCTTCAAGACCTTGAGATATTGGGGGGACGCGGGGTTGTTTGGTTTTTTGACGACTTTGCCGTCCGGTGTGTACAATATTCTACACGCTTCCTGTGCTAGGACCAAGCAGGGGGGCTCGAAGCCCTTGAAGATGAACTCCACGACCGCATTGGTGTTCTCGGCCGTCATGGAGCTCCACATGACCACCCACCATTTGTTTTGGGCGATCTGCAGGAAGCGCCGAAGCCACGGGCGGAGGTGCACCAGCTTGGTCTTAATGTGCGTGGGCGGCCCGTCGTAGTTCGCGTCCTCGGGCTTGCAAAAGGGCACCGTGGGGACCCTGGGACAATGGACGCACTGGACGAGGACCCCGTTAAGGTCTAACACCAGGAATCGTTCCTTCCGCAGCGCGCGCAGGGCGGGCAGAACCGGGGGTGCCGCCGCGCTGCCCTCTCCGCTCCTGGGAGAAGAGCGTTGGGGAGCCGCTACGCTATGCTCCGAGCCCTGCGGGGACGATCGAGAGAAAACGGGGGCGACTTATGTCATGCTATGTCCAAACGAAGAATTAAGGAAATTTATTTGCACTCGGTGCATACACAAAACCATTTGATTCATTGGCCCGGGGGGGGGGGAACAAGGGATACGAAAGAGGCAAGAGCATACAGTATACATTCAAACCGAAGATACAAATATATGGGAGTAAACAATGGTGATTTTATATTATACAATGCTCCATGTACATTTTGATATTGGGGGAGAGCCGCGTTGAACGATGCGTTCAAACTAGCCTAAGTCTACATCTAACAAAATTTGAATGACGAGCCGCCGTGATGAGGACTTCGTCGCAAGCCGGGGTGGGGGGGGCCCGAAACGGATGGTCGGGGGGGTGACGAAAGGGGGGGCGAGTGCGGGGATGGGGTGGGGCGAAGAAGGGGGGGGGACGGGTGGGTCGGTTCTTCCTAGCTAGGGGACACGACCAAGGCAAGAAGACAAACACCCAGGGAGTTTGGGTCGAGCGACCCAAACTGAGTGGGGTCAGTGCATTACCTCGCCTTGGTCGTGCCTTGACGCCGTTGACGCCGCCAACGCGTGCGCTTCCCCAATTGCGTCACCAACGCCTGGTCCGGCGACGTCAGCAGCAACCTGCTCCTGCAAAGGCTGACTGTCAGGCCTTTGTCCCAACCCAACCTCCGCATGCGCATCATGCATTGGTTCATCGACTGGGTTAGGAGTAGAGGTATCACCAGGCCCTTGCGGGCCTTCAACATCTAGCATGGGCTCGTCCACCGGGGCCGTCGCTGAGACGGGGTTTGGGTTGGCCGACCCAAACCCTCCTGCTTCGAGCGGGTCTCTGGCTGGCGGTGCAAGGGCGGCAGTGTTTGGGTCGGACGACCCAAACATGTGGGGGTCGTCCTGTTGGTGGTGTGGGGGCACGAGGATGGGAGGCCGAAGCGGGGGGGGCCCCAAGGGACTTGAAGCTCCGGGGACGCGCCAAAGGCTGGGGTCGTCCACCTGCTGGACGGGCGCGTACGGGCGGGCTTGCGGCTGCAGCATAGGGCCGAAGGTGAAGGACTGCTGCGGTGCGGGCGGCGGGTTGATATTCTGGGGAGGGAAGCCGGCGGGCAAGTGCGGAAATGCACTCGGGGGAGCCATCACCAACCCCTGCGCCAACATGCCCTGAATCACTTGCGTGATCAGGTCCGCGCTGGACGGAGGTTGGGCCATCGCCCTTTGCCGCTCCTGCTCCAAGAGGAGAGCCCTCAACTCCGCGACTTCGTTGCGGACCGAGGGTTCCTCGGCGGCAGCCTTCTCCAGCCGGACGCGCTGCTCCTCGTCCCTCCGCATCTTTTCATTAGACTCGTCCACAGTGAGGACTTCGGGTTTCACCCTCACCATGCCGGCAAACGCCGTGGAGGAGGGGGGATCCGACCTGAGCCGTTTGGCGAGCTCCATGTCGTCCTCGTCCTCGCTGCTAATGGCGATGGTCTCTTCCACCGCGTAGTCGCCGTAGAGCTTCTTCCCCTTCAGCCTCCTCCTCTCCCTGAACGCGGCGGTCGCGTCCCTAGAGTACATGTCCCTCGCGTCGTCCACAGTGAGGACGGGCACCAGCTTACTTTGCGGAGTTGCCACCCGCATAGCCTTCTTTCGTTGGGGGGCTTCAGATTCCTGCGTGAACCCCGTTGCCCCTTCCTCCACCTCGCCCTCCGCCTTGGGGTCCTCTTCTTCCTCTTCTTCGTCCTCTCCCGCTTCATCACCTGGGCCCCGTGACGAGGTGCCAGGATGCAATTCCACCAGGGGTTCGGGAATTGCGACGGGGGCCTGAGTAACGAACTCCTCCGGGTTGGTCCGCCTCGCCCTATCCAAAGGGCCCCCTTCAACAATCTCCTCGGCGTAGCTTCCGGGGATCCAATCGAGGATGTCCATTTTTCTCGCCAACGCTTTCTGCGTTCTGTAGAAAAGAACATCGGCGTCATCTATGTACGAATAGATGGTCAACCCCAACATCTGCACATTCCCAGATCACTTGCATTAGATTTACACCAAATCTAAAGAAAATGAAAACAAAAACATCGGCATCCATCTCACAAAAACACTGCATAGTTTGGGTCGAGCGACCCAAACTACACACTGACTAGTCTGGATGGAGCAACCCAACCTACACAATGCCTAGTTTGGGTCGCTCGACCCAAAGTTGGCTTTGTGTAGATAGCGTTGCTCCCCTCAGGGCAGGCAGTGTGTAGTCCGGGTTGCTCGACCCAGAGTACACAAATCAACCCAGACTAGACACTGCCTGGTCTGGATGGAGCAACCCAACCTACACAATGCCTAGTTTGGATCGCTCGACCCAAAGTAGGCTTTGTGTAGGTTGGGTTGCTCCACTCACACCAGGCAGTGTCTAGTCTGGGGGTCGGTCGACCCAGACTACACACTCACTAGTCTGGATGGAGCAACCGAACCTACACGAAGCCAAGTTTGGGTCGCTCGACCCAAAGTAGGTTTTGTGTAGATTGCGTTGCTCCACTCAGACCAGTCAGTGTGTAGTCTGGGTTGCTCGACCCAGAGTACACAAAGCAACCCAGACTACACACTGCCTGGTCTGGATGGAGCAACCCAACTTACACAATGCCTAGTTTGGATCGCTCGACCCAAAGTAGGCTTTGTGTAGGTTGGGTTGCTCCACTCACACCAGGCAGTGTCTAGTCTGGGGGTCGGTCGACCCAGACTACACACTCACTAGTCTGGATGGAGCAACCGAACCTACACGAAGCCAAGTTTGGGTCGAGCGACCCAAAGTAGGCTTTGTGTAGGTTGCGTTGCTCCACTCAGACCAGCCAGTGTGGAGTCTGGGTCGACCGACCCAGACTACACAAAGCAACCCAGACTACACACTGCCTGCTCAGAGTGGAGCAACCCAACCTATACAATGCCTGGTTTGGGTCGCTCGACCCAAACTTGGCTTTGTGTAGATTAGGTTGCTCCACTCTGAGCAGGTAGTGTGTAGTTTGGGTCGCTCGACCCAAACTGTCGACAATTTATTTAGAGCTACTTACCATAGCAGAAAAAATTGGTTTGGAGCCCCCGAAGACGTTGAAGATGCAGTCCCCTCTCTTCGTGAGGGTCCTCATCAGCCGCAGGTAGAACTCCATCCGCAGCTCATCCGCGGGGTAGTTGGCGTACTTCGCCTCGTCGTACAAGCTCCTGCTGGTACCCAACCCTTCTGGGACTTGGAAAAGTTTTTCCATCCGGCCTATGGGATGGTTTGGCACCTTCAGCAGCTCAGCTTTGTACACGAAGTACAAGCACAGCACGTTGACGACCTTCGTCTTCTTGTCTTTCAAAGTGTTGTACGCCCCCTCCGCCGGTGCAGCAACGTAGTGCGATTTCGAGACGGCGTACTCTGGCTGCAATTTCCGCACGATCCCGTACACCTGCTCCGCCCTCCTGTCCTCGATAATCCACAACCAGATGTCGACCTCCCGAAATTTGGGGCTGTTGTAGTCCACGAACTTTGACAGGAATGGCTCGTAAAACGGGGTGCTCATTGTCCCCTCGAATGAGCTTCCAGGGATGTTCCTGAAGTCTATCATTCCGAAGGGGAAGCGGTCCCCGGCTTTCGTCCTGATGGCCTTCCTGGCATCAGACCCCGGCCAGCCTTGGATCTTTAGAGGGTCGAGGGTGACCAAGTTGAAATGCGCGTCGCCCTCGAAACTGACGATCTGCTTCTCCTTTACGAAGTTGGAGAAGGCACGCGCGGAGTGCTCGGGAAGCGCCCGGTTCTTCCCCCCCTTCACGAGCTTCGACCTGAGGAAGTCGTCTCCCGCCTCCCTCATGAGTGCCGCCATGGACGCACTGGTGAACTTATACTCGGCTTTGAATGCCCTCCAGTGCGCCTCGTGAACCTCTCCATCCACGATGAGCTTCTTCTCAGGAACTAGCTTGTGCAGCTCCTGGACGATGGTCGTTTTCTTCTTCCTGTTCTCCGTCCATTCCTTCATGGTGTAGCATGAAGGGACGAAGCATTTGGGCTTGCTGAAGACGATCTTCGGGTGGACCCAACATCTCTTCACCGTCGGCTGCATGTGCAGGATGTGGGATGCCGCCTTCCCCATCTCTGCCTCCGACAGCCCTTGAAGAGTTCTGAAGAACTCCCTCACGAGAGGCTTCATCTGCTTGAAGCGCGATGCCTGGTTGAAGAGCATGCCAGTGTCGGGGTCGATTAGCTCACCCGCCTCATGTTTTTCAAATACACTCCTCCATTTCATCCAAACGAAATCGGAAGCTGTGATTAAATAAATCTCCCCTCTTAGATCGTTGTATTTCTTCTGCTTTTGACTAGCATTGTCAATTGAGGAGAATTTATTTATCATCTGGTATTTGAAATCCTGCATTTCCCCAAAACAAACCATTTGAATGCGTGTTAGATATGTACATGTGATTTCCAAGACATATCATGAACAATAACTGCAACAAGAGTTTGGGTCGATCGACCCAAACTAAAAAACGAGGCTGCAAACAAGAGTTTGGGTCGATCGACCCAAACAATACTCACCTCCCACTTTGGATTCTTGTCCTTGGCGTTCTCCCTCTCTTTGGGAGGCCTGCCATAGAACTCCCACACCTCCCGTGAGGCCATGATATTCCTTATCCAGGAAGCTTGGTAGGCCCTCTTCTTGTTCCCCATGTTGAAGTATCGGGAGATGTCGCTGAGCCTGGTCTCGTCGTCGGACCACACCACCAATGCCTTCCAGACCTTCAGCTTTTCCTTCTGATGGTTGGGATCATCCCACTCGGTCATCAGTTGGATTTTCTTTTATGCCTCCACACTGTGCTGGCCGTCTATCAGCCAAAAATCGCCTTTCTGAATTGTAGGCCACATTTCAGGGGTAGGCATTTTCTTCTGTCCCTAGGGCATGACTACAATTGTTTGCCTGTCGTCTTTGAATTGTTCGCTGACGATCTGCGCGATTATCCAGTCGACGTAGGCGTCTTCTTTTGCCCGGACGCACTTTTCTGGTGGCGCTAGATGGCACTGGCTGATGTTGACATCGAACTTGAAATCTCTACCCATGAAGAAACAGTGGGAGCACTTGGACGTGAAATTGTTCACGATTTTCTGTATCTCCCCCGCATCCACCTCTTGTCCGGGCTTTGGCATGCGCAGCTCAGGTGAAACTGGCTCCTCGGTCATCACAGATGACTCTCTCGCCCTTTTCGATGGTGTTGTTTGGCGGCTGGCAGAAGGCGTAGGCGTCTCGCTATCCGCCGGTGTCTCTGAGGGAGTCGTCCGTCTTGAGTCAGACGGTACTGGTCGCGGCTTCCTCACCGTTTGAGGCCTTGACGACCCTGCACCCTCCTCAGTTGTTGCTTTCCGCCTCGCAGGTTGCTGACTTTTTGTTTTTCTCTGCATGGCCTTGTTCAGCACGGTGATTGCATGTTTTAATTTTGTAAACCGGCTAGAGACCTTGGTGTTCGATATACTGCTATCGATAAATATCGACTCCGGTTTGATGACGTCTGGCTCAACACAAGACTCCTTTACGTAGATTGCGTCGAACGGCTCGGAGAACTGGTGCATGAACATATGGACATTCTGCACCGCGGAGTTCTCTAGGATGACGTCCACGTAGTCACCAAGCGACTGAACCGATGCCACCTCCCACCCCGTGACTGTGGCCCATGTATGGTTCTCCATGGTGCCAACTTTCAATACAAATATCATTTTGTATTGCGAGGCTTTGACCACTTGAATTGACCAAGCGAGGATAAGATTGTCCTTTGGAACATAGGAGTCATCCTGCGGTGTTTCGTTCTCCTGCCATAACATGTCTGGCGCAAGCATGAACCACCTTTCACCGGGTCTTTTCTTTGGGGCCATCTGTAAGGAAAGAATAAACCATGTTAGTTTCGGTCGTTCGACCCAAACTTCTTCAAGCTTAATGGATAGTTTAAACTTCTTCAAGCTTAATGTTAGTTTCGGTCGTTCGACCCAAACTTCTTTCAATTGTTTTAAGGGAAATTTAATGGATTGGCGCATATATTTTGGTGGATTGTGCACTGTTATATATGTGAACATCATTTGTATGGTGATATGTTATTTTGTTAATTTTTGGGTGGATATTCATTTTATATTGTGTTTAACATCATGGATTTATTGATAAAATAATAATTTAGAGGTTGGGTTTGGGTCGACCGACCCAAACATGATGATGTGTTTGGGCCGAGCGTACCAAATATGAATATTGGTTTAGGTCGAGCGACCCAAACATGATGATGTGTTTGGCCGAGCGTACCAAATAGGAGGCTGGGTTAAGGTCGACCGACCCAAACATCAGGCTGGGTTTGGGTCGAGCGACCCAATCATCATGACGGGTTTGGGTCGAGCGACCCAAACATTAGGCTGGGTTTGGGTCGAGCGACCCAAACATCATGCCGTGTTTGGGTCGAGCGACCCAAACATGAGGATGTTTTTGGGCCGAGCGTTCCAAATAGGAGGCTGGGTTTAGGTCGACCGACCCAAACAGCATGACGTGTTTGGGTCGTCTCCCCAAACTGTTCTATTTAATATATATTTTAAAGGTTGGCACAGAGCATATACAATGCTTATGCGTTGTGTATGCTACAGCACCATGAATTAATTAATACATGTTGGGTATAACAAAAGATATTACCTTTTAAAGCTGTTGTTGCAAAAACTGTGGAGTAGAGCTGGTGTTCTTCGTCCAGTAACACACAAACAGCTGAATGTGATTCGGACACACGCTAAACTCCCAAACAACTACTAAAGCTTTCAAATAATTCTTACTTCTCTCAAATAAAGCTTGAATCTCTCATACAACTCCTCAGGCTTTCAACGCACTTTTGAATCTCTCAAAACAACAACTGAATCTCTCAAAACAACAGCTGAATCTCTCAAAACAACAGCTGAATCTCTCAAAACAACAGTTTAATCTCTCTAAACAACAGCTAAATCTTTCAAACAACAACTGAATCACTCCAACAAGAACTGAAGCTCTCAAATCACTTCTATATGTCTCAAACACCTCCTGATTATCTTATAGAACTCCTGAATCTCACAAACACTCCAAATACAATACAAACTCCAAAAGAAAAATAATCTACAAACACATGACTTCGCAAGCACTCGCTAAAGCTCCCACACAATGCTCGAAAACCCTTCAACAATCTTCGACTAACTTCCTCCGTAGGTTTCTGATCTATTGGAAACACCTCCTAGCTTCTAAGATTAAGAGCAAGAGAAGGGAGGGAAGGAGAAGAAACACTAGGCGGGAGAGAGAGAAGGAATCAAATGCCGCCCTGAATAGCCACGGCGCTTCGCGAAAGCGGCGCTTCGTGAAAGCGGCGCTTCGTGAAAGCGGCGCTTCAGGAGAGGCGGCGCTTCCAAGAGACACGCGGAGCGAATGCTTGGCGCGGAGAGAGAGAGAAAGGAGGAGAAACTGTGGCGGCTGGGGTTTTGTTTGCCTCGGGAATTGGGTGCCCACAAGATTAGGGCACCAACGGAAATAGGGTTACGGGGAACCCTAAATCCTAAACCCTAACTCTAACCCCTTAGCGGGCATTAGCTATTTGAAGACACTTTGGAGTACCCTTAGGTGCTACATCAAATGCGGTATTCTACAAGACTAACCATTTATACAACTAATGCATTTTTACAACGTAACTTTATGCTAAAACTAATACTTAACCCCTACTTACATGACACCATGCCCTAAATTTTCCAAACAAGTTGAAGTCATTTGTTTCTCTTTTGTTTGAGCACGTTAGAAAAATAATACAATTGCGTGACATTTAACGATGTAATCATTGACTTTTAGACTTTACCAATGATGCCAACAACTCACACATTATTCAATGAATAAGAAATATAACCCCCACCCCCCAACATGAAATTCGGAAATTTAGAATACTTCAGTGTGGAGCCTAAATGAATGCCTTCCCCAAGTGCATTTTGTAAGGATTTTGAATTGCATGATCCTTAGTTCAAAATGCTAACATGCTCAAGTTTTTTGTAAATCCCTTATATATTCACTTTGATGAATCACATAGTCGCCAATAAACCATTGATGATCATATATTTACTTGGAATGTGATATAAAAGTAAATCGGTCTTGTATTTATTGGTCTTGTATTTATTCAATTGCCATTTCATGTTGTGGATGTTATTAGGGTCCAACTTTGGATGTTTTGCTCACTTTGACGAATCACATAGTCGCCAATAAACCATGGTTCATGATATATTTAATATATGGAATGTGAAATAAAAGTAAATCGGAGAAGCACAACATCAAATGAAGCCATTCACGCAATCATGTTCTTATTCAATGTCCCCTCCACGTATATTACATAATGGCGCAAGATATAATGGATGTTGTTTGTACATGGAGGCATCAGTGATCAACTACGATATTTGGTGTTAAGGGTTTAGGGTTTAGGGGATACGGGGTTAGGGTTATAACATATTAATCTATCCAATATTAACGGGTAACATTGTGCATTTTGGTGAGAAGAGTCCAGACCTTGGATAGTTGGCCAACTTGTATCACCATCATGCTAAATAGGTCGGGCCCCTATTTGTCACTTAGCTTTAGCTAGCTAGGTTCACCGAACCTAGGATTCCTACTTAGCTTTAGCTAGCTAAATTTTTCGGAACTCTCATTTTCACTTAGCTTCAACTAGCTAGAAAGTTGTGTGACATGCATATTCATTCTAAACCAAAGAGAAATCCATTCACACAAAACCAAACAATATATAGTTGGTTGTATTGCTCGTGGTTGCCTCTCTATTTTCATGTTGGTGCACAAGGAAACTTGAATTTTTAAAATCCACACGTATACATTGGCTTCCTCACTTTCAACTGGCATTGGTGCTACATTGCTCATTATATATATACAAGTGAGCCCAACCATGAGCTTGACTAACCTACCTAGAAGATTGTTCCTAATTATAAACTTGACTAACTAATCTAGAAGATTGTTCCTAATGAAATGCCCACTTAGGGTGAGCGGCTAACACTAATGATCTTACTAGATTCCTATGTGACTATTGACTATTAGGAACAGTGAAGACCGTGCCATGTGTATTGAGATTTCTACACAAACATCTCAATGTAAAAATTGAGAGTTTCCAAAAGAATTAGCTTGGAAATGGCCTACAGAAAATTGATTGCAGATACCATAATCGAAACCTAAACTGTAGCCATGGGACAACTAACTAAGTGGGTGTCAATTTGGACAACAAGGTTTTTGCTATATGGGATCCCCCCTAATATTAAAAAAATAATGTATGTTTTACATTCCAACTAGCTATTAGCTAGCTTTAGCTAGCTACCTTTCCTCGCCCAGATTATGGCACTTAGTTTTAGCTAGCTATTCTTTTGAGGCACCAAATTCCTACGTAGCTTTAGCTAGTTGGAGCTTTTAGCTAACTAAATAGCTGGCCACTTAGTTAGTTGTCCAAGGTTTGGAAGAGTCTTATAGGAAGGTTATGGTAAAGACAATCTTGATTATGTTAATATGTTATTTGGGACGTTTAAACGTGATACACTGATAGTTCTTGTATTTATTCAAATGCCATTTCATGTTGTGGATGTTATTAGGGTCCAACTTTGGATGTTTTGCTCACTTTGATGAATCACATAGTTGCCAATAAACCATGGTTTATGATATATGTAATATATGGAATGTGATATAAAAGTAAATCGGAGAAGCACAACATCAAATGAAGCCATTCACGCAATCATGTTCTTATTCAATGTCCCCTCCACGTATATTACATAATGGCGCAAGATATAATAGATGTTGTTTGTATATGAAGAAGAGTCTAATAGGAAGGTTAGAGTAAATACAATCTTGATCGTGTTAATATGTTATTTGGGACGTTTAAACATGATATACTAATTGGTCTTGTGTTTATTCAATACACATTTCATGTTGTGGATGTTATAAGGGTTTAGGGTCCAACTTTGGATGTTTTGCTCACACACATTAGTAAACTTGAAGTGAACTTGAGGATATTAGATTCAAATATCATTGAAAGATTGAACTAAAAAGCGACATTGGTGGTTAGTATCCCCTTAACGACGTCCACATACGTTCGTCATTGCCACACTTGCATGCGAGAGAATAGAGCAATGTTGTATGCAATCATTATATAATTCCTCATGCGAGGATCTTAATAACTACTTTAACTATTGTATTTAGTGACTCTTACCATAAGGCGTTACACAATGTTTAGACTTCTTTTGTCTACATATTGGTTAAAATATACCGTAATGTTTGAGATCAAGTAGATTAGTATCATGATTTAATATGTATATGATGCATTAGAGTGACATTCTAGAAGTCTTTAATATAAATCACTTATCCCAAACCTTTTCTCCTCATGACACTTGGAAAAATACATGTGGCCGCCACCCTTCCTTCCAATGGTGCATGTCATATCCACACAAAACAATATGAAACGGATTAAATATCCACATTACTTTCAATAGACATTCTCAACACACACAAAGTCAGATGACAGTTGGGGTATCCAAGAGCTAGGTTAGATTCGCATTTTTTTATAATTAACAAAAGGCGGGGAATTCTGTTAGGAGGTTTGAAAATAACCTCTGCAGGAGAACTAGGCGGGAAAGGCATCCAATGAGGAAGTTGGGGAAGCGGAGGTGGATAGTATAAAGGGGCGCACCCCCCAAAAGTCGGTTCTTTTTGCTCTTCTCCCACTCCTGAAATCGTAGGGAGAACTCTCAGTCGGAGCTGTACTTCAAGGTTCGTGCACGCTGCCGTTCACGAGCAGCTATCCACAGCATGCAACCCCACTGTGAACTTCGGAATGAGCTCAAATTCATCCCACCTCGCAATTTCCGCCGCATTATACGCCGGATTCTGCGGTGGGTTTGGGTCGGTCGACCCAAACCCCTACACTAGTGTTGGCGGTTTTTAGTATGACCCTTCTAAAGTTTGGGTCGGTCGACCCAAACACCTGCCCTAGTGTGGGCGGTTTTTAGTTTGACCCTGATAGACCCAAACCCATTTAACCAGTGTGGGCAGGGTTCTGGATGACCATGATCCCATCCCGCCAAAAGGTTTGAGTCGGTCGACTCAAACCCATCCCCACATTGCGGATGGGCTCTGGATGCCCATGAACACATCCCCCCAAAAGGTTTGGGTCGCTCGACTCAAACCCATCCCCACATTGTGGATGGGCTCTGGATGACCATGAACCCGTCCCGCCAAAAGGTTTGGGTCGCTCGACCCAAACCCATCCCCACAGTGTGGGTGCTCTCTGTGATGAGCCTACACCCATCCTGCGCCAACAAGGTTTGGGTCGCTCGACCCAAACCCATCCCCACATTGTGGATGGGCTCTGGATGACCATCAACCCATCCCCCCAAAAGGTTTGGGTCGCTCGACCCAAGCCCATCCCCACAGTGTGGGTGCTCTCTGTGATGAGCCTACACCCATCCTGCGCCAACAAGGTTTGGGTCGCTCGACCCAAACCCATCCCCACATTGTGAATGGGCTCTGGATGACCATGAACCCATCCCCCCAAAAGGTTTGGGTCGCTCGACCCAAGCCCATCCCCACATTGTGGATGGGCTCTGGAAGACCATGAACCCATCCTGCGCCAACAAGGTTTGGGTCGCTCGACCCAAACCCATCCCCACATTGTGAATGGGCTCTGGATGACCATGAACCCATCCCCCCAAAAGGTTTGGGTCGCTCGACCCAAGCCCATCCCCACATTGTGGATGGGCTCTGGAAGACCATGAACCCATCCTGCCACAAGGTTTGGGCCGCTCGACCCAAAGCCATCCCCACAGTGTGGATGGGCTCTGGATGACAGTGTGTCCGCTGGACAACCCAAACCTTTGCAAACCCAATGGCATAGCTGTCATATGAACATGTATGAGCACTGAGTATTTGCAATTTTGATTATATAAGCTGGTTTTTGTATTCTTCGTTTGGAATCTACAATTTTTGTGATTTTTTTGACAAGGTGGTATGTTCATGTGTGTAGGCACAATGGATGGGTTTAGTGAAAGAGGGGATTGGTCATCTGAAGACATGGCCACTTGGCCATCTGCATTTGAGGATGAGCTAGACATTGTCGGGGAGGCTACTATGGATGACAGTCCAGATGAAGATCATTTGGATTTACCTTCGCCTTCCCTACCGCACTGTCCCATTGTTGAATGTTCGGGACTTTCAAGGGCCTCGTGGCTGAATTTGGAGGTGGTACTCGTTAATGATAGTGGAGTTGCTGTGGCGGATGGTATTTGTCGTAACACCCATCCACAAGATTGCATTGATGAGAACCCACTTGGCACAGAGGACGTTGGAGTTGTCATATTGGAGTCACTCATTCATTCCGAGGTGGATCCCACTCATAGGTTCTCCCTCCGCAGGTGGCCATTGAGGAATGTCACGATTGATGGAGTTAGCTTGCGTGACCATGAACGACAATACATGCAAAACCAAATGGAGCTCCAAGCAAACATTCGGCCCCGCAAAGGCTTACGAAAGTACGAGACATTGGCACGTCCTACTCCCTCTGCAACTGATTGTAAACGCCAAAGGTTGCTCGGCGAGGAGTCCATTAGAGAAGTTGCCACAAAGGATTGTTGTGTGCATCGTTGTTGCCAATTGTTTCCAAGGGATAAATTGAAGGCCATCCGCGAAGAAATGTGGCTTGGAGATTTCCGTCTAAGATCCACCAAAAAACTTGATGTCCATAGGGCGATACATGTGAATGGGACGGGTCGCAAGGTCATCACCATTGAAAGCATAGACGTGTGTTGTAAGGCATGGTACACCATTCACGGTGTGTCAAAAGCGGACTTTTATAGACAAGCTGCTTATGCCAAGGAAGGCCGCCGTTCCCGTCACCATGGGAACGTGGGTTTAAAGAAACCCAGGGAAGCAACAAGGCAAGCAACGGCCGCTCTGGCGACCATCATCGTCCCCCTTGCCGATGCAATGCCACACAAAACACGCACACTCACAACCGGGGAAAAGGTTGTGGAGAAAGTTCTTCCCACAGGCACAAAATGGAAATACATATTGTTGGACGTGAATGCAGTTGGCGAGAAGGTCGGTTTGGAGCCTATTTCATTGTCAAAATTGAGTGCAATCAAGAAAGCAAACTTTAGCGAATACATTACAAAAAGACAAGGGGACAAATTTGCCCGTTGCTCTAATTGCGAGAAGTTGAAGCGCCTTCGCGATGCACACACGATGGGCACCAAGTCATATGCGGCACATCAATTGAACTATTTCAAGCATGTAAACATGCAAGAGGCACACCGTAATGATTACTACACAAATAGAGCTTTGTCCATCTCCAGACCCTTGGAGGTTCTTACGGTCATCCATGACAAAATGGATCATGCCAAAACAGCCTCCCCATGTTTTGCAAATCGAATCAAGGCCACGGATGGACTTTTTAAGCTGCCTGTATCGGTTACAGGTGAATTTGGAAACAATGTCATCGCATACCCTAAATGTTGTGGTGTTTTATTACGTGATGTGCTTGAGAACATGGATTCCCTCAAATTGGTTTATTTATTCATAGATACTAATCACAATGGGTTGGCATTGCAGGAATGATTGCACATGGACATGGGGATGTCAAGTTTGCTCATTATGCTCTTGATTTGTATCCAGCGGATTCAAACCACACGATAGGGTCATTCGCAAGGCTTTTACGTGATTTGGAGAAACCGCCGGCCTATTCTTCAGGATTGTTATTTGAAAATACGGGTTCAACACCTTTATATGAAGCGGTGTTGGATGGAAAAGATGTATGCTTGCATTCGTTGCCAGAGCCACCCAGTGAACCCGTGATTGCCAAGAAGTTGCCCCCCACTTTGCGTGTCCAATTGGACAATTGTGCCAAGGACAATAAAAGTAGATATGTATTTGCATATTGGTCGTTGTTGGTTGCGAAAGGCATTTTCAAGGAGGTTTTTGTGTCCTTCCTACTGGTAGGCCACACGCACGATGATATTGATGCATCTTTTGGGCGGTGGAGCATGAAGTTGAGGGAGGAGGATTTTCCAACAATCCCCTTATTGATGAAGTCGTACATGGATTTGGAGAACGTTCCCGTCATCCCCCATATGATTGAGGAGGTGCCTGACTTTAAGGCATTTATAGAACCATTTATTCGAAGCGGAGCTCACCGATTGATCGGGCATACGAAGGCACAACAATTCCGCTTCTACATGCGTGACGATGGTGTACCCGCCATGCAATACAAGTTGTTGTGCACGACACAAGACTGGAGCCCGCCGGAAGGTCTCCTTGTCTGGCGCGTGGATGCGGATGGAAAGACGATGTTACCGGATGGAGAGCCCAGGCCTTGCAAGCCAATACCCATGAAGAATTTGGAGGATATTTTGAAAGGTATATCAGGCTTCATACAATATTGGGAGAGTTTGAAGATAGCGGATGTTGGTGGATCATGTTGGCATCGTTACGGGAGTTGGATACATTATTGGACACGTGTTCGTGCCGCCTTGTCAGACCTACACCAAGATAGCCCTCATACATTGAGGCACGGGTTTTGGCCACAAACTCGTGTCGAAGTACAAGCTTCGGAGGCTTGCCTTTTGGAAAATGGAGAGGTTCGTGAGGAGTTTGATGTGGACGACCATTACGTTGGGCCTGCTAGTCAACGTCCCCCACCTTCATTCCGCATTGCGGTGGATTGTCATGAAGGTTATATGCTCATTTTGCGTCCTGGAGATGAGACATATGCGAAGCCAGTGTGGGTGGCAAGAGCTTTGTCTAAACCAAATTTTGCAACTTCCAGCCCTCATTTTCGACAAATACAAGTGGAGTACTACAGACCGACAGCACGGAACGAAGATGTGATTCGGCATTATACAGGCTGGGATACAAACCATAATTTTCGGTGGAAGGTGGATTCTGAGCACGGTCCATCTTGGGTGGATACAGATTCCATATTCATAGCATGGAAACCACGGAAAAATCATAGTGGATCAGTGTCCATCCCTCAAAAGTACATAACTTTTGCAAAAGACAACCTTGCTCGGATCACACAAGAAGCAACCCACGTTGAATGAGAGAGTTGGTAGGATTGTGTAAGCATGATTATAGTTTCATATGTAATTCTAGCAATATATATTACTCATATGTGTGCTCTTCAAAATTGGGGTAGAGTTTGGGTTGAACTTACGAATGCTATATTGTTTGGGGATGGATGAATATCCATTTACTATATTTCAAAACAAATGTGAAGTTCATCTTATTATTAAGTTTGGGACTAAATTGTCCATTGAAGAAATATGCATTTATTACATGCACTTCGTATGTTGCAATGTCTATATTTTATTGACCATGCTAATAATAGAAATCATTTTATATGTTTTTTGGGTGAATTTTGTTTGGAGTGCTCTACCCAATGTGTTTTTGTTGATGAAGTTGGTGTCGAGTGCTCTACCATATGTGCTTATGTCCGCACATCATAGATTTGGGGTATTATAACATATAATATATTTGAGATTGTTGACAATATAGTTTCGGGCATCTTCATGTTGTTTGATCCATATATTAATTTGAGACTAGAGAAAGTCTCAATTTAACGAATATAGTGTTCAAGGCACGAATTAAGAGCTCCCTATAATTACTTAAATTTCTAAAATGGCATTTTTTTTGCACCCTACCGTTACTTATAATGCCGCATGTCATTGCAATGGGTATGCAATGCAAAAGTGGTGGGAAAAAGCATGGCAACAAAAGGTATAAAGAATACATACCATTGCGAAAAGCAAGTGCAAAATCTTTAGATGGAAACACAACAAGAGTGAGCGTGTGTTCACAAACACAACACCCGCTCCGTAAAAGTCCTTCACCCAAAGTCAATTTACATAAGTCTAGTGAAGACCATAAACATAGTGTACAATACTTACATGATAGTGTGAAACACTTGAAGATGAGCCGGGCTTGGTCATGAACCCTAGTATATTATGATTCGTTTAGGGTCACAAACTTGGACAACCACCAAGCGAAGTCGAGAAGAGAGTTAGGCAAGTTAGGCAAATGATGAGCCATTTTTCATCCATCCCCTGCTTGAGCATGCGGACAAAATTGATGGACCTACTAAACATACAATGTCCTTGGATCCTTATTTTTAGCCCCTATATTATTTTTACAAAAAAGGAATGGCCCGACTTTTATACCTATCTACCCTACTTGTAATGGGATTGTCTACTTTAATTGGACCCTTCATTATTTGGAATTCTTTTATAAATTTTATGTCAAATGAATTCAATCTTCCCTATATTATTCCGCATGTCGTTTTTATAATGCACTAAGTGACCTACCTGTGTTGATATAACATTCCATTCGGCTTGCTCTAGATTCAAATCCATGATGGCTTTATAAATTATTGTGTCAAGATGCAAGAAAGAAAAAAAGAAAAGAAATTCAACGAGTATGCCTTCAAAAATATAGATTCTTTGAGAAAGGCTTGCAACCACTTTCAACACCATCAGTCACATCTAATCAAAATATATTTACTAGTTGTGATAAGTTTTGTTTATAAACCTAACATATTAATAAAATAATATCCAAAACTCTTTCTAAAGAGTGTCAAGATTGCGAGAAAATGGTGAAATGGGACCCTAAACCCTAAACCCTAAACTCCAAAGCCTAAACCCTGACCCTAAACCCTAAAAACATTTGGTATATCCAAGGTTGTGTTCACAATATTCGAATTTAGTTATTTATCAGTTCTAAAATTAGAATCATTTAACAGTACCTTAGAAGGTGGTGCTTTTACTTTTGTAAGCAATGACATTGTGTGATCACATATTATTATGCAAGCAACTACCAAATTCTTGTTGCATGAGTTCCAAACCGAAAGCGGGCATATTTGTAACTCTCTTAATATAATTATATATTTCACAATCATAAACACTACAACTAAATCGAACAGATATCAAGCCTCAATTGATACATTGGGCTATAGAAGGGTGTGTAAACCTATTGGAATAGCCTAAATTTGACAATTGACATAATATGCCTGAAACATAAAACTAAACACACACTAAGGTAATGTACAAGCTAACACTTATTTTACAGATGACGAATGATCATGGCTTTATATTCAAGGCTCATTATTACTAATCTCCCCTTAATCGTCAATCAATTTTCTCCTGCAAATCTTTATTATGTCAAGGTGCAAGAAAAAAAACAAGGGAAAAAAAAAATTGTCAATCAAAAATGTATCTTTGAAAGATGTTGTCAACCGTTTTTTGGCTTCTTAGGCATTTAGGGGTTCAATTGTAAGCCCATCCCAAACTTTGGAACTCCCAATCTTGCATTTTGAAGCCAAACAAATCCTAAAATAGGCTTACATTTTATAATTTCCCTCTAGGATGCCCCCACTTCCATTTATTGCGTGGTCATCGTGCAATCATGATAAGCATCAAGCAAACATAGTGCGTATCATGGAAGATACCATGTGCGATGTGGGGTATTTATAGGGGCAGTAGGCGGCGGGAATCGGCTTTAGGGTTGAGTGTTTAAAAATTTATATATAATTTATCTTTGGATGCGGAGTACTACATAAGGGCTGGCCCCCCCACCGAAAGACTTTTTTTGCACTGTCTGGTGGGACGTCGTCCTCAATAGCTCCGAGAGGAGAACCCCCAGTCATAGCGGCAATGGAGAGCGATTTACGCGGTATGTCATGTCGCCAAGCGGCATCACCGCTAATACCGCCGTACATACCGGAAGGTTACGGACGCGCGTCCGTAACCTTTACGCGTCATCATCTCTAGAGCACTAGTCGCGAGAAACTGAGTAGACCCTATCCGGTTCTTCATTTGTGTCAATGCTAGCACTGTTAGTTTACGGACGCGCGTCCGTAACCTTCATTCTGGCAGATGATCGTGTCCGAGGTCTCTGAGTACTGTCGCGTTTGTGTCAATGCAAACGCGGTATGTTTACGGACGCGCGTCCGTAACCTTCCATCTGACAGTTTCCAGTCGGTTCTCAGAGTAGAACTTTGTATCAATTCTAGCTCTGTTAGGTTACGGACGCGCGTCCGTAACCTTCCGTCTTACAGTTTCCAGTGACTTGGTTCCCTGATTAGACCTTTCTGTCAATTCCAGCGCGGTTAGGTTACGGACGCGCGTCCGTAACCATCCCTGTTAACTTCTTCTTGGTTTAGGGGTTTAACAGACCTTTGTATTAATACCATCTCGGTCAGGTTACGTACTCGCGTCCGTTACCTTCCATCTAACAGTTTCCAGTGACTCACTTCCTTGATTAGACCTTTGTGTCAATTCCAGCGCGGTTAGTATACGGACGCGCGTCCGTAACATTTCCTGTGACTACTTCATGTCACTTATTTCTTAGATTATACATTTCTTTCAATGCTATCGAGTTTACGGGCGTGCGTCCGTAAACCTGCGTTGGCCACCTACCTTTTACCATTTTTCTCTTTCACCACTATGGTTTGCTGCAATTCCTTCAGCTTCAAATCAAACTGTTCTTTTGGTTGTCCCTGGCCTGAACTGTACTTTCATTGCAACTTCATACCTCTATTGATGTCACTGGATCTGTGCTACTGATCATGCTTTACGGACGCGCGTTCGTAACACTACTCTTGCTAACATTGCTTTGTTTGTCGACTGTGTAGGCGATAGCGCATTTGAGTTGTCGTCGGATCCCTCAACCTCTGATGACGAATTTGAAGACGCCATTGGTGATGCATTTCAAACCCCTATCTCCAACATTGTGGATGGAATTGGTCACAATCCCAATCCGTCCATTGAAGCGGTGTTGGATGATGATAACGATGAATATCTTCCACCGTGTCAGGGTTATTCAAGAGATCAATGGATTGGTCTTGACGTTGTCCTTGTCAATGAACATGGCGCTCCTGTTGCTGATGGTGTTTGTAGAAATACAAACCCCAAGGATTGTGTTGATGCTCTCCCCCTAGGTGATGATGACGTTGGTGTTTGCATTTTGAATTCTTTGGCACCCGCGGATGTGCCCCCGGGTTGGCGTTTCTCTCTTCGGCGTTGGCCTCACCGTAATGTCATGCACGATGGAGTAAGCTTATGGAATCAAGGACGCCGTCACATACAAATTCAACATGCTTTGTTGGAATCCATGCGTCCTCGAAAAGGTTTCCGAAAATATGACTCTGAGCGTGTACCTCCTGCAATGTCACAACGTCGTCGTGACCATGTATTGGGAGATGGATCTATTAGATCTGTGGCAACGGTGGATTGTTGTCGGAAGAAGTGTTGCCAATTGTTTCCTCGTGATAAAATTAAATCTCTACGGCAAGAAATGTGGCTTGCGGATTTCCGAATGCGAACATCAAAGAAGCTTGAGGTTCATCGCAATATACACATGGATGGTGGAGGTCATAAGATGGTCACATTGGAAAATGTGGAAGTATGTTGTAAGGCATGGTACACCATCCATGCGGTATCGAAGGCCGACTTTTATCGGTTTCGTAATCATTCCTCTCTAGGGCGCCGTTCTTCCTTCCATGGTAACTTCGGCACAAAGAAGCCTAGGGAGGCTACACGTCAGGCTGCTGCAACATTATCATCCCTTATTTTGCCCTTGGCTGATGCCATGCCCCACAAGACAAGAACTCTCCCTTCGGGAGAGAAGGTTGTTCAAATGGTTTTGCCGGCTGGAACAAAATGGAAGAACATCTTGGTGGATGTCAATGATGTTGGCCAAAGAGCGGGATGTGGGCCCATTTCTTTGTCCAAGTTGAGTGTCATCAGAAGCCAACAATTTGCGGAGTATGTTACGAAAAGACCGGGTGACAAGTTTGCGCGTTGTACTGCTTGTGAAAAATACAAAGGCCTTCGAGATGCTCATCCCATTGGCACGGAATCGCACAGTAGACATCAAAGGAAGTACATCGAGCATGTCAACAACCAAGATGCACACCGCCAAAATTACTACAAGAATCGTGCACTTTCTATAATGAGGCCGAACGAGGTTTTGACTATCATTCATGACAAGATGGACCATGCCAAAACTGCTTGCCCTTGCTATGCTCGCAAAATCAAAGCCACCGATGGACTTTTCAAGCTCCCAATAGCTGTCACAGGTTCGTAAACCACAACGATGACTTATTCATTTCTGGAAGGTTACGGGCGCGCATCCGTAGCTTTGTCTTTTCTATATGTTGCTAGAAAATTTTCTCTCTCCATGCACTATTTCAAAAAAATCTTGGATGTAGTCCTCACTTCATGTTATTGTTTTTAACGCATTGTTTTATTTCTAGGTATGATCGCACATGGCCATGTGGACGTGAAGTATGCGCATTATGGTTTGGACTTCTACCCTGGAGATGCCAACCATACCGTGGGATCTTTTGCCAAACTTCTACGAGATCTTGAAAAACCACCGACGTCTTCGTCCCGTGCTCTGTTTGAGGGTGCCGGAACAACACCTCTTTATGAGGCCGTACTTGATGGGAAGGAGGTGTGTTTGAATTCATTGGCGGAACCCCCTCAACAACACGTTCCTGGAAAACAACTACCGCCGACTCTGCATGTGCAACTTGATAATTGTGCAAAGGACAACAAATGTCGATACGTTTTTTGCTTTTGGTCATTGCTCGTAGCCAAAGGAATTTTCAAGGAGGTCTTTGTTTCTTTCTTGATGGTTGGTCATACACATGATGACATTGATGCTTCATTTGGACGTTGGAGTATGAAGTTGCATGAAGAAGATTTTCCAACAATTCCACTTCTTATGAAATCGTACATGGATTTAGATAATGTACCGGTCATTCCGCATTTGATTGAAGAGGTACCTGATTTCAAGGCATTCATCAAACCATTCATTCTCAAAGGAGGCGACCGCTTAGTTGGCCATACCAAAGCTCAACAATTCCGCTTCTACATGCGCGATGATGGTATGCCGGCAATGCAATTCAAAGTTTTGTGCACGTCACCGAATTGGGGCCCAGATGAAGGAATCCTTGTTTGGCGCCGAGACGAGGATGGGAAATGTATGTTACCGGATGGGGAGCCAAAGCCTTGCAAACCCGACCCCATGAGGAATGGGCCGGAAATCATTAAGGGCATATCGGGATTCATCGAATACTGGAAAGAGTTGTGTGAAGAAGACATCACAAGGGTTGTTCGGGATACACATGAACCACTCATCGAGTATTGGGATCGCATTCGGTCCGCTTTGCAAACGATGGATATTGATACCCGGTCAATTTTGACACAAGGCTTTTGGCCACAAAGTCGAGTGACTGTGTTGGAGTCTGACGCCATGTTCTTCAGCAATGGGGATGTCCGTGAGGAATTCGCTGCAGACGAGCATTACGTAGGCCCTGCTCGCAATCGCCCGGCTCCGTCATTTCGCGTTGGTGTTGATTTCCACGAAGGCTATATGGTCCTCGTACGTGCCGGAGACGAGGAACACCCCAAGCCCATATGGTTGGTAAAAGCATTGTCGTCGCCTAATTTTGTTCCAACTAGCCCCAATTTCCGTCAAATTGAGGTGGAGTACTGCCACCCAAGCACGAGAGACCCAAATGTGTTGCGGACCTATTTAGGTTGGGATACAAAAAAAGGTTTTAAGTGGACAATGGACTCGGCATTTGAACCAGTATGGATAAACACGGATACTATACTTTGTGCTTGGAAGCCGCGAAAAGGGTCCAAATCGGAGACAATGACCATCCCCCAAAAGCATATTGATTTTGCCAAAGACAACTTGGCTCGTATTGCGGCCGCAGAAAATGACATTGAGAATGGAAACGAGGTTGAAGATGAGGATTGTGAATAAGAGCACAAGAGCAAACTAGGTTCATGATTGTGTTAAATAGTATGTAAAGAGCTTTATTATAGGAATTATATGGCACCATTGGGGCCAAAATTGCTTGGATTGGGCTCATTTGTTTGTAGGTTCAAAATTTTAAGAAATCTAACAAGACAAGCTATGTTTTGCATGAAATTTGCAATTGTCTACACATTGTATTGAAACAAACTTTCCCACATTGTGCTATCAAATGTCTTGTAAATGTTGAGTAGCTACATAATACATTGTGCATTTGCCAAAATAATATACTACTCCAAATGTTACATTTGGGAATGTTGTGCATGCTTTGGAATGTACCATCCTATTCAACACAACCCCTATGTTACGGATGCGCATCCAATAGTCCATAATAATAAATCCAATGGTTTTTTTTGGACTCCATAATTCTTCCCAATGTTCCCAATGTTCCCAATGTTCCCAACATTCATGGTATTGGCATCCTAAACTATGGGCCACATTTATTTTGAGACTTCCCAAAGTCTCCATTTAACGAATATAGTGTTATGACCAGGGTTGTCTATTGTGTCGTGACGGAGGCTTATCCCGGCATAATGTCGTGCCGTCTCGACACGTATCCGTCACGACATTATGCCGGATTATGCCGGATGCTGTCTTTATCCTGCCGGACTTGAATTTTACCGATTTTTTTGTGTAATTACATTACCCAATTTCGGACACGTAGGATTTACATTGTCCACGTGTGACGACATGTCAACAAAGTAAAGGGAAAGTGGGGAAAATTCTACTAGCGCCCGTCCGCCCCCCCGTCCGCCCCCGTTCCCAATCCCCGTTCCCACCCGTCCGCCCTCGTTCCCAATCCCCGTTCCCACCCGTCCGCCCTCGTTCCCAATCCCTGTTCCACCCCGTCCGCTCCCGTTCCCAACCTCCGTCTGCCCACGTCCCCCGCCCCGCTCCCAACCCGTCCGCTCCCCCGTCCGCCCCCCCCCCCCCCGTCCGCTCCCCCGTCCGCTCCCCCCACCTCCGTCCGCTCACCCGTCCGCTCCACCGTCCGCCTCCCCCCCCGTCCGCTCCCCCGTCCGCCCCCCCCCCCCCCCGTCCGCTCCCCCGTCCGCTCCCCCCCCCCTCCGTCCGCTCCCACCCCTTCCGTCCGCTCCCCCGTCCGATTCGAACACTATAAATTGAGGGTGCAAGGTGCCATTTTTGCCTCCACTGACATAGTGTGTCTCAAGTCTTTTGATTCTCCTTTGAGGAGTGAGGATTGAATGCGTGAGACCCGAATGCAGAGTATACTTTGTCCAATCTAGTGTCTGTGAATTAGGGTTGCCCTCGTGGCACTCTTGAACAGGACCTAGTATGCGATCAAAGTGACTTGCTCTAACTTGTTTGTATTTGCAGGTTTTGTTGAAGTCATGCCACGCCGAAACGATGCATGGGATCATTGGTACGAGGATAAGGGGAGGGTTCCCGGTAAATCACAAAGGCAGGTTAAATGTAGGTTTTGCCCGTTCGTCATATCTTACCGAGGAGATAGAATGTTGGCCCACCTTGGTTATAGACCTCATGTAGGGGGTGCTTCTGATGTTTCCACATGTAGGATGGTACCCCCGCATATTAGGGCCTTGTTTGAACATTGCGGAGGCATTGTGCCCTTACATGTAGGCATTGTAAATGAGGACTCTCTGGTGGCAGATATTGTACCTTTGGAGCCTATTATAGCGGGCTCCGTAATTAGTGAAACAGAGCCTTTGCTTATGTCCCAAACCACTCAACATTCTGATGTTGTGATATATGGCACTCCTCCTCGTGAACTACGTCAACTCAACATAACGGAGGGGTTCAATGTGTCAACAAAACAACTCTTCGATAGAGCATGGGCAACGGCTTTTTATGAAGCTAACATTCCTTTCAACATTGTGAGACATCCTGCATTTGTTCATGCTGTGCGTGAAACTGCCCGTCATCGAATGCCAGCCTACACACCACCATCGTACAATGCCATCCGTACGAAGTTGTTAACTGATATAAAGGTTGACCTAGATAGGCAAGTGAAGGAGAAGCTGGGGAATTCCGTTGAAAAATACGGTGTTACAATATGTTGTGATGGATGGGACAACGTGCAAAACCGACCTCTCCTAAACGTTCTTCAATGTGGCACAAAGGGAGACGTTTTCTTGGGTACCATTGACACCACGGGAAATCACAAGGATCATGTCTACGTTGCTGCTCAAATTCAACCATTTGTGGAAAAGGTTGGTCGACATAATGTGGTCCAAGTTTGCACCGACAATGCCCCAGTTATGGCCTCCGCTGCTCGCGACTTGATTCGAGCAAATCCCGATCTATATTTTCAAGGATGTGCTGCACATTGCCTAGATCTCCTCTTAGAAGATTGGGGGAAGGAGGAATGGGTGAAAAAATTGGTAAAAAAATCCCGCCATATTTGTGTATTTGTTAAAAACCATCATGCTTCTCAAGCTATATTCCGGAGGTTGTCACCAAATCTCTCACTCCGCCTACCTGTAGAGACCCGTTTTGCTACGAACTTCATCATGATTGAACGTCTTCTCCAAGTACGCAATGCTTTGGAAAGAATGGTGGTTGATGAGGATTGGATCACTCTAATGCGTGATATGAGGAGGAGATCTGGCACCTCTTACATGAAGGGCTCTGTTGTGCGAAGCTTTATACGTTCTGATGGATTCTGGAACACGTGCGAAAATTTCTTGTATATGGTGATCCCGGTTGTTAAAGCTCTTCGTGTATTTGACGGCAAGGCGCCTGCAATGGGAATGGTTTGGAGGGTCATGCATGATTTACAAACCCATATTCGTGGATTCAGTAAACCTCCATTTCGCTTAAGCCCTGAGCTTGCTGCAAATGCTATGGTAACGTTTCAAAATAGATGGAGGTTGATGTTGAATGATCTACACTGGGCTGGAGCGATGTTAAATCCGCTTCTACGTGGTTGGGCCCCACTCCATGAGGATGACAATTCGAGGACAATCCTAAATCGAGTTCTTCGCAGGCTTGCTCAAGATGAGGACACTTATGTCCAAATCCTCCACCAGTACCAAGATTTTCTTGAAAATCGAGGGCCTTTTGCTGATTCTACTGACCCGAGCGTGCATGCCGCACCTCTCCATGAATGGTGGGATGCAATGGGAGGTGGAGCTAAAGCCCTCCAAACAATAGCAAGACGTATCCTTGCACAAGTATGTTCCGCATCCGCATGTGAACGCAATTGGAGCATGTACTCATACGTTCACAACAAGAGTCGCAATCGCTTGAAGCATAGTCGTGCTGAGGACCTCGTCTACATATATACCAATAGTAGGCTCATTCGACATCGAAGGGGCCCAAGACCTGCTCAATGGTACGAATTGAATGAGGTCCATTCTGACGATGACCTTGACGAAGAAGATGACAACGAAGATGACGTGGATCCAACTGATAGGGCTGGAAATGATGAAGACAACAATGTTGATGACATCGACTTTGATTTGGATGACCTCGATTCCGAGAATCATGGTTCAGAAGATGAGGATGGCAATGGTAGTGATGGAAACCTTGGGGTGTTTGAGTTTGATGAACCGGATGTCCCCCAACATAACGACGGAATGCATGACGATCATGAGGGGTCTATTGGAAGACCGCATGTTGAAACTCTCCACACTGGAGAAGGGTTTCCATCTGACCATAATGTTGCTATGGGGGCAAGTGAGAATGTGGGAATTGAAGTAGATTCCTTGCAACATCGGAGCGATTCTCTTTCATTTGGTGAAGGCGACAATGTACTACCCGTAAATGAGCCAACGCACGTCCAACATGATCCACTTCCAACCCGAGTACATTCTGAATCCATGGATGCCTCCCTCATATCCAACCATCGTATAGAAGATCCAACGCCCAATGTTCCTGAAATGCCTACAACTCGATTCCGTGCTCTTCAAAGGATTGCATCCACCTCTACGGTGCAATTGCATGCACAAGGTCAACATCGTCCTCTCACTCGAAGTATTGCCAATACTTCTAGATTGGGTGTTTCACGTGCAACTGCGGTGGGTGCTACTTTGGTTGCTATGCACAATGTTTCAAGAAATGTTACTATAGAGGCGCCACGTCGTCCTTCTGTACGACGACATGTTGTTGAGAACATACCAATTGCAATTCCACCCGCGTCTGTTTCACTTCCACACAGTCAATCCAATGGAAGAGGTGGTCTTGGAGTTGGAGGCGGAAGTACAACGGGGGATGCTTTTATAGATGGAAGTAGAGATGAAGTGCACTCAAGTCGTGGTACGGGTGGAGGGCGCCAGAGAACTACGAGAGGTGTCAAACGTACTAGGAAGAGGTATCAGGGACGATCGCTTCCGTTTACTGCTGAAGACTACAATGAAGATGAGGGTAGACCACATCTAGATGAAAATGGCATACAGGATGCAGATGGCTCCCGGCCGACCAAGAGGATAATTTTCTCACAACGTGACCGAGAGTTGCATCTTCGAAGCGCGACTCCCCAAACGGATGATGATTTCAGCACAGACGAGTCTGAAGAGGACCCAAGATGTGTCGAAGCAAATGATCCTACAGTACGGATTCGAACGTAATGGTTTTGCACAAATGTGTTCTTTCGGTGCTCCCACGTACTCCCATAATTTATTACTTCCGTCAAAATTGATACAAGTTACAATCTTAGGGCCTTCGGTAAGACATTTAGACCACAAAGCGAACGTTACGTTCGAAGTTGTATCATTTTATTATAGTAATAAAATTATTTATTGCATGTTTTTTAAAATTATTTATTGCATATTTATATAATTATATCTTTATGTGGTATTCAATATTGACTATGTAGTCAATAGTACTTTTGGTTAGACTATCATATGAATTACAAATATTCAAGTGAGTTTTTAAAAGTTTCGAATAACATTAAAACATGTGACATCCATATGCTATCTTTTACACGATCTTAGAAATGACAACTTGTCGGTAACTCCTCTTTATATTACATATTCTTTGAACATGAAATATGTTCAATGTGTACAAAGTCTTCCTCCGTTCCTATACAACTTTCTAAACATGCTACAAAAATGCCTAATCCGAATCTGAATCGAGGTCTATTGCAGCTGAAGTAGATCCTCGTCGTGCTCGTGATGATTCCCCGGCTTCCATCATTCGCGTGGTTTCACGGGTGAGATATGGACGACTTCCAGGAGACAGTGGAGTGGCATTACGTGGTCTAGGCCCCCCATTTAGCCATCTCAATACCGCATCATCCGTAACTCTATTCAAGAGTGCTTCAACTGCCTCCAACTGCGTTCTGTGTTTGTGGTACGACTGCTCTAAGTGCGCTTCAAAATGGGAATCCCGTTCCATGGGCATCTCATGTGCATCTTCTTCCAACTCATGCTCCGATATTGATAGTTCACCACTTGCATTGTAAAAAGGAGGTTGAATGCCTCTCCGTAATTGCACGGTTGTCGCATCCCAATGCCAACCAAAAGTTTGGTACAAAAATCTTTTCATGCCATGGTTTGGGGGCTTGTTGGGAAACAACTCGTCTGCAACATACAAAATTTGACGTGGATTTTGTGTCCATTCGCCATCTTTGTTATCGTTCCAAAGTTCAACCGTTGCACGATTGAATAACCAATTCCACTCAACAGAAGTCCCATCAAACTCGCAAAGGTTGAAGGGATAGTCCGTTGGCCTTACCACCCAGTCCTTAGGCATGTAATCCCGAAGGCCAAATTGGAGGTACAAACGAGGGTGGAAGGGTGATCTGCAATGGGGACATTGCCGTCTCCTGATCATTGTCACTATCAGACATTGTGGATGGAATTGGCCTCCACACGATCCAACTTGAAAGCATCCCTCTGGGCCAAATGGACTGCCGCAAATCCCACACACGGATCCGTCGAAGACCATTGGATGTGGACCCGGCCATAACAACTCACCCCTCATGCTGTATGGATATTCATGCACTTGGGTCACATCCCAATGGTGATCGGAGTCGATCAGTTGCCGCCAATCCAAGCTCCCGTTAGGCAATTTCAAGTCATCCTCATCATCCCACCTACTAGGGTACATATGTTCTTGATCTGGCCATGACGTGAACATCAAGTTCCGCAATCTATGATTGCGGTTCCATTCTCGCTGGATGCTCTCAAATTCAGCTTCATATTGACGAGCCTTGGCCATAGAAAGCAATGTCCCTGTCCTCATATTGGTTCGCTCCACGATCGCATCCGATAGAAATTTCCTCAACCTTGCATTCTGCTCCTCCAGTGTGCCAATATTGGATTCGTGATCGACAACCACTTCATTGACCACTTGAAGTTGTTGTTGCATGTCCACCACCTCCTTTTGCAAAGCCTCCATCTTTCCTTGCATTACTTCATTCCTCGTACATACGTCCGCTGCTTGTGACTTTGCAATCATGGCCTCCTGTAAAGCTGTATCCCTCTCTGCTTCCAAAGACTGGATGTTAATTGGTGTACTACTTGAACTGCCAGCCTCCCCCATCGTAAGTGTTGCAAGTCGATTTTCCAGCTCGAGAATCCTTGCTTTATACTCACGAATTTCCTCGGCATGTTGCTGGCGCAATGCCTCCATTCTGCTCTCCATCATGTCCGCACCAAGTTGACGAGGGTTTACCTCGTTTAGGGCCTCGTTAACCATCTGGTTAACCAGCTCGTTAACCACATCGACATTTACCTCCATGCCCTCCTCATCCATATGCTCAAACGCCTCCTCGATGGCCATCTCCACGTCATTGGCTGGTCGTTTGCGAGTACGTGGTTTTTTTGGTTCCCGACCTTCTGGAATTGGTGCCCCAGGCTCATCCACTAGTTTAGGATTCTTCCTGAACCACTCCGGAACGGGAGTGTATGGAATATCCGGAACTGTGCATTTAGTGAATGCAATTCCAATACCCCCAAATTTTTGATCATGCAGAGCACCCAAACTTGACCAATCCACCCTAACTCGCAACACGTGCTCCGCATACATCATACACGCCACCGACTTTGGAATTGCACTCTTGGGCCATCTATCCAAATTGGAGATACTTCTAAGTATCGTTAGGAATCTCCATTTTGCCTCCACGTCTTCAAGCTGCGTATAGCTCGCATTGACGGCCTTGCAATGTCGCTCGTGACAATGTCTTGGCCACAACCGATCAAAGTGAGGGAAGCCCACGTACTGCATTGCAGTCTTCGCTGACCACGGTTGTGGTACATTCTCCCAACCTACCCTGGCTTTTTGGGAGGGATCATCGTAAACATTCCACTCCAAATCAGCGGCCTTGCGTCCATGTCCTCTGGAACACCCAGAACTAGATCCTCCACTTGCACTTGCCATGTCTCCAGTTCCTCCACTTGCCATGTCTTAAAATTGGAGTTTCTAATTCTAATTCCACCCAAATTGGAGTTTCTAATTCTAATCTAGAACTCTACTTTTTAAAATACTAATTGCACTTCATAATAGTGCTACAAAATATCCAAGCATACACTTCAAAATAGTGTTGCTGTGGAATTAGTTCAAAAATGTCCCTAAAAATTAAAGTTCAACTATTCGGCACACCCTTCGAGCACCCCGCTACCGGCGCTCACGCAGAGGCCAGTTGACTGGGCGCGTCACAAAGAATATGCCAAATAACGGCCACGTGGATCTGCCAAAACCTGCCACAACCTGCCAAAAGTAGTGTAAAAGGATCCCAAAAAAGGGATCCTTAACTCCTCCGAGAGCCCCGCTACCCCGCACTCTGTGTTAGAGGAGGGTTGTCTGGGCGCCCAGAAGGAGTGGAGTAAGGTATGTAAGTGGTCCCCTCCACTTATATACCCCCGTCTGCCCTTCCATCCGCTCCCGCGTCCCCACCCGTTCGCACCCGTTCGCATCCGTCCGCACCCGTTCCCGCCCGTCCGCCCCAGAGTCCCCCCCCGTCCGCACCCGTTCCCTCCCGTCCGCCCCCAGCGTTCCCCCCCGTCCGCTCCCACGCTCCCCTCCGTACGCTCCTCTCCATACGCTCCAGCGTTCCCATCCCGTCCGCTCCAGCGTTCCCATCCCGTCCGCTCCTCGCTCCCATCCCGTCCGCTCCTCGTTCCCACCCGTCCGCTCCTCGTTCCCACCCGTCCGCTCCTCGTTCCCATCCCGTCCGCTCCTCGTTCCCATCCCGTCCGCTCCTCGTTCCCACCCATCCGCTCCTTGTTCCCCACCTGTCCGCCCCGCGTTCCCTCCCGTCCGCGCCACCGTTCCCCTGCCGTCCGCTCCGCGTTCCCCTGCCGTCCGCTCCGCGTTCCCCTTCCGTCCGCTCCGCGTTCCCCTGCCGTCTGCTCTGCGTTCCCTACGTCCGCTCCGCGTTCCCCTGCCGTCAGTTCCCCCCGTCCGCCCCCTGTTCCCCTCCCGTCCGCTCCATGTTCGCGGACGGGAGGGAACGCGGGGCGGACGGGTGGGGAACGCTGAGCGGACGGGTGGGAACGAGGAGCGGACGGTGGGGAACGAGGAGCGGACGGAGGGAACGCGGGGCGGACGGGTGGGGAACGCTGAGCGGACGGATGGGAACGAGGAGCGGACGGTGGGGAACGAGGCGCGGACGGAGGGAACGTGGCGCGGACGGGAGGGGAACGGGGCGGACGGGTGGGGAACGTGGACCGGACGGGGGGGAACGGATGAAAGATGGAACGATTAGCGGACGGGTGGGGAACGCGGAGCGGACGGGAGGGAACGGGGCGGCAGGGGAACAGCGTAGAATTGCGACCACATATGAATTGGACTTCATATGAATTTTTTAGAGCCAAAAAACGGACACTATAGTCACCATCTATAAATGTTAACCCTTGGGAGTGGATCAAAGTGCGATTGAGCGGCCCAACTTTGTTGAGAGTCCAAAGAAATGAACCCTAAATAGCCAATAAAATATAGTAAGGGTAGCCTTAGTTGGGCATAGTGTGAAGCCTCCAAAGGCCAAGCCCAAAAGTCCAAACTCAAAGGAGCATGCCACTTTATTACTTGCTCAAAATAACCCCTCCAATCTAACGGCCAAGATCTTGTCAATGATTGATTATTATAATGAAAAAATGTAGGCATCGAAAAAAAAAGCAGGTGGGTTCGTTGGAAAGCTAGGAACCTAAACCCTCAAACCATGTATGGAAACACTTCTACATGAGTGTGAGAACAAATCAATGGCACATATGTGGTAGTAATTTGGAATGACGTAGGGTTTAGGGTTTAGGGGTTTAGGGTTTAGGGTTTATGAACCACTAAGGTTGAAGCACAAATTAATGATTTATTGAAGGAAAGTGCATTCGGATGGGTGACATCGGTTATGAAACCATATGAACCACTAAGGTTGAAGCACAAATTAATGATTTATTGAAGGAAAGTGCATTCGGATGGGTGACATCGGTTATGAAACCATATGAACCACTAAGGTTGAAGCACAAATTAATGATTTATTGAAGGAAAGTGCATTCGGATGGGTGACATCGGTTATGAAACCATATGAACCACTAAGGTTGAAGCACAAATTAATGATTTATTGAAGGAAAGTGCATTCGGATGGGTGACATCGGTTATGAAACCATATGAACCACTAAGGTTGAAGCACAAATTAATGATTTATTGAAGGAAAGTGCATTCGGATGGGTGACATCGGTTATGAAACCATATGAACCACTAAGGTTGAAGCACAAATTAATGATTTATTGAAGGAAAGTGCATTCGGATGGGTGACATCGGTTATGAAACCATATGAACCACTATGATTGAAGCACAAATTGGTGATTTGTTGAATGAGTGGATAACTAATCAAATATGGAAAGTTCAAAGAGGTATCAAAGAGGTTTCCGATGCGGATGTCGGAAGATTTTTTCAAAAGTGTACATTTTTAACCTAACCAACTTTATTTTTATTCCGATTGCGTTGACTTTATCTTACTAACGAGAATTAGATCCTCTACATATTGGATTACATCAATTATTGGTCATGGTCATCAAGTCCTTAGAGGTCAATATATAAGTAGATCATTGAGACTCATACATATAACGAAGGTAGAGTATCATGGATAGGATGGGAAAGGGGAGAGTCATGTTTGAGGGTGTAGAATGCGATGAGGAGATACACAATTTAGACGATCCCCATATTCCATTCAATGCAACACCCGAGCGTGAGAGAGATGAGAGAAGTGCTAGGGATCGATTTCGTGATGAGTATGTCATGACTCCCTTCTCACAATCTACACAAGCTTGGAGGATGAGGGCGGCGGAGGAACAACGACGATATGCAGACAACTTTGAGATCGATGCGGTGGAGAAGGACCACACACAATGCGTGGGTGGAGATCTAAATGATCTAATTGATTTGTGTGCGGATATTTTGGAGAAGCCCGGGGATGTGGATGTGGATGTGGATGTGGATGTGGAGGAGACTTCAATCGACATTGAAATAGTCAAGGTAGCGGGGGAATCTTCAAAGACTATGTCTATTCGTAAGAAGAGGAGAGGATTGTCGCCTCATCGGCTACCATTGAAGGAACGGATGAAAGATCGAACGATTAGCTATTTTGATTTACTTCAGCCGAATCCTCTTCCAAAAATGGAGCCTCGCCGGAAGCCAGGAGCATCTACGAGGTTGGGATGACGGAATGAAGTGGAATATTATAGTTTGCATGGTTTGTTCATGTATATGATTAATAAAGGGCATTTGTAACGTTGTCGCAATAATAAAGTTATGACTTGTATAATATGTTGTACCACTTCTATGATTTATTTATTTATTTTTAATTCACCAACCGAACAGTTTCTGTTGAGATAAACAAGCACAAAGCAATATGAAACTATGCATCCACTTCTCAGTTCCAAGAGAAATTTTTTTAACCACTTTACGTTCACCCTTAGTTGATTATTGCTATTTTAGTGTACTTTATTATGTGGATGGGGGGACTATTATGTAGAGGACTTTTATTGCATATTCTTGTAGAGGACTTCATTACCTATCCATGGATACCAAGAACTCATTTTTTGGACTTCATATGAATTTTTGAGAGCCAAAAAACCGAGACTATGTCCAAACTTCCAAAAAAAAGTGATTGTGAATTATATAAATATAAATATAAGCAATTGTGAAGTATGTGTGCAATATGTGTGGAGTACAAGAAAGAACATTTAGAGATGTTTAGGATCACGTGTACAACTGATATAACTATTGCAACATTGTGCTCAACTTTAGTTAACTAGATATAACTATAGTTGACTACATTTTGTGGCATACCAAAATTAGAATAAATATAGGTAATTGCATTTTGGCAAGACATATCACGAACAACTATAGTTAACTTGAACTTAGCACATGGATGTGATAACAACGATGTGAAAGAATGATGTGGCCTCACGAGAGGCGAGAACCTTGGTTAGTCTCCCATAGACTTCTTCTCGATTATGAAGCAAAAATCCTCATGGAGTATGAACATTGCACTAAGATCCATAAATCTCATACAATATACAAGTTGTGTATGAAAAAATGATGGCTTTATTTACATCTCCAACGGTTACAAAATTGGTATGATCCAAAATTGCTGCAAAGAAAACAAAAAAAAACTATTTTGTAGTGTCACGGAAGCACATTGTCGGGTTAACCATGTTGTATGGAGGCGACTTCAACATGTTCACTACGTGTGTGATGGTTGACCTTTCCGCTGGATTGGGCTTCGTCAATGCATCCAATGCTATCTCAAACCGCATCTTCAAGCCATTTGGATCACTGTTTAGCTGAAACAACGAGGAAGTCGAATCCCTGGCATAAATCTTCTTTGCCAAAGCACCCACTGAGAAGGACTCCGAGAGAAACGTGTGCCTATGTTTCCGAGCCATCCTCACCGGAGAGGTAGATGTTCCACGCTGCCCTCGTACATGGAATAATTCTGGACCAGCACAGTTGTATTTTATGCGGTGCTTGTTCATCTCATCCACTGATTCTTTTCCATAGTTGGAGGGTGCGTCTTCATCTCCCCATGATGCCATCCCCCAATCACACACACCAATGAAAACCGTGTTCTCACGGTCTTGTGGGAAATGCAGCATGACATTGTTGGGATTAAGGTCATTGTGCAACACGTCATGCTTGTGCACTACATCCACAATGCACATTAGAGCCCATGCCAAATAAGCTCGATGCCTTCGATATACAACCAACCGTTTCCGTGCTTCAAAGTCTGCCCCAGGCATTTGAAGGATTGTGCGCTCGTGGGTTTCCGGAACTTGGTGGTCATAGACCCTCATGTTCTTCAAGGAGCCTCCATTCCACCACATCGAATAGGATTCGTATGTTTTCGGGTGGAGGTATTGTAGCTTGATTATCCCATGATGATCTACTGGGCATGCCAATGCTTCAACCGAACGCTCCTTTCGGTTCTCCAGACTATTCGTGGCCTTCATGGTCTTCCCAACCCACTCTATCCAGTTAGGGATGAATGATGCTCCATGAATTGTGACTCTCCGCACCACTCCGAAGGTCCCTTGGAAGATTTCCCTATCCAAGGGTTTGATCTCCACATTCCTAGGCAACCATATGACACCCTGCCGGCCCTGAGTGGCAATGTTGTCTGCCAGCTGCCTGTCAATAAAAACGGGAAGGTTGCGGGCGGATGTGCCTTTTGCTGCTATTACGCCTCTTTTCCAATTCTCTAGCTTAATGTACAGCTCGGACCTCCTCCCACCACTACTTCCCTCTCCAGGATGCATAGCCTCATATGACATCGTTGGATTGTAGATTGCTTCCACAGCTTGTTTTTCAATCCATGTGTTCCAATCGCTCATGCCCCTAGCTTCCTCAAACTCCGGTCCAGACGTGGCTTCCGTGAGAATAAGCATCAACTCGTTCCTCGCCAACTCTAAACCCTTTGTACCATCATTGAGGTATTTTTTCTCCAAATAAACCATGCTGTTACTTCTAAACCAATCCAACAACACGATCCTGCAATGATTTCGAGCCTCATCGGTCCGCGGGTCGCGTTTGCCTCTATGTTTCCTTTTCTTTGATTGCGAACCCGATGCCGCGGACCCGTCCTCCGTCCCTTCCGAAACTGCTGGGCGTTTTAATCCCCGTCTTTCAGTCTGCTCCGAACCCTGAGGTACATCACGTGCAGGGCTCTCCGGTCTTGATGTCCGCCGTGTCGGAGATTGTGGTGGCACGTTCTCCGAACGAGCCGGTGCATGTATTTTTGTGCAACTGCCTGAGCTTGGTCCCCTTCCAGTTCTCCCTCTATGTCCACTGTTTCCCCGACTCCCACGTGTTCCACGGCTTCCCCGTGTTTGGTTGCCTCCCGAATGACCAACAGCCAAGAACTCTTCGTCAAACTGAAAGGGATCTGGACGTGGTGGACGTGCTGCAGTACTTCCACTTCCAGGATCGCTTCCCGTACCCTCGGCAGTATTCGCCGATGCATTGCCTACGAGCCAAGCACGGTGCACCCTCAAATCCTCGTTCTCGTAAGGAGCAATGCCCTCCCCCTCCATCGTGATAAAAATCACGTGAATAAGTGAGTGTGAAAATCTCTCGTGATAAAAATCACGGGAGCGAGTAAATCTGAAGAAAAAAATTGCGAGGGTTCCCCCACAATTTGCCCTGCCCTCCCAAACCCCTTGAGACCCGCGCGGTGATGCTGTCCTTTGGGACGCAACAAGGTCTCGGGTCCCTATGTGGTGGGAGGAGAGGAAAGTGGTAGGAACTAAAGCCTCACGGCTTTATATAGGCAACGAGGAGCCCAATCATTATGGGATCCCGGTCGGAATTAAGGTTTAGGGTACGAAAACGACGTATGGGGAACGTGGGAACTAGGGGCGGACGGGCGGGAACTAGGGGGCGGACGGAGGGAACGTGGGGGCGGACGGAGGGAACGAGGAGCAGACGGGTGGGGAACGCGATAGGGAACTCGGGCGGACGGGAGGGGAACGGGCGGACGGAGGGAACGTGGCGGACGGAGGGAACGTGGAGCGGACGTGAAGGGAACTCGATAGGGAACGCGGGCGGACGGAAGGGATCGGAAAGCGGACGGGAGGGAACGCGGAGCGGACGTAGGGGAACTCCGAGCGGACGGGGGGAACGCGGGGCGGACGGGGGGAACGCGGGGCGGACGGGGGGAACGCGGGGCGGACGGGAGGGAACGGGTGCGGACAGGATGGGAACGGGGTACGGACGACGGGGAACGTGTGGCGGACGGAGGGAACGTGGAGCGGACGTGAGGGAACGCGTGCGGACGGGAGAGGAACGTGGGGCGGACGGGAGGGAACGAGGAGCGGACGGTGGGGAACGTGTGTCGGACGGAGGGTAGCGGACGGGAGGGAACGCGGGGCGGACGGGTGGGACGGGTGGGACGCCCCACCCCCCCTTCTCCCGTCCGCTCCACCCCCGTCCGTCCGCCCCACCCCCCCCTCCCCCGTCCGCTCCACCCCCCCGTCCGTCCGCTCCACCCCCGTCCGTCCGCCCCACCCCCCCCTCTCCCGTCCGCTCCACCCCCCTCCCCCGTCCGCTCCATCCCCCTCCTCCGTCCGCCCCTCCCCTCCTCCGTCCGCCCCACCCCCCCTCTCCCGTCCGCTCCACCCCCGTCCGTCCGCCCCACCCCCCCCCTCCCCCGTCCGCCCCACCCCCCCCTCCCCCGTCCGCTCCACACCCCCGTCCGTCCGCTCCACCCCCATCCACCGTCCGCACCACCCCCCCGTCCGTCCGCTCCACCCCCCTTCCCCGTCCGCACCACCCCCCTTCCCCGTCCGCCCCCGTCCGCCCCACACCCTCCTTAGTAATATTTTATTACTTTGATTTTAACACAATGATAAACACAATGGCAAAATGGTCTACGTGGCAGGGGAAATATGCACATCCACGTCGACGTTTTCTGCCACATAGGACGCCACCTTGGCAAGAAGGTAAGTATTTTACCCACCCTAGTCGGCTCCCCCTATGTTGACCCTACGTGGACCCTATTGTGTCGTGACGGAGGGGTCCGTCACGACACGACACGTCGTGACGGCACGACACCGTCACAACGGCGGGATAGACAACCCTGGTTATGACCCAGCGCCAAGGAGAACCCCAACTTCCAATGACTCTCCATCCGCAACCATCTCAACGATCTCCTGAGAATCAATTACTTGCAAACATAAGAACCAGATAGATGAACAAAATATGCAACATAATGAAAACTTTAGAAGATTCTGAAGTTGGCTCCCTGTGCACACACCTCTCCAAATCGCAACCACTGCACCTTGATACGAGGTGAATATGGCAACTAAGTTTCTAAACCAGCCACAAAACAAATCAATCACGAGGTTCACATTTGTGCCCCCCTAGCTCTAACCTCGAACCTCACTAAGATAGCATCAAGGCACCCCTAAAAAGGCAACCAAAATTCAGATGATCACATCTCATTTGTGCCCCCTAGCTCTCAACTAAAATCTCACTAAGAGAGCATCTACTCACACCTAAACAAGCCCCCCCTATATGCACATGATCACATCTCATATCTCCCCCTCAAAACCTCATTCACGAGCATCCAGCCACCAAAATAACCTCAATAAGTGAGCATCCAGCCCATAAAAAAAAAACAAGCCATCGGAAATCAAAAGCGAGGTGCACAAGTGTGCCCAAAGGGGTCTGTCGGATCCGACAGTGCCCCCAGTTCTGCCCTCTCACCTGAACGCGAAGCATGCAGCCACACCACAAAGCCACAAAAAATCAGGTTATAACCTCACAAGTCTGCTCACAAGTCTGCCCAAAAGCCTAACCCTGGATCTCCGTAATCAAAAGCGAGGTTCAGAAATGTGCCCAAAGGGGTCTATCGGATCCGACAGTGCCCCCAGCTCTGCCCTCTAACCTGAAGACGAAGCATGCAGCCACACCACAAAGCCACAAAAAATCAGGTTATAACCTCACAAGTCTGCTCACAAGTCTGCCCAAAAGCCTAACCCTGGATCTCCGAAATCAAAAGCGAGGTTCAGAAATGTGCCCAAAGGGGTCTGTCGGATCCGACAGTGCCCCCAGCTTTGCCCTCTAACCTGAACGCGAAGCATGCAGCCACACCACAAAGCCACAAAAAATCAGGTTATAACCTCACAAGTCTGCTCACAAGTCTGCCCAAAAGCCTAACCCTGGATCTCCGAAATCAAAAGCGAGGTTCAGAAATGTGCCCAAAGGGGTCTGTCGGATCCGACAGTGTCCCCAGCTCTGCCCTCTAATCTGAACGCGAAGCATGCAGCCACACCACAAAGCCACAAAAAATCAGGTTATAACCTCACAAGTCTGCTCACAAGTCTGCCCAAATTTTTTTTTGTGGTTGCCCTGTTTTTTTGGGACGCGACCACCCATTTCCACCACCCTTTGGGCACTGAAAACCAGATTCAAAGCCCGAGGCCTCACTGCGGGAAAAAAACCAAAAAAACAGGGCAACCACAAAAAAAAAATCCAGAACCCTTAGGGTGCTGGAAATGTGCGTCGGACCCACGAAGTCCGCACTCAGTATCCCTTCGTTGGCTGCCAACTCTCTTGCCTCTTGTGGCACTCTTTGCTTTTACCCAATCCTTTACGAAGTTGTAACCCTTATTATTTCTCGTCATCCTTGCAGTCCAGCCGAGCAGCGCATACGAATTCGAAGGTTTGGTCCTTATGTGTGAACGTCCCATTCGAGGTTGTTCCTAACCTTGCACCAAATGGCAATTCATAATATCAAAAACAACAGTAATTAATGAGTGGGTTATCAAATACCTGACTCTCTTCGACAATACTGAAGTCCACCGATAGTTGGAGCTCGGTTTCACACTTTGAGTGTGAGACCAAAGTAAGTTCTTCTTCGACAAGTTGATTTTGTACAATCTCGACTGGAAGCTTCGCAAACTGGTTCGTTAACGACTTGACGGTACCATCCAAGTTTGGAAGCCGCATTCTCTTAATCTCTGCATTTCTCATCCTAGCACGCCTAATCTGCTTTGAACTAGAGAATAAGGGCTTTCTCCTTCTCCTTCGCTTTGCAATCGAAGGTGTCACACCGTCTAATGGATACACAGCATGCATCTGAGATACTACCTCATTACCAAACTCAGCTCATCTTTCTGCAATCTGAGAGGACTTTTATGGTGTTTTGCATCTTGTTTAAATCTCCACTACATTCCAATTTAATGGACCCTTTTAATGATTTATTTATAATAACGCATAATTGTTATTTTCATCCTTCAAATTGCGGCCGAGGGCAATCGACTTTGCACCTAAACCTCTGATTCTAATTTGGATAGATATTTAATCGATCCAATAAATGACGTCGGTTGTGCCTAAATTTGGTTGCCACACATTCCACACAACTACTTATGCGCTGACATACCTTTGATCACCCTTGCCCATGAATTTTACAGCTGCTATAATAATTTTAGCAAACAGCCAATTATCCTACAATCCTCTTTCCTACAATCCTCCATGTCTTTTCCCCTTTGGAACCTCTACATGTTCCCCTAGAAGAATTAACCCCTTGTCTACCCATTGTTTTCCGCAAGTTGTACGCCATCCCTGAGCTCTCTCTTGATTCTAACCTTTGCCTTCTCTCTATACGCCTCTGTTTTTCAATAGTCCTCCTCAATTCTCGATCTGCTCTCGCTTTCGTCCGAGTGTTCATCTCTAACCATATTGAAGCAAACAAATGTTATATATCATTGTCAAGTCTGTCATAATTAACATCTATGCGCCATCATTATGTTCCTATTATCTTGTATTTAGATAATTAACCTGCAGTTTCTTTAATTATTCCTCGGTTTGTATAGCCATAACTTGACGAGACTCTTCCAAATAAACTTTCCTATTCTCGCTTCGCCATAAAGGTTAATGCTCTACCCTTGCCCTTTTCAAGCCTCGACTAAAAAAGAAACACTTTCCTTTAGGGTGCCCCTTACATCCACTAAATGGTTCACATGGTCTTGTGTATTTATAAGTTCGTCAGTCGGCATCCAGCCTCATTGTTTGGTATTGATATATCTAGTTTGGATTGGCATATGATCATGACTAACTTAAGTAAATGCTGCAGTGCATTTTCAATTTTTATTCACATTTCTATAATGAATCGGCTTATTATTCCACTACTAATCCAAGTCTCCGCCCTCATTCATAGATTCCATCTTGCCATGCCTTCTAATCACAACACTATATACACCTCCCCACTTTGTGGTTTCCTTACGTCCATTGCTCATTTGGCCACTACCTGCTGTGAACTCGCATTTACAATCCTTCTACAATGGCCACCATCCGAGCACTGCACCATTCCATCCCGCTTATGATCCCTCTAGGAGATGATGGTCTAGCCAAAGTCACAGAGTCGTTCCTTAGTTTGAGGTTTAGATTCCACCCAGCCTCAATTCATGTCGAAGAAGAGGTCTTTGATGCTAACGGTGACTTGAGTCACACTGTCCTTCAGATATCGTTTCGCAATGACGATGGTAGAGTTTGGTTCTTGATCCCTGGAACGTACAAGGCCATAGGCGTCACCGAGTCGGATATGGCCACCACAACTGTGTTGCTAACACCAGGTGTGTCCCTCACGTCCACCACGCAGGTTCCTCTTCTGGCGACGGTCAAGAAGGAGCCCGGCATCGAAGAGGTTACCTTGCTCAGTGACTCTGATGATGATCTGCCACCTGCCTTTGACATTACCCCACCTCCATCGCATGATCAGCCCTTCATCAATCCTCTCAGGATTCCACACTCGCCTACTATAAGTCAACCATCTACTTCCAGACCCCCAGTTCACCCAGGTGTGTCTATAGATCGTCCCAGTATTGTCCACCACTTGAAGTTGCTTGCAACCCGACCAGGGTCCAAGAACATCCTCAAGAGTATTGATTATGAAGCTGTTAGGCATGAGAAGGTTGAGTTCCTCCCTTCTGTTTTTGACGGCGACGTCATCTTTGAGTTCCCTCCTCTGGGAGCTGATGCTCCCCATTCCCATGCTAGACTCATGTTCGGAATGGACAAGCGTTTCGACGGTCATGCTTGGTGTAGGACAAAGACGTCTAATATTACCAATGATCTTGGCTTGACCTTCCGGTTTTCATGTTGTGTTGGCCATCTCCGTTGTGATAACGAGGGTTGTGATTACCTCAACCGCCCCAATCGGGCCACTGACGTCAACGAGACCGAATGGGAACGCTGTACCGCCTCACCCTTCTCCGCAGGAGCTGATCCCCCAGCTGGGTCATCTCTCGTTTGTAAGGTCTGTAAGACACCACCCTACTGTCTTAATACTTGCCACGCTAAGATGTACTATGTTCTTGGCAAAGGTGACATGACCCGTGCATGCATCCATATGGGTCATCACCATCACCCCGTTTCGCAAGGTGTCTGTAGAGAGTCTAAGGTCGAAATTCATGATCTCATTGGTAGAGAAGTTGAGAGGACTCCCACCGCCACCAACTCTGCGATTGCCTTGGCTGCAAGTAAAGAGTTCCTGGCCAAGTATCTTCTACGCACGGGATCTGATCCCAATAAAGTTATGGACCTGGACTCCATGAAGTTTGTCATGGACAGGTACCAACACCTCAGCACCCCGAGTATTCGAAACACAGTCACTTCCTTCAAGCGCATTGGGCGAGGGGGGATCATTGATAGCATCACTGGACTGAGAGGTCATAGCAGTTGGCCCTATGTGCAAGAAAACAAATTCCCAGGCCAGGGAAAGATGTTGGAGAAAGTCTATGTGTTCAAGATGTCCGAGGTGGGCCCTGGCTCTGGAGTTGACCTTGTCAAGAGAATGCAACCACACGGTGATTTGCAGGATGCTTGGGTCATGTTTGACCATGTCAAGCGTGTCAAGGGGTGGACAACCATGGCTTGCCATGTCTATGACTCGGCCTACTGCCGGGTTATGACTATTGCAGTATGTGATATGCAGTCTGAGGATGTCACGGCGCAAAGCCTTCTTTGGCATGGGCTCAATGAAGTTATGCACAGACATGGCATTGCTAAAGTTAACTTCAAAGGGTTCATGGCGGACAGTGCACAAGCAAATTGGAATGCAGTTAGGATTATCTATGGCAGTGGTGATCCCAAGGTTCCTATGGAGTCTCGCGAGAGGACATGTCTATTGCATTGGACAGTGTCTATGGAGCGCCACACCGCCGCCCACATCAAGCCCGACCTCCAACAGCAACACAAGTTGTTATGCAAGCAGTACAAGGATGCCAAGACTCCCGAGCAATCCGAGTCCCGTTATCTTGCCATCCGGGCTTGGTGGCTTTCCTCTAGAGCTGCATCCGAGGAAGGAATCAAGGACCTTATTACATGGCTTGCATTCTGGCATTTTCGTTACCGTCAATGGGGTGGTTTCATGCAACTAGTGAGTACCCACCCACTTTCTATTTCGCTTTTTGGTGTCAACTTATTTCTTGGATTTTTTTTGGTTTTTTTGGTTTTTTTTGGGTTTTTGGTGTCAGTTTAGGCTTTTAGCCTGTTTTTGTGTAAAGCGTACTCACTACATTTCATTGACTTCTCTCAGAATTTCACAGATTCTGAGTTGGCAGAGATGCCATCTTGCAACCTCTCTGAGACAGTCCATAACAAATGGCTTCAGCAGTCTGGAAACCGTGGCTCTGATCTATATGTTGCGACCGTGGATGATTTCGTGAGGGCGTTCATGCAATGTACGAACTACTACGCCTACTTGAAGGGTGATCGCTCTGGTACTGGCCCAGGAAAAGAAGAACTCCGCCTTCGTGCTGCACAACGATCCGGTGACGCCAAAAGAATTGTTGCAGCACTCGAGCACATGCCTGGAGCAGAGCATTGGTGCACCCGCAAACCCCAACTCGAAGGAGAGGAGGTCTTTGGCACCACAAAGCGCAAACTTGATATGCCCCCTGGTTCTGATCAAGATTCACATAGACCCAACAAGGTCAGCTTCTCTCATCCACGAGTGAGCACTAGGTCAACCAAGGCCCGTACTGATTCCGCCACACCATCAACCCTGCCCCTAACACAATCCCTCGAGAAATCGATTCCACAACGGGTCACCCACGTCAATAACATTCAAGAGACCCACTGCGATGTCTCCAAGTGGCACATTTCTAGACTATCCAAGACTTCCGCCAAGGCCTGCTTCGCCATGCAAGCTCGCACAAAGACCAAGTGCACCCAGAAGATCGTTCGGCATGGTAAAAATACTCCAGCTCCTACGTACACCGGCTACATGCGCGACTACAAGAAGAACGAGGAATTCTTGACACAGTTCTTCTTCTGCAACGACGACATTGAGAGATGTGTCAAAGGCACTAGGAGGAAGTGGGTGCAGCACCGTCCGGATGTCCCGGACGTCTGGCCTGTCCTCACTGGGACAAACCTCACTCTCCAGGAGGTTCTGGCCCTTGAAGAAGGGGGATTCCAACTTCAGTAGCGTCAAGATGTGTCACCCAGAAGACTCTTCGGCGACTCCTCCAATGTTGCCTCATCCATGGCCGAACTCCCTACCCCGGCCCAAGCCGATCAATACCCTACGCTCAGGTTTGGAAAGAAGATCCGACGCAGTAACAACGGACCATGCGTCCAACAACGCAACAAGTGGGAGTCAGCCCTCAACGTCGATGGACAAATTACCTCCGTCACAATGATACCTCACCCAGGAATCGGGTGCATCATTCTCTTCCAGTCCCGAAAGAAGGCTAAGGTTGAAGAGTACCGTATCACTATCAGCACCTTCCCGTCGTACACATGCCCGGATTTCGTGGAGATGTCAGCAAGAGCACTTGGGAAGCGGCGCACTTGGGTAAACTGCAAGCACTTGTACTTCATCTTCCGTGTCACCTGCAACTTGGATCAATACCAAGAAACTTTCATCCATGCTCCGAGCCTTAGTTTCAATGAAATCAAGCACCTCCTCGAAAGTGGCATCATGAAGCATGTGGGACCTTAGCGTGGATACCTATAGGAGCTAGGCTGCCCCACCTTATTTATAAGTTCTCGCTAAGTATTTCCTATTGCGTTGAATATACCATAGTATGAGTGCACGTTTTCCGAAAATATCGCTGATATATCACACCTATCTTTATCTACATGATGTGAATTGTATTCGTTTCTACATATCTATAAAGGTTTCTAAATATTTATGGGTCTCTTCTTCCAACGGTAGTTTTAGATGTTATTGAACAGTACGAGTTTTGCTACTTTGCTTGAATGCTTGAATTTTTTGACTTAGAATTTTTTCTTACGTTGTGATCATAGCCTATGATTAAGCGGCTCTCACCATAATGTGGACAGTCAAAAGTTCCCTGGTTTATTTAGATCATGTCAACTAGTCTCTCTGAAAGGTACCCTAAAACCAAGTCTCTGTCCTTAAAGCCCTCAAAATTTGCACGGAAATAGGTCCAACGTTTTTACTAAAAAAAGAGGTCCCACGATTTTTCTATTTTTATTATCTAAATTTAAAAATTTTATTACTATAATTGGAAAGCGTTGATTTTTTTCTGCTCACCGTGAGCAAATTTTCTGCTCACCGCTCACCGCTCGCGTCCCACCGCTCACACGGTAGCGTCGTTGGAAGGGAAACAATGAGGAGCACGAACTAGACGTGGAAGCGGACGCAATTCAATGCACAACAGAACAATTCCAAAATCAGAGCGACAACAATACAAGCTTGGACGAAGGAGAAACCAACACCGATAACAAAAACGAAGAAGGTGATGGGGACTGCGAGTTGGACAACGTAAGTACACAACTCATACACAATGATGCATGATAGACAAAATTATTATTAAAAAACATTGTAGAAGATTTTACATACACAAACGTAGAAAACTCTTCTATGTATCGATCTTGCTATATTTCCTGCTTAACCACTAGCTCATTAGGGAATAACACCAGTCAATGCAACCAACCATATTCGAACCCGGATTGGCATAGACCGAAACATCAGTCTCTTAAGACTACTCGCATCCACAGGCGGATGTCTTAAACACTTCTTGCAACACTTATATTCATGTGTAGAAGTTTATAATTGCTTCTAATTGGATTGCTACAACCAGCAGCAACACATACTAGAAAAAATTTAATATTAGATTTATACGCCCTTGAGTATTGGCAGTGCCGCCAATACCCATGGGGTAAAAAGAAAAGTAAGTTTTAGAGGCCCTGAGGTATAGGCGGTGCCCCCAATACCCACGGGGGTAAAAACGAAAGTAAGTTTAGACGCCCGGGGGTATTGGCGGTGCCGCCAATACCCATGGGGGCAAAAACGAAAGTAAGTTTTAGAGGCCATAGGGGTATTGGCGGTGCCACCAATACCCATGGGAGTAAAAACGAAAGTAAGTCTTAGAGGCCCTCAGGGTATTGGCGGTAACACCAATACGCATGGGGGTAAAAACGCCAGTAAGTTTTAGAGGCCATAGGGGTATTGGCGGTGCCGCCAATACCCATGGGGGTAAAAACGAAAGTAAGTTTTAGAGGCCATAGGGGTATTGGCGGTGCCGCCAATACCCATGGGGGCAAAAACGAAAGTAAGTTTTAGAGGCCATAGGGGTATTGGCGGTGCCACCAATACCCATGGGAGTAAAAACGAAAGTAAGTCTTAGAGGCCCTCGGGGTATTGGCGGTAACACCAATACGCATGGGGATAAAAACGCAAGTAAGTTTTAGAGGCCATAGGGGTATTGGCGGTGCCGCCAATACCCATGGGGGTAAAAACGAAAGTAAGTTTTAGAGGCCATAGGGGTATTGGCGGTGCCGCCAATACCCATGGGGGTAAAAACGAAAGTAAGTTTTAGAGGCCATAGGGGTATTGGCGGTGCCGCCAATACCCATGGGGCTGAAAACGAAAGTAAGTTTTAGAGGCCCTCGGGGTATTGGCGGTGCCGCCAATACCCATGGGGCTGAAAAGAAAAGTAAGCATTAGAGGCCCTCGGGGTATTGGCGGTGCCGCCAATACCCATGGGGGTAAAATTGAAAGTAAAATTTACATGCCCTCGGGGTATTGGCGGTGCCGCCAATAACCATGGGGCTGAAAACGTTGATGGTTTTGGAAGCGTTTGGGGTATTGGCGGCACCGCCAATACCCCCGGGGAAAAAAATGGGAATTAGTTTTAGAAGCCCTGGGGGTATTGGCGGCACCGCCAATACCCTCGGGGTAAAAAATGGGAATTAGTTTTAGAGGCCCTGGGGGTATTGGCGGCACCGCCAATACCCTCGGGGAAAAAAATGGAAATTAGTTTTAGAGGCCCTGGGGGTATTGGCGGCACCGCCAATATCCTCGGGGAAAAGAATGGGAATTAGTTTTAGAGGCCCTGGGGGTATTGGCGGCACCGCCAATACCCCCCGGGGAAAAAAATGGGAATTAATTTTAGAAGCCCTGGGGGTATTGGCGGCACCGCCAATACTCCTAAAGGGGGAAAGTAAATCGTCCATGATGGTTTTTTCATCCGACTAGATTCATTCATTCATCATTCATAATGTTATTATAAAAGGTACGAAACCCTAGTTTGTAAGTCTTTTTCCCTTGGAGCAATGGGTGGAGGCGAGGTGAGGAGCGGATGTGGGAAGAAAGGGGAGCACTAGGAGAGGGAGAACTTATAGCAAATGTGGTGATAGTAGAGGTATTGTGTTAGATCGGACACTTAAACAGAAAAGGTAATACATTTGTGTTGATGTTTTTATGCTTTGTTTGTAAGGAGTTTGTGAATGAAGGTAGTGGATACAAGTTGAGAACAGAAAATCATCTAATTTGTAGAATGAGTAGTAGTATTCAGACATCTTTAGACTTGGAAAAATTTACCCTTGAAAGGTATTGGCGGCACCGCCAATACTCCTGGAATGTCTTAAACATATAATGTTTTTGTCCAAATGAAGTGGGTAGAAGGTATTGGCGGCACCGCCACTACCCAGAGTGCAATGTGTTGCACAGTGAAATCAAGGTCTTTCAGATTTGGTGCAGTGGTGTTGAGTTTTTTTTTTTTTTTTTTTAAAGTCCGAAATTGGTAGATTTGTCTTTTTTTCAACGATTTAAATAAATTATTACATCAACTCTGTTTAGGGTGAAAATAATTTTGAGCCTAGAATTAAAGCTCATAAGTTTAGATGATTTTTTTGAGGATTTAAGGAAGCTCTGTAGATTTATGAAAAATTCTCAAAGTTCGTTGTTTTTGTGTTGCTTAAGATTTCGAATTGAATGTACCCCCTCGGTACATTTTCAATGTTGTGTTTTGTGGAACTTGTCGTAATAAGACATCTTTCATTGTTTCTAGAAATTTCAAATTTGAGTTGATTCATCTGAAGTTTTTTGTCATGTCTTCATTATGTATTTTTCTACATCTCCTTCATATAATTTTTTTTCATATGATTTCACTTTTCATGAGTAAATAATTGTTGAAATCAATCGATCGAGTAGAGTATTCTATGCTACCCTAGCTCCCTCCACGCATCTTCCACTCGATCGAATGGAAGTAATTGTTGTTCTGGCCGTCCCCCTGGACTTTCACTCGATCAAGTGGAAGTCATTAGGGTTGGCCTATCTCCCCCTCTTGCTTCCACTCGATCGAGTGGAAGTAGAGGTGGGCAAACGTCCCCCGTCAACTTTCACTTTATCGATTGGAAGATGTGAGGTTGGCAGAGCTTCCCTTCAACTTCCACTCGGTCGAGTGGAAGTACATATTGGTTAAGTGCTCCCCTTCAACTTCCACTCGATCGAGTGGAATTAGAGGTTGGCCAAGTCCCGCCCTCAACTTCCATTCGACCGAGTGGAAGTTGAGGTTGATGTTTTCAACGATTTAATTAAATTGTTGCATCAACTCTGTTTAGGGTGACAATTTTTCTCAACATATAATTAAAGCTCAGAAGTTTAGGTGATTTTTTTGAGGATTTAAGGATGCCCTGTAGATTTTTGAAAAATTCTCAAAGTTCGCTGTTTTTGTTGGTAGAGCTCCCCTCAACTTCCACTCGGTCGAGTGGAAGTGGATGTTGGCCAAGTGCCCCCCTCAACTTCCACTCGGTCGAGTGGAATTAGAGGATGGCCAAGTGCCCCCCTCAACTTCCACTCGACCGAGTGGAAGTTGAGGTTGATGTTTTCAACGATTTAATTAAATTCTTTCATCAACTCTGTTTAGGGTGAAAACTTTTCTCAGCATAGAATTAAAGCTCATAAGCTTAGGTGATTTTTTGAGGATTTAAGGATGCCCTGTAGATTTTTGAAAAATTCTCAAAGTTCGCTGTTTTTGTTGGTAGAGCTCCCCTCAACTTCCACTCGGTCGAGTGGAAGTGGATGTTGGCCAAGTGCCCCCCTCAACTTCCACTCGGTCGAGTGGAATTAGAGGATGGCCAAGTGCCCCTCTCAACTTCCACTCGACCGAGTGGAAGTTGAGGTTGATGTTTTCAACGATTTAATTAAATTCTTTCATCAACTCTGTTTAGGGTGGAAATTTTTCTCAGCATAGAATTAAAGCTCATAAGATTAGGTGATTTTTTGGAGGATTTAAGGATGCCCTATAGATTTTTGAAAAATTCTTAAAGTTCTCTGTTTTTGTTTGTAGAGCTCCCCCTCAACTTCCACTCAGTCGAGTGGAAGTGGATGTTGGCCAAGTGCCCCCCTCAACTTCCACTCGGTCGAGTGGAATTAGAGGATGGCCAAGTGCCCCCTCAACTTCCACTCGACCGAGTGGAAGTTGAGGTTGATGTTTTCAACGATTTAATTAAATTGTTTCATCAACTCTGTTTAAAATGAAAATTTTTATCAGAATAGAATTAAAGCTCATAAGCTTAGGTGATTTTTTTGAGGATTTAAGGATGCTCTGTATATTTTTGAAAAATTCTCAAAGTTTGTTGTTTTTGTTGGTAGAGCTCCCCCTCAACTTCTCAATGTTGTGTTTTGTGGTACTTGTCATAATGAGGCATCTTTTATTGTGTCTAGAAATTTCAAATTTGAGTTGATTCATGTGAATTTTTTTGTCAGGTCTTCATTATATATTTTTCTACATCTCCTTCATATAATATTTTTTCATATGATTTCATCTTTCATGAGTAAATAATTGTTGAAATCCTCTATTTTTTTGTTTTCTGTCATTCATTGTTATAGTTTTTGGTTTTTGAAATTTCTTGTTATGGTTTTTTTGCAGATGGATACTACTGATTCTTCTGATCATTTTCCTTCCAACTCTAAGCAGTTGGATGTTGCATTGGAATGTCATATTGATGAGTCGTCTTCTCATTTGAGAGCAAACGCCATTTTGTCAGAACATGTATTTGATTCAAAATCGGCCATTGACAAAATTTGCTTTCAACCTTTTTCGAAGGCCAGGTTTTCGATTCCTTTATGTCGTTTGTTATCTATGCCTTTAGTTCGGCCTACTTTGATTTCCAATGTTCAGAAATTAGAGCAAGGTTTTCTTCATGGATACAGAGCTGGAAGTGCAGTTTTTTATGTTTCATTGACAAACAATCATATGGCGACGCAAGATGTCACTTCTGAGCTCTTTGATTCTTGGAGCATTCATTGGAAGAAATCTAGTGAACAATTTGACGAGTTCTTGAAGCAGGATGAACATCTGAAATGCTTCGTTGGCAAGATGTTCTGGGTTTGGGATGGAAATCACCGTTTGCAGGCTTGGAAATCAGTCATTGATAAAGTCCACTCTAATGAGCCTGGTTGGCATATTTCTGTTGACTCGATCTTGCTGACTCCATCTTCTGATATTGCTGTGCTCCTCACTGCCATGCATGATCTCAATAGGTAAATTCTATCATTTTCAATTCTGTCTTTTGATTTTGAATTTTGATTTTTTTTTTGCTTTTTGTTTTGGTTTTGAAATTTTTTTTTCATACTTATTCAGTTTCATACTTCTTGTATGTTGTTCATGTTTATGTATTTCAGTCATGTTGAACATTCACATGTCAAAACCAATCTCGTTCATCAATTGTATCGTGTATAAGCCATTGGAAGCTTGCCAATCGAGAGTTTTAAAAACTTATTGACACCTGATCAATATAAAAAATGTGTCACTAAGACTATTGCAACGTGGTATTCACTTACAAGGGATCTTTTCTTGGATTATTTGTACAATGTAAGTTCTTTATCATCTTTTTATTTCTTTTATTCATCAAATTTTTATATTTTAACATTTATATCATATCATTATGATTTTTAACGATTTTTATTGTTTTTCAGCGTGAAATTGCCGAGGCCGGAGATCTAGCCAAAAATAATATTTTTCAGCTCACACCAGAGCTGGACCGGTCCTCTGAAGGTGTTTCTGAGTTCATGAATGCAGCAATGGACGCTAAACGGGTCAAGTTGGATTCCAATCTTGCAAAACATTTACCCATTGCAGATCCATCTTTAGGTCTTGAATTCTTGGCTCAAGTGAAAAAACATTATGACTTGTGTTCTGATGAACCTCAAATGAATCAAGAAAAACTTCAACATCTTGTAACATCCAAAGTGGATCCCCAACAAAAGGTGAAATGGTTAGAGCTCTGGAATTCCACTACCGCTTTTCGGATGGCTTTGAAGTTCCCGAAGATGCCTCTCTCCGATAAGGCTTTTGATGTTTGGTTACACAAAGCCACATTTTGGAGCCAGGTATACATATAAAATTTTCATTTGTTTTGATTTTTTGTTTGTTATTGTGTTTGTTTTTTTTCTAATTTTGTTTTTTTTCCAACAGTTGGCTAAAGAAGCTCTTGCACTTTACAATTCCACAATTTCTGAATTGAACATCGTCATCAATGTGGACCCAAATGCAACTGAGCCTTTGCCAACTTTTGCTGATTATATTGAGTCTTGGAGGGTGACGTGCTGGGAAACGGCATTTTTTTACATGTTCAAATCGACTGATGGTGTTATGAAAAACAAGACCTTTGAAAAACAACCTGGTGGTTTTCAAGCCATGAGACGGGTTGTTTACAGGTACCCTCATATATATTGTATTTTTTTTCATTTTTATGGGTTTTGGTTTTTTTTCAACCTTTTTAATTTTAATTGTTTTTCCTTCACAGATACTTTAAATGCGTCTTGTTTCCTCTTAATGCTTTGGACAAGCTACCACCCTTCTTTGATAGTTTCAAGGATGTTCAGTCAGAGAATTCCATGTTCACTCCTGAAATATGCAAGCAATGGGATGAGGTTCATTGGTATGAATGTGGATGGTATCTGGACTGTCCACCTAATAAAACTCCACATTCTGAATTGGAATTACGTGACTGTCTTGAACCCACATTTGTTCCCTCCATCTTGAACCAAGATCTACCATATACAGAGCCCACGAGAGGAAAGAAGAAAAAAATTACCCAAATCTCTACACACTCTAAGGAAAATGACATCATCAGTGGTGAACCTTCTGCCAAGAAGCGTAGGGTCCTTCAACCTGCTACTTCATCTTATACCAATCATGTCCTTCCTTCCGTGTTGGAGCCTTTCTCCTCTTTGCGAATCAAGACTAAAGCTCCTACACTTACGCCATGTAGTTCTAATCAGAACTCATTCGAGCTCATTTTGAATGACTCATTCTTGAATATTTTGAACGTCAAAGAACAAACCAAGACTTGGCCTCAATCTTTTTACGACATCAATACATTTCTCACAAAGGTATTCTTCATGCCCATTCTTTTAAGTCATATATTGAATTCTTGAATTTTTTCAAAGCATATATTGAGTTTTTTTTTCCTTAGTCGTTCAACAATCCATTCACCTAACATGGCTTGTATTTTTGTTGCTTAGGTTGGTACAAATCGCACTTTCTACTTTCAGGGAGTTGAAAAAATAACACCGGCTGTTGATTTGGTCATTGTTGATATCCCAGAGGGGCTTCCTGTGCCTGGACTTTCCATACCTCCTTCTTATATACCCCCTTGGAATGAAAAATCCGATAAATTTTTTCTTGTTCTATTTTCATTCTGCATGCAATATCTTCATGACGATGGTGCTTTATTGGTATTTTATCCTGATGATGCGAAATGGACAAAAGAATTGTCTTCTTATTTCTTCAATTACAATTTTAAGGTTGCCCATGAACCTTGGATTTGTGTCAATCCACTTCGTTTGGCCAATCCCCGCAATTCCAACAAAACGGTTCGTCTTCCATTTCTTTTTTTCATGTTTGCTTTCATTTTCATAAGTTATTTTGATTTGTTACATTATATTATCGTTGGTTTCTCATTTTATTTTACTTTCATTGTATTTGCAGACAGTCAAATTCACAACACTCTTGCTTGTTCGTTCTTTTCATAATACTTCCGGATGGAAACGTCTGCCTTTGCCTTTTCAAATTAATATTGACAAAGATCTTTCAAACAATGGTATGGATTTGGATGATGATGTTTTATACAACTTCACGGATGCTACTTCTCAACTTATGAGAGATGATGGTGTTACACCTTGGAGGGGTCCACGAGAGAAACATCCATTGTTCTTTCAAGTTTTGATTGATGCTTTTTCAAAACCCGAGGGCATTGTTGCAGACCTCACTGCATCGACAGGTATAAATCTATTTATTTTTTCTTTGATATTAATTTCTTCATATGCTCGCAATATCACCTACTATGTGTCATTGATTGTTCTCTTCATAATTGTGTTCTATTATGTCTTTGATAGGACCCTCCATACATGCTTGCCGCATTTTGAAGCGTCACCTCTTGGCATTAGAAGGCGACAAAGATGTTTTTGATTCCATCTTGAAGCCTTTGATTATGCATTCCCCTTTACCTATTGGCAAAGAAATCAATTGTGAAGACTCGGATGACTCTCCAATTGTTAATCGCGAGGCCGTCAATCTATTTTGTGAGTAAGTTTGTTTGTTTTCTTCTTTAAATGCTTTATATGGTTGGTTTTTTTTGTTTTTATTTCTTGAATCATATTGCACACATATTTCCCTAAACTCACATAAGTAAACAATAATTATTAATATATTTATGTGGTCATGTTCTAGCAATGTGATGCCACAATGTCGCCGACGTTGGCGACCGTTTTTTGAAGATCCAGGATTTTTTTCAAGTCCATCTCCCCCTCGAGGCCTCCCTATCTATGCTGAGAACATGGCTTCCTTTCTTGCTGCTCAACCTTCTCTTTCAATGCATAGAAACACTAAACATTATGATCGGCGGGTTTTGGATTTCATAGATTTAGAGGCCGATTCATGTTCAGGATCCATCACAACATGTTCTAATGATGGTTAGTTCTTTGGTAGACTTGTTCAAGTACCTAACTAAGGCTTTTCTTTTTGTCGTCCTTTTTTTAATATACTTTCATTTATATATCGGAGTTACACATGTTTTCTATCCACTTTTATCTTACTTGCATTTTCTATGTTTGTATTGTATTATTGACTTATTGCAAAATTAAGTATTTCTTGTAATATGTCTGTATGATACATATATATGCCCATTGTCGTTTTCACTTCTCAATGTTCATTTCTCATTACTCATAATCTAGAATTTTGTTGTTTATTCTCCCCACCTTTCTTATTTTTTAACCCTACAATTGTGCCAAAATGCCACGGTTATAGGATACCAGTGGGCCTATTACCAAATATTTTTCCTTCCTCACCGCTCACGTGTTACCGCTCACCGCTCACCGCTCATTGCTCACCGCTCACAAGATAGCACTCTCCTATGGCACCCTACACCTTAAGACATTGTGACTGACGCACACTAGGTTTCTTGTAGATTTTCATCGTCGGCATTAACGTCTACATGGACACTGTAAAGAACGTTCACTAGAACATGTATTTGGTATGCAGTCGTTGCCACGGTCGATGTTGCATGTGACGTTGACGCGGACACTGTCGGGGTTGCCAACTATGCTGACCTGGAAAATTGCTTGCCACGTAGAAAAGGACCCGTAAATAGAAAACATACTAGCATAGACACGGAAAGATTACTCCCAGTCAACGAATAATATAACCCATTATTAAATATAACAAATTCCATATGGAATCCCCACTACAAACCGGATTTTTTTTGACACATGAAAATACAAAAAAATTATAATCTGAAAAAACTAAAATTGAAATCAGTTGGAAAATGGAATTTAATAAAATCACCCAAAAAAAATTTTAAAAAATTAACTTTTTTTTGGCCAACCTGCCCGGCCACCTGATTTTTTTGCACCCGGGCAGCGTTGTAACTGACGTGGCAAGAGATTTCAAAGCGCTGCCCAAAGTCTAAAACGGAACCCCTTGTCGACGTGGCACTTCCTGTCCTCGCATCATGTCGTGCACGATGTCACTCATGTCCTGCGGAATGTCACCCTATGCGCTCATGTTTCCCTATACACTCACGTGTTTCCTTGCTAACATTCCCATGTTTGTCCGCCAGCATGCCCATGCTTGCCAGCTAACATCTCCATGTTGCTTACAACGTCCCGTTCACTCTAACGTTTTGCTGGGTGTTTTGTTTTTAAACGCTGATGTCCACTGGGACACCTACGTTTTTGGAGAACATCACAAAAAACACGGGTTTCTTATAGTGTTCGCTCCCATCCTCGAACTCCGTGATGCGATTCCATCGCTGCCCATCAATGGTGATTTTTCACAAGGTCCCTAACATGTCCAAGGACATGTTCATAAAAAAAACATTTCCAGTGGACGGGTTCTTAGAAAATGAACTGGTTTTTGGACGTGTCAAATTCACTTTGGACGGTTCTAAAAATAACAAATTTTTGATAATTTTTTCCAAAAAAAAAAATGGTACAAATATTAGTTACATTATGTCATATATGACATGTGAATATAAGCATAATGCAATCAAACCACTAATACCCAATCAAAATATCAATCTTGAAGTGCTTGATTCACTTGCATACATTAATTCATCAACCACAAAATTTAGAACCTTTTTAACATAATGTCAAAGATTATAATTGAAGGTGAACTTAGCAATTGAATAAGAATTAGTATATATAAACATGTTCAAAAAATTAAAAATAAAGAGCTACTTACCCTTCAAAGAAGTGGATGAATTCTCCTATCCTTCATGTTTCTCCAAACAAGCATCACTGCATTCCAATTGATGTTTTCAATTGGAATATTTGCACATGAAAATCAGCCTTGGTGTTGTGGAGGGAATGTGGGTGGTGACGGACGGGCGATGACGGGTGATGGAAACACCTTGAGGATAGAGTGTGGGGAAAGAATGGCCAGTTTTAGTGGAACTTAGTGAGAATTATCCTGTTGGGAGATTGAAGGACAAGAACTAAAAAGAAATGATGGTGGCAGAGGAAATTAGAATGGGGTGTACTGGAAAGATGAGAATCGACAGCAAAAGACAGATAACTGACGGGCATTGAAGGCATAATTTGTCAAGATCCTATTGTTTCCAAGTGCAACCAGTCACATGTCAGTTTTTTTGTTGGTTTAAAAAAATTTACCAACATTGTAAGAGACTTATTTATACCTCTTGCGGGACGGGTATTTTCATTTTCAAACCAGTTTTGGGACAGGTTGTTTTTTCTTTAACCTTTCCATGGACGGGTTGGTTTAGAAATTACCGGTTTTGGGACAGGTTGCAATTTTGTTTGCCTTTCAATTCAAGGTTTTTGGACATGGACGGGCAAAAACTTTGTGAAAAATCAGCCCTGCTGCCCATGATTTAGCACCAGATGCATCGTCGTTGACGCGCACACCTGTCTTATCGCACGCACAGACAGAGACACAGGAGAGACAGGGACAGCAGCAGCAGAAGAAGAAGACGAGGAGCGCCGACAGGCTGGTGACGGGCAGCAACATGGATCGAGCCATGGCCATCTGGGGCGGCGGAGCGGCCATCACCCTCGCCGCATGTGCGCGGCCGAGCTCCTGCAGCGCGGTGCCGTCTCGTGTGAAGGTGCGACACCCGCAACCGTATCGTGTGCTTGGTTATTAGGAGCATGGCAATCAGGGGTGAAATAAGGGCATTAGGGTTTTATTCGCATAGCATTCTTAAGCATGTGCGAGGGGGTTCTCTTTCTATCCTATTCTAGCTTCAAGAATAAATTCAAGAATCAAGGTCCTTGATTACACGCATTGTTACCTATCCTCGCACAAAGCCTTCTCCCATGTACCAAGATTCAACTTAAAAGACCTTGCCAAAAAGATGCGTATCTAGGGAGACTGCTGTGGGTTTTCCATAGAAATTGAGGTGGTCTGTTGTGGAAAAGGTTGCGTGTTCTCTTCGGATTAAATCATGTGGCCCTAGTGGGGTCACTTCCAACTCTACAGACATTTTTGACCGATGAATCCGCTCAGCTCAGTCCGGCTCTGGAATTGGCTCATCGAGTTGGCAGTTGCATATTACTTAGATTGTCATCTCAAGTTTCAATAATCGGAGTAGAGATGCAAAAGTTCCAAGAATGCAAAGTGAAGATTCTTGTTCTCTTTAAACAATCATACAGGCCCTTTCGGACGAAGGTATGTGGACCTATTGGGGACACTTCGAACTCCACATACATTTGTGACTGTTGGACTGGATTGGCTCGGGAATCGTCTCATGCAGCTAGCAAGAGCTAAGATTATCGTTTTAAGTCTCAAAATGTCGCAGTAGAAATGCAATTTTTTTAAGAATCCAAAGTGAAGATTTTTTTTCTTCTTAAACAATTATATAGGCTCCTTCGGATTAAGGTATGGGGACCTATGGAGGGCACTTCGAACTCCACATAGATTTCTGACTGTTAGACTGTATCGGCTCTAGGATTGTCTCATGCGGTTAGCAAATCACAAAGATTGTGGCTTCAAGTTTAAAGTGGGGGTAGATATGCAAAATTTATAGAGTCCAAAAGTGAAGATTCACTTTCTCTTCATAGGTTCAGAGGCCCTGCCAATTGTGTGCACTGTTGAACCTAGATCGGTTAATTTATACTGAGCACATCGTCCAATCTCATCGCAACACATGTATTTCCGGTGTCCATTCTAAAACATACGCCTCAGCCATGAACCACTCAAACATAGGTGTCTGATTGAAAAGAGTTACCACATAAGCCCCACATAAATCTTAGAGGGCATGACCAGCTGGGAGCTGGAGAACAGTGTGTTGGTGGGCTGTGCTTCCAAGATTTAAACTGCTTGAGCTCTCAGTGGTGGCACATTTTGTCTCCAATCTACTTAGATGCTTTTAAGATGCAAGACCATGAGAAATTGAGCTTTGATGCATCTGGTATGCCAGCCTTGTTAATAAGGGAAAATAGACAATACTGTGTTTGTTTCTGTTTATATGAATCTGAAATTGGCAATTCAAGATGTTTCTCTCGCAAGGCAAGTCCATGTTTGATTCATGTATTGAGAGATGGCACGAATCTGTGTGAAGGGTCTTGTTAACAACAGAGGGATAACGAAAAGCTTCCAGGCTTTGTGGACATTGTGGTTGAAGTACCCAAAGGCAGCTTCGTGAAGCGAACTCCAGAAGGTGCTGTCGACTTTGTGGCACCACTGCCCTCTCCATTTAATTACGGATCTGTTCCTTCTGTGCCTGCACCTGATGGTAAGCCTTGTGTTATGAGACTCCTGTAGCTCTTGCTGAATTCTTGTTCAATGAGTTCAGCATTCCACTTCTGTTAACCCCTAAATTGTCAAGAAGAATTGCACATTCCCTGAGGTCCATATATGTTGCAGGACAATCTTAATCACAGTGCTATTGGATGAACTGGGATGTTAGGTTCATAAGCTTTTTTCGAGTTATTTGTCACTAGATATGCATTGATTCACAATCCAAGTCACGTAGTGTCATAAGTGAAAATATCTATCGTATTTCATCAGGCTAGGGTAGTGAATCTATATATAATACAATATATTCAAAGAGGATGTGAAAATAAAATCATATGTGACGACAGGTGATAACATGTATGGATTTGGGTCTAGGTCATTTATATGAGCTCAGATGTCCTTATAATTCATTCAAGATATGTCCCGATTGGAATATACAAATGATAATCGGGCTAATTTTAGATAGGGCCACTTTGAAACTTTTAACAACAAAAATTCAAGAAGTAATCATAAACTCCACTATATGACATTTTAAGACCCAGAATGGGCCTCTTGGACCTTTAAGGGTTAAGGCTTGAATGATGTGCCTCAAGAGTTGAATTATAGGCACTTCTGACAGTAAGGTAAGCTTCAAGTGAAACCTTGAGGTAGGGGGATGAGATTGATCCTGCAATTAGCAAACATTGGGTTCTCAGCCTGGAAAATAGCACAATTTCAATACGTATCACTTAAACTTGCTTCAGAAAATTGGGGGCCTGGAATCAAACTTTAACTACTATTATGCATTTGGCTACCATATGGCTATGCAGGGAAAGTCAAAGTGAAAGGTGTGATGAGATTCATGGATGCAGGCTTTGTTGATGACAAGCTTATATGTACACAGCTCATTCAAGGTAATTTCTTGCCTCTTGTTTATCACAATGTCCACAATGTATTTGGTTGTTTGGTGCCCAATGTTGTTACTAAGTCTGCAAGTATCATACATTAGCTGAGATGACACCGACTGTGGTTTTTGAAACTGTGGAATGTAACCAGTGTCGGACTGCTATCACCTATATAGTAAGGATTTTAATTCGATTTTGATATTGGTAAGGTATTTGAGGATATATATATATATATATATATATACTATTCAGGTCTATATGCCCTCTAATAATCTTCATAACTAGGTAAATTGCCCTACATTGTCATAATGGTATTTGGATGCTGTTAACTCAAATCATGATTCAGGTATACAAAAAAGTTCTCATCTTGTGATACCCACCAAGAATGAAAATATGACTGGTATATATAATTTTGATACGTTTGGGTAGGTTCTTTGATATTCTGTATTGACACCATGCATTCACCTGTATATCTTTCCAACATTGTTATTAACTTGTGATGGGGTCAAATAGGAGCCCAAGTTGGCACTGGCCCAGATGGAACTGGAAATTCGAGTGAGCCAGCTTCACAAGACCTCACAATGCTGGACCTGCTTGCCCTCACCTCCTTCTTCAATATATATGCTGTCTGCAAAAGTGGGTTGAACACCATGCGGGGTAAAGCAGGGCGCACAGCTTATGAGGGATGGGAGCTTTTTAAATGATGTGCATCTGAGACTAGGAAACTTAGGTAACTATTCCAAACTCGCTCATGAACACCTTGTATGGAAGAAAAGGTCTGGAGTGAAAATCATAGATAGTGGCTTTGTAGATTAAGAGGTAAACCAATAACCCATTCTTCGAACTTGGTGGCCAAGACGTAGTGATCGGTTGTTGAAGGAATGCTACTGTATCAATCCTCTACTGCAAGTGGAACAGCTGTCAACAAGTTATCCTTGTTGTAGCAGAACCACTGTGATGTTTTCTAGGTAGGATAAAGTCTTTTAGGACTGCACAAGTTCAAGGTGTGTATTTCAAGACCAAGATAAGGTACATCACTAAATCAAAGTGAAGGTTCCCATACTTGTTAGATGATTGTATAGGTTCTTCCAATGAAGTCTAGGCCTGGTAATTATATCTTCAGCACACAGTCTAGTCTCTTTTAAACACATGTCTTTTGTCCATTCTTAGATCCACACTTGACCACTAACCACTCAAATATAGGTGTCTGATTAAGAATAGTAATCGAGTCAGGTGTGCCTACCTTAACCATAAAGCTCAAAATTTGTGCAACCCTTGAAGCAATTAAATGCTTCATGGTACTTCTGTGGCATCTGTGAAGTTTGCATGTAGAAACAACATACACATAGGAAATTTTAAACACATGTTTTTACTATTGTCCCCTTGTTAGGTGTCATGAAACAAAACCCATCAAATATACCAAAATAACATCATGAATCTTGTTTATATGATTTATCTCCTCCAAGACACATAACTTAACACATGACTTGTTCACATACACATCATTACATGTCATGTGAACAGTCTTGGGTAGTGATGTCACTTGTTGACATACACATTACTACATGAATCTTGTTGACATGACTTGTTCCTTCAAGTTGGTACGTTGGTTGTTGTTCCATAATTTATTTGCATTGATCGGGGATGTCTAGATGCCTTTCTATGGCACATATGTTTTTTTAGGAGCATTACAATCTACAACTCAAATAGTTTCTTATAAAATTTCTATCGGTCTTATTCTTAATATTTTACTAATTCGTGTAGGTTCCTATAATTTTAGTGAGAGTGTAATAGTGCAAAAGCAAATGTGGTTTGGCATTCCCAAAAAACCAAAACACATGCCTCCTCATCTGTCAATAAACAAAACTATTGATTTTTAAATCGGAGCAACATTCTTCGAGGATTCGTTGTTGATTTTTACATTCTTATGCAATTCACATTTGTTGTTGATTCTTACGCCATTCAAATTGACTAATTTTGGTGATGGTGGGTTTTGTAATGGCTAGTGTCACTTGTTGAAACCAAGTTCATCATAATATGAGCTTTTGTGTAAGTAGGTTTGAAAGCTAGAGGGACGGATTTGAATCTACTTAAGGCATGTGAGCCTTTTGTGGTCACTCCTCTTAATGGGACCCCTAAATTTGAGTAGTATATGGCAAAGCTTGAAGTTAACAATGGATGAGCAAAAATTTATTAAAAATATAATCACCATTTCAATGACACTAAAAAGACACGTCTTATGATGAGGTTGAACTTTGTGCTCAAAATATAATCACCGTTTTAGATTCAATAGTTGACAAAATTGGGAGGGTCGACATGATCCTTTAACCCCTAATTTCCCACATCCAATTTCCCTCAAATATGTCCAGAAAATGTGACCTCAATACTGAAGATCTAAAGTTTTGCTGACAAATCCAACTCTATAGATATTTTCATGTTAGATGTGACTACTCACAATTCAAATTTGAAATGTTGAAAACATGTTATGTAGGAAATTATAATAGGAATGGCAATAGTGGTCTCGAGGGGCAACAATTTAGAAATGAAATTAGGGTTGGTTTTTTTATTGAACCTCCACTCAAATCATCTCTAAATGCCAAAATGTTAACCTCGTTCAAAAGAGGGGCAATATACCTACTCAAATTGGCTCACAAATCTTGAAACCATTATTTTGTGATTCTTTGGGAAGCTTTGCAATTTGAGGGAGCGGTGCCATGACTCCGTAACTTCCACATGGATTTACACCTACCAACACATGTCCAACTAAAAATTCCAACGGTAGATGTTTAAGATATGTTGCATTTCAGTGTCATGCAAATTTTCAAATTAATTGGGAGTCATTTGCACGTAGGGATCAACAAAATAAATAAAAATACAAATACAAATGTTAGGATATGTTGCCCCTAAAATGTAGAGGTGACAAATGTTAAGTTTTGGGTCGTGGACCAGTTCCACTGTAAACCGGTTGAGAGCACACTCCCATATTTGAATTAATCCAAAAGTAGCTAACTTTGTGGAATCAAAATTATTCACGTGGCAAAATATAGCAGACTTGAACATGAACAAGTGGAGTAGTTGAAATAGTCAAAAAACCATCCGAACTAGTGTCAAAGGGTCCGAACGAACTTCTCATGGCCATATTATGGTTGCATAGGACATCATGGGCATCATAAGAAAGAAGAATCCTCTTATAACTTCACATCTCTATTCCAATTTCAAACCTTGACATGACAATCTTCATGATTCGCAATTGGATGAGAGAATTCCCAATTTGATCCAACCACCACATTTATATGTGAAGTTGAGAGTGGCAATAGGGCAACATACCTTACCTAAGAAGAATTGGTGCAAGATCCAAATTATTTGGTCCCTATTCATGTTGTAAGTAAAACGACGTTTTCTTTTCAAGTTTTCTTGTTCAAGATCCAAATAATTCACTCTTATTTTTGTGTGTGTTTGTGATCCATTGTTGGTATCTAAAACAAATTGTAGTAAATGGAAATTTAAGCCTATTTTTCTAAACCCCATGTGATGATCACAAAACACAGTATTTTATGATACATCAAAATGAGAAAGTGCTACAATAGTTTCATAAAATACATATAGGAATAACTTTGTGACTCTCAAATCTAGGTTCATGTTTATTTGAAATATGTCAACTTATTTAAGCTAGTCATTCAGACAAATGATTAAGTTTATCTAGGTTTAGCAATGTTAGGTCTTTTTTCAAATATGTAGAAATTACCTCTTTAACTCCTTAGTGTCCGAGAGGCCCTCTCAAATCTAAAATCAATCCATTCATAAAAAAAATCTTAAAATGCATGAATCCCTTCATGAAATTGAAAGTTCATATTCAAAATCATTATAGGAGCGTTTTGATTGCAAATACACACTTGATATATTGGTCATCATTGTTGCATGTGATTACATTTTTGCTTTTGCCTTGAAATAAGACGATGTACCAAATAATTTACCATACTTGGTTAGCACTTGTAAAATTTGTGCATGTAGGTCATACATTGAGGCCTTTAGACCTTTAAGGGTTAATCTCATCCTTTTACTTTTCTTTTTTTTGGATGCAAAACCGGACACAAGCTCAACACAAGACACTACCATAGATCCCAAGTTTGCCCATCCCATCTATATTCAATTGCCACATCACCTTTGGAAAGGTTCCAACCAATCACATGATGACATGTGCCACTTTATTTGGCAAAAAAATGAAACAATACATGTAATTAGACATGAGGGGTCCATGCGACATGCTTGCAAAGGAACCGAGGTGTGTGTGGAATGGTTGTTACATGTCTTTGCCAAAGCTCAATTCCTACATTATCTCTCAAACCCTAAATGTTTAATGGTACAATTTGAATCAAAAACGTATTGTGAAATATGATATGGAGACCTTGTTTGGAGTTGATAGTAAGAGAAAAGTTGTAAAGAGAGATTTAAAGACTATACGCATACGGATCGTTGTATTTGATCTCCATCAAATGACTTTAGAAACATTTATCTTCAAAACAACAAATCCTAGATACATCAAACTCACTTGATAGATTGATTAGATTGGCTAATAATGAAAGTTTTAGATTACCTTGGTGGAAGAAACCAAAAACATTATTGTCACTAACCTTATTTCTTTCCTCAAACGTTAAGTTTTGCAACAAAGAAAACATTGAAGGGTTCCAACCATGTAGACTAAGGTCCTCAATAAATAGTAGTTCGTTCATAATTGCAATCAATTTGCTCAATACAATGTAGACTTTGCTAGGTCCAACTGCAAAATGAAAACTTAAAAAAGAAAACAACATATTGCCTTGAGAAAAGATCTTTGAAAGACACTTACAGCCACTTTCTGGCTTCTTGGGGATTTAGGTTAGGAGGTTCAAACCTCGAGGATTCCAACCAATTGGGCCCAAGACGACATGTGACACTTTTGGGCAAATATGAATCAATTTGTGTTTGACCCACACTAAGGCAAATGTGCTTAATTCAGCTACTCTTCTTAATTGAACACCTCTATTTTAGGGGTGTATGGTAAGTTGTGGATCTAAGAACGGATCCCAAAGAGACATGTGTTTATTGGCCCAAGATGACATGTGACATTTTTTGGCAAATATGAATCATTTTGCGCCTAATATGACTCACACTATGGCGAACATGGTTAATTCGGTTACTTATCTAATTGGACTTCTATGTTTGAGTGGTGTTTGATTAGGCATGGATCTGAGAACAGATGCCAAAAAGACATGCGTTTAAACAAGATTGGCTTATGTGTTGAAAATTTGTTAACCGTTCTAGGCTCAATATCGAACATAATATCAAGAAAAGTAATCAAATAACACCCTTGTACCTTATGTATAGTACAATGTTGAATAAGTTAGGTGAGTTGCAAAGAACGACTGGACTTGTTACACTGTCTAGCTCTGTCTGCTTATATGAGGTCCAAGTGATATGTTTCATTGCCATTGTCAAAATTTGATGATGTTTATGAGTAGGGACCTGATATATTGGGTTTCGCTAGTTGGGTCCCCCTAAAATCGAACCGCAATTGACGAGCACTACTACCCCATTCCCATGTCACAATTGTTTAGCAAATTAAAGGACAAATGAACAAGGCATCCATGTCATAACAAATGTGAAGTATTCGTAGTCGCATGGCTCAAGTGCAAACTTGGGATAGTTGGAAGTGTAGTGCAAAGGAGTCCCCTTGAAAGACGTTGCTCTCTATGTGTGCACACAACCATCTTCCATTTCTGAAGCATCCAACCTATACGGTGACCTCCTTCCATGCTTGAGCATAAGTATTTCAGTGACTTACATGCTTGGTGAATATTATCATATTGGCAATTAGTGGACATGACGCTTTGAGACCTCTAAGCGTCCTCTAGGCATCTAGTTTAGACCCTCTGCAAATAGGGTACGTGACATTAAATACCATAAACGGTGTAAATAATCTATTTTGTGTGGTGACGCAATAGTGGCGGAAAGTGTGAAAAACATAACATGTTACGAAAGTCATGGGAGACTCAGACACTTCTGTCGGCATGTAAGTTTAAGTTAAGTTGGACGGAATCCTCGAGAAAGCCGAGGCCGTGAGGAGACTCGGACACTTCTGTTGGCATGTAAGTTGAAGTTAAGTAATTATCCAAGCGATGATAGTGATTGAGTTACAAATTCCAAATTGTGGCTTGAAAGGATATTATTGAAGTTTCAATACACTCATGAAGAAAGTCACATGTGTAAGGGAAAACTCTTGGAATTTACGGAAACACTTCGACATGAGTGTGAGAACAAAATGATATTTGAGGCTTGGCGCATATGTGGTAGCAATTTGGAATGGCACACAAATTGGCCTAAACTTATGCAACGTTGGCAAAAAAAATTATACTCATTCCATCAAGTATAGCTATTTGTAAGAAAGGATTTTCCAAACAAAATGCAATCAAAAGCCACTTGCGCAATAGGTTGAACTTGAAGACCCTTGATGCTCTTATGCGGGTCTCTCTTTGTGGGCTTGAAGTGGACGCAATGGATTGGGCTACCATCTTCAACATTTAGAGAAACATGTGAGACCAAAGGATACTTAGCTCGATTGATAGTTTTTTTTGTTACAAATTAAGATTGTATTTTGATTATCCATAATATTAATTTTTCTAAATAATTGTGTAACCCAAAATTGAGGTGACATTTTAGAATAAAATGTATATGTCAATTGACATTCATTTTTGTTTTGGGAAATGTCACGTGACACTTTGGATTTGAAGTTGAATGTCAAATGAAATTTGTCAAACATACACATTGCAGGAGGAGACTCGGACACTTATGTCGGCATGTAATAGCACCCCCACACTTGTTGGTGGTGAGGCCAGCCGGTGACTCCCACCAACAGGGTCGCACTTTTAAAGAGCTTTACAACAGTGGCAGCAATTGGTCGCATCGATCCTGCCACTCGCTCGTTCGCTGGTGCGCGACGTAACTTCGCACGCCAAATAATTTCGCTCAAGATAGTTCTGCACTACTAGATAATTTGGAGGGAGATAATTCCGCATGCCAGATAATTTCGCTCAAGATAATTCCGCACTACTAGATAATTTCAAGCGAGATAATTCTGCACTACTAGATAACTCTGAGTGATATAATTCCGCATTACTGGATAATTTCGAGTGAGATAATTTAGTATGTTTTCACCTTCGCGATGAGTGAGTTTACATAGAGGCCACGAATTCATATCCCTCTATAATTGCACTAAATATGATATTAAGGCAAAGCTTACTATTTGGAATTACGCAATGCTATATCTATTTATTGTACATCTCATATTTTACCAACAAATGTTAGATTGGTAGTTTGGACATTATAAAACATTGACAACTTTACTTGGTAAAAAAATATTTCATTAGTAAAAGGATATAGCACCATGTAAATCCAAATAGTAAGTCACACTAAATATCATATTTGACTAATTGTCCACGGAGATTTGTTGGCATGATTGGTTAAAATTCTATTCTTTCCAAGTCCAATTGGTTACATGTTGTGTGAACTTTTGGTTTTCCTTTATTAATTTGAGTTATATTCTCTATATTCCTCTAGAACGATTAATAAGTTTTGTGAGGTCTTGTTCAACTGGTTATTTCTCAAACTCAACCAATTCATCTTTGTAACTTAAGGTGCAAAAATCGAAAACAATGAACGTCTACTACTGATGCACTAGAGTAGGGGTAGAATGATGCTTTTGTGGACCCACATTGACTAGCCCACACTGACCAACCGCAGTGAACAAAGTTCGCCTATTCATTGTTGCCCACCACCAATATGTGTGAGCTAACATACTCACTTAAGGCGGGCAACAAGTCTTAACACATACGTTTTTTTTAGCTTTGCACAAAATTAATGCAAGGTGAGTAGCAAATCCAAATTGTGCCCGTAGCCAACTTCCTCATAGTTATCGAAGCAAGTATGAACATCTTATTCATTATCGAAGTGAATATTTTCTCTTCCTCCCTTTTTGTTTCACTAGCGCATGTGCCTAAGGTAAGGTACTTAAAGTAAGCAAGTCTTAAACAAGCCTCTTTTTAGCGACACACCCTCTTCATGTAAGATATGAAACATAAAATTAACGCAAGTACATGATTGGACGTGAATTCAAGTCATGCCCGTAGTCAACTTCATGATAAAATATAAACATTTTAATTATGGATTTTTAAAAAGAAGAATTTGATTAATTGTGTGCTATTATTGTTTGACATGTTGACATCTTCCGGTTACATGTTGACAACTTCTGATTTTACTTTAATTTTTTGAGATATATTCTATAGATTTCTCTAGAATGATCAGTAATCATCTTGAAGTCTCAAACTTCAACCTGGTTATTTCTCAAACTCAACCAGTTCATCTGTACTAAGAGCATCCCCACCAGACCGGGCATACGCCAAATGGAGTATATAATATTTTATACCTTTGGCGAGCCCTCCATTTTGGGCGGGGCAGCTCATCTTGAGGCCAAGCCCACCAAAGCCTAGGCATACCCCCGCCATAATTAGGAAGCAATCAATAAGACAACGACACCTATTATCTGACACGGGATAAAGTGGGATAAAGTAGGATATTGGAGTATATGTTATTAAAATAATCTCTTGGCGGGCCGGAGGATGACCGCTATATGAACCATTTATGGCGGGGGAAGGTCCTTACTATACCGGGCCGGTTCTAAATTATGGGGGGCCGGCCATTGGTAGGACTCACTTTATACCGGTACCGCCACCTAAGAACCCGGGATGCCCCATTTATGGCATTGGCATGCCCCATGCCCAGTCTGGTGGGGACGTTCTAACCGCTGGTTCTCCCCGAACATAGGCCCACACTTACTGGTGTCAGTGAACGGAGTTCACCTGTTCACTGCTACCCACCACCAGTATGTGTGGGCGGCCTATAAGTTAAAGTTAAATCGGACGGAATCCTCGAGAAAGCCGGGGCCGGGAGGAGACGGGTCTCTCTAAATACCCCCGACGAACATTGCACTGGCCAGGGCAGCGGGCAAGGGCAACACCGAAAAAACCAGAGCCTCGGGCCCCCGACCCTGGCATAACCCCGCTAGGCCTCCAGCCTGCCTCCAGCCCAGCCTCCAGCCTGGCCCTTCCCACCCCGCCCTCCACTTGGCCACCCTCCACCTCTACTTAGCATCATGTCTAGCATCCCGTATTCCTTTTCATTCTTTTGGTTTTGCTTTGCTTACTGCCGTTGCAACGAAGCGAGGAGCTCTGGTGTGGTTGTTAAGGACATGGCGGCAGCCAAACATATGCACTAGATCTTGGGTTTGAGGGCGTAAGACAGGGCGCTTGTCACGCACCTCTCCATGAGGAGCGTCCACAACACCATGGGCACAAGGGGGACCCCGGAGTGACACCCGGGACTTGTGGCGCCATGAGTGGTTGTGCCCAAGTGATCCTAGTGTGGGTGAGGGCCCCGGGCGTTGAGAATGCCTCCCACCCACAAAGACTAGGAGTCATAAGGGTGAGGCCATTAGCTACGAGTAGCTTATGGCGAGAGGATTCTAGAATGCTAAAGAACACCTCAATCGGAGGTGTGAGCTAAAAGTTATGGCAATTTGAGTGGGGCACTATCCCGCGGCTAAGGAAAAATGTCTACTTGGCCCCAACTCTAGGTAGAGAGACAAAAAGTTTCTTGACGGTGGCGTAGGGGTCCCGCGTAGAGTCCTAGAGGCTTATATGGGTGAGACGGGTTTCCCGACCGACCCCCCCGGAGCATAGTTGGCAACTATGCTTCGGGTAGTTGTAGTGTTGCTTTGGCAACACAATAAGCAACTCAAGAGTGGATTTCCATGGATGGAAATCCACATCTAACCATTGGTTACCTATTAACGAAAGAGTACCGAATGCATGTGTAGGAGGGTTTGGTGACCAAGCCATGAGCTTGGGGGTCCGCGGTATGGGGATCTAACCGTGCACGTGTGTGGGTTGTGTAGGTTAGCGCTCGCAACACTTACTAGAGTTGGAAAGCGGACAACATAAGTGAAGGAAAGCTAGCAAGGATTGCGACAGCGTTGTTCCAAGGAATGCAATAGATCTAAGAGAGGGAAACACTTTTAGAGTATGTGGCTAGACATATGCATTAGATCTTGGGTTTAATTGTGTAGGATAGGGCGCTACTCTAAAGAATGCAATGGATCCAAGAGAAGGAAACAATTTCATGATGGCGGCCAAGCATGTGCACTAGATCTTGGATTTGAGGACGTAGGATAGGGCGTTGTTCTAAATAATGCAATGGATCTAAGAGAGGGAAACAATTTCAGAACATGTGGCCAAGCATATGCATTAGATATTGGGTTGATGGCGTAGGACAGGGCGCTTCTCCAAGGAATGCAATAGATCTAAGAGAGGGAAACAATTTTAGAGTATGTGGCCAGGCATATGTACTAGATCTTGGGTTTGAGGGCGTAGGACATGGCGCTGCTCCAAGGAATGCAATAGATTTAAGAGAGGAAAACACTTTTGGAGCATGTGGCTAGACATATGCATTAGATATTGGGTTTGATTGTGTAGGACAAGACATTGCTCCAAACAATGCAATAGATCTAAGAGAAAGAAACATTTTCAGAGCATGTGGCCAGACATATGCACTAGATCTTGGGTTTGAGGACGTTGCTCCAATGACTGCAATGGATCCAAGATAAGGAAATAGTTTTAGAGCATATGGTTAGGCATATGTACTAGATCTTGGGTTTTATTATATGTTTGAACAGTTGCTTAGAATAGATGGTGAGTCTTATGACAGACATCTAGTTTTGTGGACAAAAAATGGATTGATGCAACTTACAATATTTTGTATTGTAACCATTTTACAATATTTTCTTTTATAAAATGGTTTATTAGATAATATTATCAGATTGTGTGAATGTTTTCCTACTTTGTTTTCACATGCCATGGCAAATTCAATCATGTCATATCTATTGTACTATCATGTTATGCCCTATCTTGTCCTAGCCTACTTTAACTTGCTCTGCCCTATAATGTCTGACCTCAAAACAATGGATACAACATTTCATCATTCCCTGTCCTATCTCATATGTCATGCCCTGACCAAAATGAATGGGAATAAGGTATTCTTGGCACAATCACAAGAATTTTGTCGGCATGTAAGTTAAAGTTAAGTCGGAGGGAATCCTCGAGAAAGCTGAGGCCGGGAGGAGACTCATCAGACATTTTTGTCGCCATGTAAGTTAAAGTTAAGTCGGAGGGAATCCTCGAGAAAGCCGGGGCCGGAAGGAGACTCAGACACTTCTGTCGGCATGTAAGTTAAAGTTAAGTCGGACGGAACCCTTGAGAAAGCCGGGGCCGGGAGGAGACTTATCAGACACTTCTGTCGGCATGTAAGTTGAAGTTAAGTCGGGGGGGGGGGGGGGAATCCTCGAGAAAGCCGAGGCCGGGAGGACCTCATCCCTAACTCCCAAACAAGGGAGGGACAGGGCCGCCCTGCCAAGCGGGCGGGGCAACCTGTGAGTTTCGTTGCCTGCCGGACTCACTTAAAATCAACCATCCTAGATATCGTGGATGAAGTGGCTCCAATACAAAAAGACCCCCTATGGGGTTGAGGGCCGATTCATTCGAATGTGACATCACTAGACATCCGGTAAGATGTGTACCCGTACATTGGTACCTTACCGGATGTCTAGTGATGTCACATTCGAATGAATCGGCCCTCAACCCCATAGGGGGTCTTTTTGTATTGGAGCCACTTCATCTACGATATCTAGGATGGTTGATTTTGAGTCCCAAGCTGGCCCGCCCGTCCGGGCAGGCAACGAAACTCACAGGCTGCCCTGCCCGCCGGGCAGGGTGGCCCTATCCCTCCCTTGTTTGGGAGTTAGGGACGAGGCCGGGAGGAGACTCATCAGACACTTCTGTCGGCATGTAAGTTAAAGTCAAGTCGGAGGGAATCCTCGAGAAAGCTGGGGCTGGGAGGAGACTCATCAGACACTTCTGTCGGCATGTAAGTTAAAGTTAAGTCGGACGGAAACGGAATCCTGGAGAAAGCCGAGGCCGGGAGGGACCAGCGCCCAATGTTCCCTGGGCCACGAACCATGCCCACTTGGACTTGGCAAGTTGTAACCAAGGAGTAAGTCAATCAATCCCCAGGCAGCTCCCGGAAGTGCATGCATTGGGTCAAAAACTGACCACAAAAACTTATAGCTTTGTTTATTCATCCGTGGAGCAACCATGGTGGAAAAAACAATTCATGTATTTTCGTTACTGTGATAATGAATACTAAAAGTAATGTGGAATATCGATAAATTAGTGCATGGCAACCTAATTGTACATACTAGTGCTGAACCTACACAAATTCTTGCAATGAGAATTAATGCTGACGAAGTTATGTTTCAACCCACATTAGAGCTCTACACAACTTATGGTGTTTAGTGTCACATGCGTAATAGTGTCATTTACCCTATTTTGAGGCATATCCTAGGTTACATTGATGATTAACAACTACATCATAGGTGTCGTCTTATGACACTTGGCGTTCAACTACGCTTACTAATATCTTGGCATGAGGAAGTTCAATAGTGTTATGAGGTGGATGTCTATTTCCATAATAATCATCTTCTATCTCTTCCTTCCTTTTCATTTGAATAGTAACTAAACGATTGTTCATGCATTAATAAACTCAAGAGAGTAATAATTACTACTAATATTACATCACACTTGCAAAAATCTCATGTAGGTGATTGATGTGTACCTTGCCCTTCACTAAAGAGTACCACTATACCGCAAGGAGCCCTATGTGCCCCTCAAAAGAAAGTACCGGCACATGTCCCTCTCTTGACCGTTAGGATGGCCCATCCTTTGGAGCCCGTCCTTGCACAACGTACAATGCGGGACACCCATCCATGGGGGGGTACCGGTCCTTGGGTGAGGGGGATGGGCACATGGCACCACCCTTTTCCCACCCGCCCACTCATTTATTTTTCAGAAAACGGACCGGGACCGGTACAACCTAACCTCGATAATGTCACTCTTGTTTATAAAACACCTTGATATTGTCGCCCAAAACTTCGAAACCAAATTTTCTAGTGTAAAACTCCCTCGTTATTATCCCTATCACCCTTGATAATGTCACTATTTTTTCCAAAATCTGTAGTGTAAGTGTGATAATAACAAGTAATATGGATGAAAAAAGGTCGGATGGACAACAAATTCTATGGATGACGTCGGCATCTCCGTTGCCTTATGGATTATGTCCAAGGCAAGCCTCTAGAGAAGCTTTCTCCATTGGAGTACATAAACATGGAAGGTGAAGATGATTTTGAGGTGGAGTATTCTACTGAGGAGCTTGTACAATTAGTGCAAGATGGCCAGGAGGCACATGATCCTGTAGAAATAGACCCATTGATTGATGATAGCAATGATGTTGAGTCTAAGGTAGTGAAGTTAAGTGATGCACAAAAATTTGTTAAAGATGTTTTGAATTTTATGGCTAGTCAAGGTTCTCAAATTTTCAACACTATGGAGTTGTTAGGAATGGAAAAAATCCATAACAAGTTGGTGTTGCACATTTAACATCAATGTCAACAAAAAAAATGTGACATTAGGAGCTTCTTTGTCTCTAGTGAGAGGTTTTTACCTGATCTCAATGACACATTATGATGTGCTATCTTTGTTATTCAAGCTTTTGAATTTGATTTTATATTTAAAAACATTGAATTCTCATCTTTGTTATTTTCTTTTGAACATTGTAATTTTATTTGCTTTTCTACCTATTTCTTTGATAATATCACATTATGCATAAATCTTCCAAATGTGACATTATCAAATATGTCACACCTTGTTTATATCACACTTTTTGGTGAAATGGATGGTGTGATGTTATCAAGGTTAGACTCTACATGAAATCTCGCCCTTAGAAAGACCGGATGATAGCCGCCTGATGTAAGCAGTGGTGGTAAGAACCGTTCATTGGTGGCCTTCACCAATAAGTGTGGGTGGGCTATTAATAGCACCGAATCAAGTGGAGAACCATGTTGAAGATTGAACACTTCCACGTTAGACGCTGGGAATGCAGCTTTCTAGTGCATGACCTACAGTGATGTGTGCTTAGGTGGAGATCTAAGAACTCATCTCATTGTAGGTGTCAGGACGTAACGCCCGGGGTTTGGTCTGCAGACCAAGCGTGGGAAGGGAAGGCCCATTTTTGCAGCTATCAGTTCCGGTCACGCCTTCCACTTGGGTGCTCTTCCGTCCGTGTGCAGGAGAACGATTTCGGAGAAGCCTTGCAAGGTGCCCAAATCTGAGCTAGTTACCGAAATCTCTTCCCACAGGTTTTTGATGCTTGCAGCTCCTCCGTGGACGATAGATGTTGCATAGTAACCATTGGTCGGAGCTGACTGTGGCGATCATTATTGCTGGCTGGGGCGGGAGGAGTTGCCACATGCGGAATAGAGATCTGTGCAGAGAACTGAGACTTGTGAAGAATCGGTCGCAGCAACTTGTAAGTATGGATCTGTGTTTTTGTTATGTATACAGTTTAACATGTGAGAAGTTCGCGTTTGTAAGTGCTTATTACCGACCGGAATTGAGTGCACGAGGACCTGTACCGACAGTTTTGTTTTGTGCCCTGTTTTTTGTTCCTTTGGCTATACCTTATTGGCAGCAGTGAGGGCTCAATTAGCCTAGGGGCCCCGACAAATTTGTTTGTAAGAACCCTACCCTTCAAACCTATTTCGCTAATGTCTACCATCGACTCCGGCTATGGAGATGTGAGTAACACTTCAATTGTTGTAACTTGGGAAAGGGCAAGCACTGGAAGTTTGAATTTTATAGACATGGCTATGGTGGGAAGCTGCACGTCCCAATCGCAAATCTCCATCGCAAACGAACTGTTCCTGTTCTCGTGGTTGGCGAGTCTTTCGCAGGCTGTCCTTAGGTCTCTCAATACATTTGATGAGAACTTGGAATGGCCTCTATTGAGAGCTTCGCCCCTTAAACCGCACAAATGTTGTGTTTGTGTCAGGGACTCCAGACATTCCCAAACTGCACGATTTCATGTTGGCTCACCTCAAATGTATGCTGGTATGCCTGGATTTTGATACCATATCTGAGATTGCTTGAATCTGTGAGTGTGACGTTATATCTGCCGCATGGTTCTAAAATGCGGCTAATTTCGGGTAACGGTTGTTTTTGAAAAATACTAAGGCAGAGTGCTACGGAGGGGACCCCATTCCTCTCTGCCTGTTCGGTTCTGGGCGATCTACCTTGTAAACTCTATGCAGCTGTGCAAGTAGGGTTTGCAAAGTCTGAATGGCTGTTGGATGATTTTGGTAGCCGTAGATATTCGTGGGGGCTTTGATCCCTGACTCCCTTCATGCATGTGGAGGAGATTATTTGCACCCAGGGTGAGTCTCTTATATTCCAGGGGCCACAAGAGTACTCCTTAAATATCGTTCTTATATGTTAATAGGAAGTCAAATTTGGCTTCCTTTAGATCGAACTCTTTCGCAGCCTGCCTGCCAACTTCTCCGATTCAGATCCTGGCCATGGCCTCTCTTGTGGCACTCTCGTATTGTGCACAATTTTCTCCAATCCTACTCTGCTGTCTTGGTTGCCGGTAGATTAAGACATTGGAATGGTTGGAAAAAGTGGAGGAGAGTCGGGAAGGTTTTGCTTCATCTTGCTGCACAGCAGTCTTCATTGTTGGATAGGGGTCCAGACTCCAGAGCGTGTGCTATGTTTGGAAACGGGACAATGGAATTAACTGAGTGGAGGAGATATTAGAGGACATAGAGATGTTGCCTCAATGGGAGTAAAGTATGTGGGTGTTATTCGGTTCGTTTTTGATGTTCTCCAACTTCTACCCCCTTAGATTTACATAATGGAACTTGTGTTGCAATACAAAATCTAGGAGGAAGCATGAGCAAAAATCGGACTAAAAATGGACCTCCCTTGATTTAGAACTGGTTATCGGAAGTGCATGTTTGTTGATTTCTCAACTGAATACATGGGTCCAGCTTCCAATTGTGTTCACTGTTGAGTGCGGAGTGGTTCATAATATGAGGAAGTAGTTGATCTCTTTTCAACATGTGCCTTTGTGGCATTAGATTCTAATCCAGACAGCTGGTTATATAATCCAGACAAACCTAAATGCTGATGTAACAATCATGGCAGCTTGAATTGTGTAAAATGTAGAATATTCCAAAAGTTTAAACTTGAGTTGGACCAAATCCTAGAAAAAGCCGAGCCTGGCAGGGACCACCGCCCACAATTCCGTGTGCCACCATTAGGGTATGCCAATAACGGAGCCCAATCACTTGGCAAGTTGCAGTTAATTGAGTAAGTTAGGGTTAGTTTCCATTCTCTGCCTCTCCTTTGAGTCGCCGACATTGGGGGCTCTTGTGGCGATGTAGGTCACGCGGAATGCCCGCCGTCGGAGGAGCTAAGCTCAGCCCAATCTCGCATCCCCTCTCGCTCGATCTCAATAGTCTAACCTGGCAGCGACGAGCGTGGAACTTCAAGATTCCGGGGGCCTGTTGAGATTAAAGTCTTAATTTAGTGGAGTGGTCAGATCTAATATGAGGCGTGGCGGTGGTGCATTCGCCAAGCAAGTGGAGTGCCGATTGGGGGGAGGAAGAATCATGAGTGGGTGGTGAGTCGGTAGCCCGACGCCTGAACAGGCTGATAACTTAGCACTCTCGGGATCCATTGGAGGGCCCCGTGGGATCATTCCCAGGTTTTGTTGTACACGACCATGGCACTTTATTGCAGCAGGGCGAGAGCAATCTGCTTATGTCTTGTGTTTGTAGATTGGAAGTTCAGAAGATACTGGCCTTGAATTCCTGGATCATGATGGCAGTTACATTTTGATGAGGATCAGCTCCTAACTCAACCAAGTGGTGCACTTGAGGCTGCAGTACTTTTGTTGTAGCATTTGCTGCAAGAGGGATTCGTTCGGATCTTCCGCTTTGCTTTAGACTCTGGTTCTCGCAGCTAGAAAGCCACCACTTCAAGGGGTGTGTTTACACACAACTACAAGCGATGTTGAGTTGGGTTATGGGACTACCTTACAAATCCACCTACGGTTTCTTTTCGTTTACACATGACGCCCGACTACTGTTGTAGTTGTGTTGTGTCGTGGATTCAACCTCAATGACCGTCCCTACTACTGTTGGTGCAATCTGTGAAGTGGAGACAAGCAATTTATAGATTCTAGTCGAAAGGTTTTCTAAGAGTGATTGCTTCCTACCAATCCTTTCCCACCTTGCCACCTTCAAGTTCTCACAAACAACAACTATCATCATCGCAACTACTCTCATCTACACCCTTGTATTGTGGTCAACTGGGCCGGTAAGAGTAGTTGTGCTTGTGGTTGTCATAAATGCACCTTATCCCTAAAACACATACCCAAAGAAAGTGCACTACAACCATCGACCGCCGTTTCCACTGAAGAATTGATGGTTGTGTGTAAAGGCACCTAGAATGTTGTGCATTTCCGTTGCAGTGTGTAACAACACACAATCTGCTTCTTCAGTCCGAGCAGTAGATGACTTTTTGGATCAGCCTTTTCGTCTTATTGATCTTCCCACTCTTACCAATATATTAAGCCTTGTGTACAAGTGATGGTGGCCACATTTTGCTTGCGCTAAAGTGTGATGGTCCTCAGTTACAAGACTCGGACCTATGCCTAATGACTATCCAAAATACCGCCCAATAATTCCAGGTTTCGTTCGAGATGCTCTAGTTTTGCAAGTTGGAGTGCAAAGGAGTCCCCTTGAAAGAGATGCTCTCTATGTGCGCACTCAACCACCTTCCATTTCTCAAGCATCCAACCTATTTGGTGACCTCCTTCCATGCTTGTGCAGAAATATTTCGGTGACGTGTATGGTTGGGAGTCAATTTTTCCCTACTCATAACATAAAGTATCCATACGTTGAAGCAACTTCACTTGCAAGTGGGGCTTCCTCCCCAAGGTTCACTTGGTTAAACTGGCGTCCAATAGGAATTCTTAATTTGAATATTTAGACTTTTGTTTCCAAGGCTAAATGTAGTGCTTCTGCCCCCTTTTATTTTATTTTATTTGAAATTTTTAGAGAGGTTTTCGTTCAATTCAATTTGATGCGGATTGGGGTGAGCAAAAGTTGATCCTAGGCAATTAGACCAAAATGTCACTCTTGATAGGATATGTTCCAAAACAGCTTTAGATGGTGGATTCAACCTTCTCAAATCTAAATAGTATTTGTTGTTCTGGAAGATTTGGAGTAGGTGAATTGTCTTTATGTATTTTTCTAGTGTGCAAGGAAGTTATCAAACTGTAACCTGTGAAGGGTATGCAAGGTAGGTTTAGTCTAATATTTATCTGATCATGTGCTCCAGTGTTGGATTTGTTGGACTTCATATATATATATATATATATATATGCACAATTCAGGCTGCTAAGTCAAATGATTCCCATGAGGACTGTCCCCACGTTTGCAAGTTCTCGTATCAATAGCCGGGGAGATTTTTGGACATAACCAATCAAAATCCTAGTGTTTCCAAATCCAATCAGTTACATGTTGTGATCTTTCGGGGGTTCGTTATTAATTCCATAGATTCCTCTAGAATGGTGGGTAATTCTCCTGAAGTCTTGAACTTCAACTGGTTATTCCTGAAACTCAATTGGTTCATCTGTAACTAGCATTCGGTTCTCCCCGTTCATTGTCTTGTTTATCCCTTCCAATTGTTCTTATCTGAAGTGAAGGAGAACTTGCAGTAGCTTGTCATATATTCAGCTAGTGCTTAAAGAAAATGGTAATACTTTGGCTTCATGCATGGGCGACCTTAATTCAATATTTGTTGGTCTAGCTGGTTAGCCTATGAAATTTGGGACTCTTTTGTACACATATCGTAATTAGTTTCATTATTTTGGGAGCACTTACTACAAAGACTATTTTGCATTGGTGAGGTGGGAGGTTTTCGTTGGTAGTAGTACGGATGATTTGATCATTGTTGGCTTTATTATTGTCTCCACTAAAGAGGTTGGTGGATTATGATGATCCTGTTCATTTTCATGGCACTTTGGATATTGATCTTCCGCGCTCATTGCTCTTAATAAGCTATTCCTCATTCTTGCAGCTTTCATCAAGTTTTTGGAAGTGCAACAGGGAGGATTTGTGATGCTTGTTTAAGGTTTGAATTATCTCCCTTTCCTCTCTTCTCAAACGTAATGAATTGATGAGGATTTTGCATATATGTTGACTTATGACAATGCTCGAGCATCATAGGTTGAAAAGCATCATTGTATCAACCAAGTGTTGCTTGCAATTTCTTGCAATGGACATTTTTGGCTTGACATGGATGGTATTACCTAATGCTTGTGTCCTTCAATAATTGCCGTTCTCTAGATTCAAGAGAAAGTTGTGCATATGCTCATCGGACTAGGAAATAGTTTGTACAATTCCTCCATAAATATTGAAGTCATCTTTTAACTTGCTCTTTGAGAGTGGAAATGTATTCGATTTAGAAAGAAAAGAAAAAAAATGCATGTGCCGCCTTACACCGGCGTGGATTTGAGCTGTTGGCATTAGATTGATCATGGTTGCCAATGATGTAGTTCAAAGTGTTTGTGCCTTTTTTTGCAAAAGGAGGGTCGATTATGTTTCCAAGTAGGGGGGGAAGGGAAAACGTAGTTAGGAGTGGTGGTAATTATGAGGGGGACATGGGTGCTTGTTTAGTTTTGTTTTGTTCAATATGAGGTCAGTGAGGTGTTCTATGGTGCTTTGATGTATATTTTTCATGATGCGTTTGGTGTGTTTATTTTAGTGATGGAGTGTAGGTGTAGCGATCCTCCATATTTGGCAGTGATGTGTTTGGTGAGTGTTTGGTAGATGCTTTCTAGTTGCCTTGTGTCATTGAGGCCTTGTATGAATTTTTGCATGATATTATGTAGGTAGTTGTGGAGGGGGGAGGTTGTGTTGATGTTGAAGTGTTTGTTGTTTAGGTGGGTGAGGATGTTGGTTGTGCTTTTGGGCATGTTGCAGATTTTTTGGTTAGTTTATTTGGTTTAATTTTTTGATGTTGGGTTTGGAGAATGGGCTGGCATGGTAGGCATTAGTAATTTTAGATTTTATTATTGTGTTGAGAATTTTTCATTTTTGTTGTTTGAGCTAGCCGAGGAGTTTGGGAGTAGTTTGCTTTTGTTGGTGGTGAGAAGTATTTGGAATATCTTGCATTAATTGTTTTGGTGACAAGAATCATCAAAACCTAATATGGTATGTAGTGTACTTTGTAGCACAGGAGAATTGTCATGGAGTGTCGTTTTATTTATTTCGTCGGTATATATAATGTATAGAAAATTTATTCCCACTTTGTTGTTGCTTCGGGCGATTGACCAAGAAAAAACTAGATTAGCCCCATTTAGGGCACAAAAGCATGAGTCATAGCATTGGTTGGCAAGGCGCACTTGATTGTTGCTTTGCTAAAACTATTCATTGGCAATGTGTACTACATACATCCTTGCATATTATGTATATGTGATCTATTTACATTTTGTTTGTGAAGATTATAGTATTTTGTAACTCCAAATGGTAATTGAGAGTAACTAATGTTTTTTTGTGTAGTTTTGTAGTTGTGCAACTACCATGACATTCATTCTTGAGATTATAATAAGAAATTTACTATTGAGATTGTATTCTTTTTCACCATCAAATTTGGAGCTAAATCTACCTTGTTCAAATTTTGTTATTGCAGATTAGGACAATTGTTATTCACTTACAAGGTTGTGGTGTGCAAATCAACCAACTATGCATTGGTGGACTGTTTTGGTGAATAAGAAGTGTTTCATCATGGCCAAGACTTTGCATTTCGTTCGCATGATTTGGGATTTCATAAGTATTTGGTTCCTAAAGTTGGGAACATATGTAGGAAAAGGACAAAAACAAAGCAATGAGCTTGGAGATATTTTGAAGTGGCAAATGGAGGAAGTAACCAAACTTCAAGAGGTTCTCAAGGTGGGGCAAGTGTTGAATGAGAAACAATGCAAAAATCTTGTCAAGAAGCTTGACCGAGTTGCACTTTATGTGAATGAGATGATCACATCCACTAAGGAGAAGACTAATAAATTTGGGCTTGTGCTTGGGGAGTTACGTCGCATTACTCGAAAAATAGGAATATTGGTGGAAGATTGTGGGAAGCAAGAATTGTGCGATGCAGTGACATTCCAAATGAACAATACAGAGGTTTTTCGAGAACTTGTGGATGATTTGCAGTGTTTTTGGGATGCAATGTGCGAAAAGTATTTGGCTATCTATCCTGATTCACAAAATTTTAGTATCCCATGTATTGATTTTAGTGTGGCCACTTATGACGAGATTGAAAGTGATGAAAAAGCCATGGTGGAAAGGCTTGCGGAACGACTTAAAACAGTGCCCAATGATTCAGAGGACTATGAATTGGCAAAATATTTATTGAGGAGATTGCAATTTGAATTGCCACAAGTGGAAGGTGCAGAATTGGATGTGTTGGAAATTCCAGATGATGTCGCAAAGCCGGTATTCTTGAAACGAATAGGATCTGGAGCGGCGGGTGAGGTGCACAAATCAAGTTGGTTGGGACTTGAAAGTGCAACAAAAATGTTAGGAGTTCTCCCCAACTTTCGCAAAGAGGCTGGTATCTTAGCATGCTTGGGCCATCCAAACCTCGTGAAATTCATTTGTTGTGGAAGATTCAATGAAACTCATGAGGGAAATGTGTTGAACTATGTGTCAAGAAAATCGTTGAACAATGTCTCAAGAAAATTGTTTATAGTAATGGAGCGCATGGTGATGAGTTTGAGTGATATGGTGAAGAGGGAGAAGACGCCTTTACCATATCTTGTTGCAATTGATATTATGCATGAAATTGCAAGGGGCATGTGCTATCTTCATGACATGCATGTTGCCCATCTTGATCTAAAGCCAAGCAATGTGCTTCTAAGTTCGGTGTCAAGACTTGCAGGAGTGAAGGGAAATATTGGTTATGATTTTGTGAAATTGACAGATTATGATACTTCCAAAACGGAGGTTCAAAGCAAACCGGAATTACAAGAGCATGTTATTGGGACACCAAAGTACATGGCACCTGAGATGAATAACAAAAATAAATCAATTTCAAATATGGTTTGTCCTTTTCCAGCTGATGTATGGTCATTTGGTATGACATGTTCAGAGATCCTTTCTTTGAAGGAGCTGTTTTCAGGTACAACTAGAACATATGTTATCTTGCAAAAAATAAAAGATGGTTGGAGGCCTGAGCTACCTATCAATTGTGAGGAGCTTACCACGTTGATCGAAGAATGTTGGATTGAGGATCCTTTACGAAGGCCAACATTTTCTATCATTTGTAAGAGGCTTGCAACCTTGAAGAAGAAGTTCATGGTTGGAATATATTCAAATGATTTACCGCAGTTTGACAAAAGCAGGACTAGTTCCCCAAGCACCCAACTACAAGCCTCTAGCCACAACAATGTCTCTGCTCCCAAGAAGGTAAGAACACATTCCATTACAATATGCATATTGTGTATTTTTAGATGTCATTTTAAAATTGTTATAAATAATCTAATTTGTTTGGGGTTGAAGACATGATAATTGAACCAAAACATAGGATATGGTGCAAGCATGGTCAACTGGACCAATAGACGGGTCATGTATGTTGAGATCACAAATCTCTTGGTCAAAGGCTATAAAGTAGCACCAAACAGTCTTCCAAGTGGATTTTGGTTTTACGTAGCCCTTTCTAATTTTTACAAGTATTCAATTTACAATATCAAAATGCTATCTTCAAAATTTATCACGAAAAATATGTCCAAAAACTAATGACTACATTCGGTTCTAGAAGCAATATTCATGACCTTACATATAATTTTTGGAGATGAACTAATTTTCAAAATCGTTCTTGGGTTCATGATGAATTGGAGGGCCCCATCGAAAAGAAAACTTAATCAATCAAATTAATGTATTCAAAGCCTAATTTGGAGAAACATTCTTGGCTACGCAATTTTTTTTCTTCAATTTGAGTTGCTTCCACCATCTTCAATTGTTTGTACATTATTCTTTTATTGATTTTTTTGGAACAAATTGTTGAAGTTTTCAAAACATGTTTTGTAATACCTTTTAGAAAAGATTCACAATATTTATATTTATTGTGCGTTTTCGAATCTCCTATCATAGTGTACACTTCTCGGTCCAATTGACATGATATGTGAATTTTTTCATATAGGTGGATGTTGGGAAAACACGAGATGAAGTTGTGGTTGGTCTTGGAAGCAATCTTGCAAAGGTGAGAAACCACCTTAAAGGAGGGAATATTTTGGGTCTCATTGGTATGGGTGGAATAGGGAAGACCACCTTGGCTAAGGCCATATTTGATGATGTGAGGTCCACATACGATGCATCGTGTTTTATTGAAAATTTGAAAAGTAGAAATTCACTTGAAATCTTATGTGAAATTTTACAAAACTTTGGAAGGGACAAAGAGTCCACTTGGACATTGGTGGATGCACAAAAGATAATGAGGGAGTTGTTGGCTACGAAGAAAGTCCTTCTAGTATTGGATGATCCCAAAGATGCAGCTCAAGTGCGTGACATAATACCAGAAGACGTTTCTTGTGTCAACAATGGCACCAAAATTATTATAACAACTCGTGGTTGGGCTTTACTTGAAAATCGTGTGGACATGCATGGTAGGATAGATGTTGACAAGTTAGATGGGAATGCAGCGAAAAAACTCTTTGATTCTTATGTTTCTGTGGATGGAGCTCAATTGTCACCACAACTCTTTGATCTACGTGACAAAATTATAGAAAAATGTAACGGCTTGCCTTTGAGCTTGAAGGTGATGGGTGCATTCTTACGGGGAAAGGAGAGGATTCGAAGTTGGGAACGGGCTTTACAAAGGATGAAAAGAGGTAGGCAATTGGATGGGGATGAGGGGCTTTGGAATACCTTGAGGATTAGTTTTGATGGATTGGAAAAGAATGAGAAAAACATGTTTTTGGATCTAGCATGCTTCTTTACCATGGGCATGTGGGAAAGAAGAGATTTGCGTATATGTACCAACTATGAAGGCTCCCCAAATCATGTGCTTGATATGTTGGTGGACAAATCCTTGGTTAAGATAGATGAAGAGGGGAATCTAGAAATGCACGACCAACTACGTGACATGGGACATATGATTGTCGAGACAGACAAGGAATATTTGGGCACTCGAATTTGGAAACTAAACATGATTCCTTTACGAGTTGGATCGACACATGACAAGGTATGGTGCAAATAAAAGAACTTAATAAGGAGGATTTTTGTAAAATGCAAATACAAATATGTTGGTGAACGTTTGCCTCTCCTTGGAGTTGTTTAAATTTGATATTTGACACTTGTGTAATATGCAGTTAAATGGTTTTCCCATGTTATCCAAACACAACAGTTGAATTTTGTTACCACTCTAATGAATGAAACATAATTTTGACATTTTGTGGTGCATTTGGTACCAGAACTACAAGAAATTAGAAGCAATTTATATAGATAAAAAAATTTCACAATGGCTTAGGGATAATTCCACACGCATAAAAGACGTTGATGTAAGCTCCCTTCGACTACTGATATGTGAACAATTGACGACACTACCGGAGGAATTGAAGAACTTGAGTTCTTTGACAACATTGAATTTGTTTTATTGTTCGAGCTTGACGACATTACCGGAAGGATTGGGGAACTTGACTTCTTTGACAACATTGGATTTGACTTG